>WHUY01000052.1:0-437001 GCA_015179035.1 Tirmania nivea | reverse complement strand
TGAGTCATCCAGCAAGAGTATTACATTTTCTGATTATAATATTGAAGTAGATATTAAGGGTATTGAGTCTTTTGTTGAGATATTGTCTGGTATGGAGGAGGCAATTCGTGAGCCATGGGATGATGATCATTTCCTTATTGTACCGATTATTCCTGGAACCTATAGTGCTAGTTTTTTATATATGTACCATGTTTTTCGTTTCCAGTATGGTATTTTGGATTGCCAGGAGTGCAAGTTTATTTGTTAAGAGTATTGGGAAAAGTGTTAGGAACGGGGGTGGGATACTTTTATGTGAGGAACCACTGCCCGTTAGAGCTCTGCTTAGCTTACTTTTAAGTCTTATGTTTATATTGCAGTTGAGAGTCTGATATCTTGTTAGTTATTATTGTAGCTAGCTGAATTTATGACGTTATTATTGTATTCGAGATGTGTTACACTAAAAAGTGTAGAAGAATATCGCCAAGGTTGATTAGGCCTTGGGATAAGGTAAGAGGTAGTAGAGATTAACTTTTGATGTTAAAAAAATGTAATGAATGATACTAGATAGTAGTCATTCGGTACCATTTATATAATCTATATTTGCTAGAACAGATGTATATATATACTAGTTCTGCTGAGGGATTGCCTCAGAAGGGTAGTTGTAAGGTGGGGAGTTCCGTTAGGAACGTTAATTAACAGATGTAATCTCTACTTAGATTGTTTGCTAACTAACTGATCTGTAGTCGGTTGTTGTCTGTCTGAGTAATCTGAGTAGGAGATTCCAGAGGGGAATTCGTGCTCCTTTTATACTTGTTCAATAACGTATCTGACAGTTCAGAATACATAGAATACAGCACTTGCCGCGGGGCAGTGCTTCATGACTCATAGGAAATATAAGTCATAGGAAATACAAGAGTCATAAGAAATATATGAGTTATAGGAAATATATGAGTCATAAGAAATGGAGCTATACCGGGGCTGAACTACATCCTCGAGGGTGTACACGAGATGGCAAGTTCTACTGAATAACTAACTACCAGATTCAGCAGTTATGGAATAGTAACAGATATAGAAAATATGAGATAAATAAAATAATAAGAAATAACATCTCTTATTACATGAGTATAGTATAAGATATAATAAGTGAAGGATAAGAAGGTCATATAATAACCTATAGGAGACTTAGAAAATATATAGGACTTAGTTACTCTATTTTATAAATACTACTTCTAAAAACTCTAGCTAGTAAAAGTATAATATTATTATTATTATAGTAGTTATAGACTATAGAAAAGGGGAAGGATTTATTAAAAAGAGTATTATTGATATATTATTAAGGTATTTATGTATTTATTAGTATATTTGCTATACCTTACTATTATTATTACTATTACCTTATTATTATTTTTATATCTATCTCCTATCTTCTATCTTTATTATTAGAGCTCTGATTTAAAAAGAGGATAGTATTATACCTATCTTACTTTAAGTTTCTATTATCTTTAAAAAGTCTACTTTTAGTATATCTTTAGAAAGCCTATCTCTAGTATATCAGTTTTAGCTATTAATAACTTTTAGTATATATATCTTTTTTGTTTAAAGTCTTTTCTTTTACTTTCTATCTAATATCTTATATATACTTATATAGTTCTAATTCTTTTATATCTAAATATACTTTCTTATTTTATTTTTCACTTAAGATATTCTATCTTTTTCTTGACTATTCCTATATTTATATAGCCTCTCTATATAAATATTAATCTAGCTAGTGATTTTTTCTTACTCTTGTTCCTACCCTTGCTCTATCTAATATACTTTTTAGTTACTTTATCTCTACTGATCTCATTATATATACTAATTACTTATAGAATAACTAAGTATCTTTACTAGCTACTTATGAGTTTATAAATAATAATTATTATTCTAAATTATTAAAAATATTCTCTTTTATAGTAAACTATAGCTAGTACCTCTAATTTATTAGCTTTCTTATACTCTTGTAAAAGGTAAAAGAGATTACTCTTACTTAAAAGTTTATAACTAAGATTATTAAGCTTTATTCTATTCTAAAATCTAAGCTAATATATACTTAAACTAGGTAAGTAAAGTATATAAATAAGTTAAAAATACTAGTTCTATATTACTAACTAGGAGATAAAATATAGCTATTAAGTTAGTACTTCTAAATAAAATAGTCTTTTTATAAACTAGATTATAAGTTTTTAGTCTTTTATAAGGTATTAATAAGTATAGGAACTTATACCTATTAGTTAAAGTTTTATAAAGATATTAAATACTATTTAGTAGTCTATATATTGAAAATTGAATTTACTATAGACAACCTACTACTTAGATAAAAATACTCTTTATTACATCTTATAGTACTTAATAGAGTAAAATAGTAGAAGATAGAGGAGATATTAGATTCAAAAAAAATACAAATAGATATAATATAAAGTATAATAAGTAAGGAATAAGAAGGCTATATAGCAGCCTATAAGGGATTTAGAGAATATATAAGACTTAGTTATTCTATTCTATTAATACTACTCCTAAAAATTCTAGTTTACAGAAGTATGATATTATTATTATTATAGTAGTTATAGGCTATAAAAGAAGTAAGAAATTTACTAAAGAGAATATTATTAATATATTATTAAAGTATTAATATATTTATTAGTATATTTACCATACCTTACTATTATTATTACTATTACCTTATTATTATTTCTATATCTATCTCCTATCTTTTATCTTTATTATTAGAGCTTTAACCTAAAGAAGAGATAGTATTATACTTGTATTACTTTAAATTTCTATTATTATTATAAAGTCTATTTTTAATATATATATAGAAAGTTTATTCCTAGTATATTAGTTTTAGCTATTAGTAGCTTTTAGTATATATATTTTTTTTATCTATACTTTTCTCTTTTACTCTTTATCTAATATCTTATATATA
Source organism: Tirmania nivea (assembly GCA_015179035.1). NCBI lineage: Eukaryota > Fungi > Ascomycota > Pezizomycetes > Pezizales > Pezizaceae > Tirmania > Tirmania nivea. The sequence continues at coordinate 434,060 of WHUY01000052.1, read as the reverse complement.
TCTATATAGTTCTTAGCTCTTCTTTTTACTTTTGCTTTACTATATCTTTCACTTATAAAACTTTATAGTCTTTATTACCTTTTTTACCTAGTCTTTTCTATACTTATATAACTTACCCTATATAAGTATTACTTATACTATTACTCCTTACTCTATCTAGTATATCCCTTAGTCACCTCATTTTTTTCTACCTTATTATACTATTAAAGAATTTAAGAGAACTAAAACCTCTTAATTTCCTTCTATTCTATTAAAAGCTCCCTAAATACTAGTAATTTTTCTATCTCAAACTATTACTATTTATTCTATACCTATACTTCTTTTAATTTTTCTATTCTAACTTCTTCTTTCTATCTTACTTTCCTTATTTTTATTTCTATTACTATACTAAACCTCTCTCTCTATACTTTAAAATTTGATTTTTTCTTTTTATTTATCTATTTTATTGTTTTTTTTATAACTTAGATCTAGAATAGATACTAAATAAATAAGAGTTAGTTTACTATAAAATAAAGTCTATTTATTACTCTTTACTATTACTATAGCCCTTCTAATTAATACTTTAGTAAGTAAGTTATTCTTATTATATCTTTTATTAGGTATAAGATTCTCTAATAAGATAAGATTTATTATTAATTCTAGCTATTATCTTATTCTAATAGGTATTTAGTACTATCTTTAAAAACTTAATACCTACTATCCTAAAAACTATTTTTCTTCTAGCTCTTCTTACTATTTCTATATATTTTTATAGTATTTAATATTATAACTTATTGAATTTTTTTTTCTAGTTCTTCTATCTCTTCTACTTAAGCTTAGTACTATATATTATTATAGCCTATACTAACTTAGTAAATAGCTGTTTTTAGCTTATTAGTAATATCTCTTATTAAGAATTCCTAATACTATTATATTTAGCCAAAAAGGCCTTTACTTTCTCTATCTTAAACTTTTAATACCTTTTAAAAGTAAGATTCTTATTTAAAATAATCTTCAACTATTTTATCTACTTCATCTTTTTCTTTTTTTTCCTTTTAATAGGTTAATAAATTAAACTTTCTTACTTAGATACTTTTAATAAAAGTTTTTTCTTTATAGTTACCTCTTCTATACTTTTTTCTATCTTTCAAACTAAGTACTTTATATTTTCTTTTCTTAACTTATTATTCCTATTAATAAATATCTTTCTATTAATATTATTTATAAAGGAAAGGAATTTAGTAGTTCTATGAATCTTTTTTTAAACTTTTTTTTCTATTTTAATAATAATTAGGGCTATCCAAATCAATAATACTACTAAAGAGAATAATGAATCTTATAGATACTTTATATTAATTCTTCCCTATTTTCTTTCTTTACTATTTTATTTAATCTCAAACTTTTTAACTCTAAAGAAATACTTAATCTAATTAACTTACTTTTAGTTCTTCTTACTATTATTTAACTATTTAATAATCTCTTTTTCTTTTATATTTTAGAATTTACTCTTAATATTTTAAAAGCTTAATCTTATATTCCTTTAAGATACTATATAATACTATATTTAAATTATTATCCTTCCTACTATATTAATTATTAACTTACTTTTAATACTTCTAGACTATCTTTTATAAAATAATCTAGTATCTTGAGTCTTCCTATTACTACTTTTTCTTCTAATCTTTTTAAGCAGTTTATTAGATTAATAAAGTACTATTCCTTAGTAAGTAAATAATCTTTTATAAATTTCAGGATTATTATTACTTTAATAAATTACTATTTCTTTAAGACCTCTTTATTTACCAAACTATTAATTACTATATCAATTAATTTCTCTTTGAGTAGTATACTTATAACTAACTTAATTAATCTATATCTAATACTATCAAAGTCTACTATTAAGTTACCCTTAATCTTACTTAAAACTTTCTATATCTTTCTTTTTAAAGCCTTTTTCTCTTCTTCTAGTATAATACTATTATATTCTTATTAGATCTTCTTCCTAATTACTTTACTATTTTTATCCTATTTAAAATAATCTCTTACTAATTCTTCTCTTTTTTTTTTATTACTTTTTAATATTCTTTCTTCTAACTCTTATAGATTTCTTATAGATTTCTTTAATTAATATAGGTTTTTAGCCTAATATATAATTTTCTATAAGTTTTTTTCTCTATTTTTTTTACTAAATCTTTTTTAGTACTATTACTTCTTTTCTTAAATTAATTTTTTTAATTCTTTCTATTTATATTTTTATTTCTCTATCTTTTCCTACTAGTTTATTTATATATTTATTTCTATACCTCTTTATCTCTTATATTGAACTTACTATAGTTATTTTTCTAATTTATTATCTTAATACTACTTAGTATACTAATAAATAAACAATTTAACTATATATTTATCTTTTAGGCTTCAAAGTTTATTATAAGTAGTAATCCTTAATAAGCTTTCTGCTTAACCTAATATTACTTTAGACTTTTCTTCCTTAATCTTCTTTATTAAAGTACTTAAATAATCTTAATTAATTTACTACTTCTTTCTTACTTTTCTCTCTTATATTATTACTATTTTCTATAATAGATAATAATAGTCAGAATATAACTTCTCTTTCTTATATTTTCTATTATATAAAGAGTCTAAATTATATATAAGTAGCTATTTAAATATTATAAGTATTTATATATACCTAAAATACTCTTTAGAATAGAAAACTATAGACTAGTAGGATTAGCTCCTCAAGTACTAATAGTATACTATACTAAAGAGAGAAGTATTATCTAAGTTATCTAATAATAGGTGATATGATAATATTACTTAAAGACTAGATAATATATTGGAGGTAGCAAAGAACCTCCTTGAATTGAAAAGCTATATATACTATTAGGTATGAAATAAGATAGCTAAGTCATAAGTAGTTAGAGTGAGTAGGAGTAACCAGCTATAATGTAGTCAGTTAGTTAATAATTAAGGAAATTGACTTAGTACTTATACCTATAGAAAGCCTTCTGGAAGAGACTCTAGTATTCTAAAGTGGGTATTTAATTATACCTACTAAAGATAGGATTCTATCCTAATAGATATTATATAGAATAGTAGGAAACAATCATTTAATATTATTTTATACTTATGAATAATATCTATTTACTTTATTCTATAGCTATAACTAAATACTCCTATTATACTATAATATTAAGTACTACTACTACTTAATATCTTTATTTTACTTAAAATATTAGCTTCTCTCTAAATCAAATAGTAATGAGAACCTATTACTATTTCTAATAATATAAAAGTACTTATTATCTAGCAACTTTATAAGCTTACCAAGAAAATCTTAAGCAAGAATATTAATATATCTAAAAAGGAATCTATGAAGATAGATAAGTTTTAGATATAGTTCCAAACTAGTATAAAAGTGTTCTTAAATAAGTAGTTGAAAATAGTTCAAAATTGAGCATATTAACTAAAAGAGAAAAATAAGCTCTAGTTTTATTATCTTTAAATAGTAAATCAATATATAGTATAAACTATATTTGAGATAAAGTATTTCCTAGAGTAAGTTCTAAAAACTTATATAGTATTAGTAGACTCTAACCCAATAGATTAGTCATAAAATCCCCTTATGAACCAAATCCTATACTTAAATAAGATATAGGAGTAAGAAGTTAAGAATAGGAAAAGGATTGAAAAGTATAAAGATTTAAATGATACATTTAATCAATAATAATAGAGATATAGAAGAGGAATTCTACCTCCTCTACTATTTTAAAGTCAAATAAGATTCATACTAACCTCTAGTAGGCTTAGAAAAACTAGCTTTAGTAGAGTACTATCACTACTATGATTAAAAAGAAAAGGTAAAACAACTATAGAAGATGGAGATAATAAACCTTCTAGTAGAAAAGATAAATCTATCCTAACTCTGAAAAAAAAAAAGATAACTACTATAGTACAAGTAATATAAGAACTTTTAGAAATACTTATTAAAGCTGTATCTTAATTAAAAGAGTCAAAACTAGAAGCTCCTAAGCTCAAAGTATTTCAAAAAGACTTAGAAGATCTAGAAAGATTTATTTAGAGACTAGAGAATATATAGGTAATTAAGAAAAAGAAATATTAGGATAACCTAGTTAAGATCTAATATATAGCTAACTTCCTAAAACAATTAAGTAGTACCCAACATTAAGATCTAGTCTAATAGTATGAGATCTATTACTTTAAAATCGATTTTATAGTAGTACAAAGACTATTGGTTAGCTGTCAAATAGTATTAGACCCTGTTTAAGTGAAATAAGAAGTATTTGTAGAAGCTTTCTAAAATTCTTTTAGGATAAAGATAAGTAAAGAATAAGTAGTAACTAACTAGCTAAATCTTCAATATAGCAATTCTATTGATAAGTATCTAGATATTCTAACAAACCTCATATAGAGAACAAAGTATCTAAAGAAGATTGCTAAAGATAAATTAGTATAGAGACTAAATAAAGAAGTTAGATTGGTATAGATACAGATGCTAAATAAAGCTCAGCTTTTAGAGGAATAGATAGTAATAATATAGGATATTAGTCATAACTTAAAGAACTTCTACTACCTTTAAAGCAAATCTAAAAAGGAAGAGATGAGTAAAAAAAAGAAAAAGTCAAAAAGTTATAAGGATAGTAAAGTATCTAAAGGTAATAGAAAGAAAAGAAAGAAGGATTAAGGAAAAGATTTCAAGAACTAAGAATTAGAATTAGTAGGTATTTCTAATAATATCATTAAAGAGTAAAAAAAGTTTAACTCTTATCTTAAGTATGGTAAAGAAAACTGCAAGTAGTTTAAGTACTATACAAAAAATCTAATTACTTCTAAAGTTGCTAATATAAGTAAAATATCCTAGACTAAGGGAGGAAAAGTAGATAAAAAGAATAATAAAGGAGAAGTTAAGATTTTAGTAGTAAATGGAATGGTTAATAAATATAAAAGAAAAATTATTAAATTAGTAGAGGATAGTAATAAAAATTATTATTTATTAAGATAATTAAAAAGGAGTCAATTAGAACTTAGAGGATCTCTTATTATACTTATATTCAGTTAATATATTCATTTCTATTTTTTTCCTCAAACAAGTACTATTGAAAATAGCTTAAATAGCTAAAATATCTAGAATATATAGTATAACTCCCGATTACTATAACAACCTAACAAAAACCTATTAATTATACTTAACTAAGTAGATATTTTGTACTTTCCTAAGAAGGAAGTATTGTAGTTAAGATAAAGAAATCCCATGAACAAATATCTAGAGATCTTCCTATCCACAAAGAAAAACTTCTAATTAAAACTACCTTTAAGATCCAAAAATGGGAAATATCCTATAAATTACTATTAGATTATAGAGCAACTAGCCTTATACTTTATAATGAGTGTGTTTATAAGTCTAAGATTCTTATAAAAAAGTACCAGAAACCTATATAAGTTTAGAGCACTAGTCAGTAACTAATTTTAGGAGCTAATATATACTATATATAACTAGTAAGTATTATTATAGGAAAATATTCTGAACATATAGTTTGGAAAGTTAAATAAATTAAAGATAGAATTGATAGATATTTACCTATCACTTGGCTCTCAAAGTATAATTTTGATATAGATTAGAAGAAAAACATACTATAATAGAGAAGTAATTATTATAAGTATAATTACTTATCTAAGGAATTTGAAGTCAAGTAAGTTGATAGATTCTAACTGAAAAAGGAGATTAAAGAAGATCCTTTTATATAAGTAACTAGTTTAACTTAATATATAGATGACAGATAGAATATTAAGATATTTTTCCCTAACTAATATTATGAGTGGACTCATCTCTTTAGTAGAGAACAAGTTGTAGAACTACTATAATACTCTAAGTTTGATCATATTATTAAATTGGTTTCTAATATAGAGGCACCTTATAGACTACTATATCTATTCTTTAAGCAAGAATTAAAAGTACTCAAGATATAGTTAGATAACTAAGTAGTAGTAAAAAAAATTATTAAATCCTAATTATCAATAGAGGTACCTATTCTCTTAGTATGGAAGACAGATAGTACCTATCAACTTTGCATTAACTACTAAGCACTTAACAAAGTCATAGTTAAAAATCAATACCCCTTACTATTAATAACTAAGCTTAGACAAAGGTTAAATAATATGAAAATATTTACTAAGCTTAACCTAAAGACTAGTTACTACCTTATATAAGTATTAAAAGAAAGTGAAGAGATAATAGTATTCTAAACTAGGTTTGAGCTATACTATTAGCAAATTATACCTTTCAGATTATGCAATACCTTTACTATCTTTTAAGCTATAATAAATCATTTACTATATAATCTATTGGATAAAGGAGTTATTATATATTTAGATAATATCCTAATATATACTAAAGATGAAAAGAAATATAATAGGCTTATTAAGGAAGTATTATTAAGATTAGATAAAGTAAGTCTAGGGGTAAACCTCCAAAAGAGTAAGTTGTATAAGGATTCAGTTAAATTCCTAGGATATAGAATCTTACTAGAAGGAATCTAAATAACTAAAAAAAAAATTGAGAAAGTTAAAAACTAGTAAGTACTACAGAAGATTAAGAAAGTATAGAAATTCTAGGGATTTGTAAACTTCTACTAAAGGTTTATTAAAAGATTCTTAAAAATTATATATTCCTTAACTGAACTTACTAAAAAGGATTACTAGTAAAATTAAATAATAAAATATAAATAAGCCTTTAAAGAATTAAAAAGGCAATTTATAACTACTCTTATCTTAATCTATTTCTATTCTGAAGCTAAAACTATTATCAAAATAGATATAAGTAATTATACTATTAATGTAATTATATCTTAAAAGTAGTTTAATAAGAAAGTATATTTATATATATTTCTATCTCAAAAGTTCTTTTTAGTAAAGATAAACTATGACATCTATAATAAGGAAATGACAGTGATAGTATAGACTTTTAAGGAATAGAAACCACTAATAAAGTCTTGTCAGTAGCAAATAATAGTCTAGATAGACTATAAAAATTTAGAATATTTTATAAATATAAAGATACTATTAAGGTAGTAAATATAGTAGATGGAATTCCTAGCTAAATTTGATTTTATTATTAAGTATAAACCTAGTGAGAAAAATAGCAAGCTAGATATACTATCTAAATACTAAGACCTGTATCTTCAAAAGAGGAGTAAGGATCTATAACTAGTATAGTTTCTATTTTGACCTAGATAACTTTAGATTATAGTATCAAAAGTTATTCAACTATATAATATATTCAAAAAATAGTTGTTGAAAAAGGGACTAAAAGATGCTAACTAGATAGTAATAAAGAATGTAGTATTAGTAAAGGCTAAAAAGGTAGATAAAAACTTTTTAATTAAGGATAACCTTTTACTATAGAAAAGTAGATGGTATATCTTAGAAGATGAAGACCTCTAAACAAAGATCCTAAAAAATAACTATAATAGCCAAATTATAGAACATTTTGGTATCTATAAGACTCTAAAGTAGCTTAAGTATAATTACTATTGGATCTAGTTCGAAAATGATATCAGTAACTATATCTAGTCCTATAATATATACTAGTAAAATAAGCTAAGTTGGTATAAGAAGTATAAGCTACTAGAACTATTAGAAGTACTATACTGATGTTAAACCTTAATCTTAATAGATTGGATTACTAAGCTCTCTGAGTCTAATAGGAATATATAGATATAAGTAATTATGGATAAGTTCTTAAAGATAGTATAACTAATATACCTTCCTATTAATACTATAGTAAAAGACCTTGCCAAGGTATTTCTCAAATATGTTTAGTGCTACTATAGTCTCCTAGATGATATTATCTCAGACTAAGATAGTAAGATTATCTCCTACTTCTAGTAAATACTAAAAGATAGGTTGGGAATCATAAGTAAACTCTTGACTACTTTTTATCTAGAAATGAATAGACAAATAGAACAGATAAACTAAATACTAGAAGAATACTTCTATTACTATTATTTATGAAAATAGGACAATTGAGAAAATTTATTACCCTTAGTAAAATTTACTATCAACTCAGCATTCTCAAAAACTATAGAAATATTACTATTTAAAGTAAATTATAGATTCCTACTAAGGTAGTTTTAGAAACCTTAGAGAAAGATTACCTATATAAATTTAGCTAGTTAGTTATTAGAAGAAGTTTAGAAAGAGATATAGGAAAGGTTATGAGAAAAAGTTTTAAAAGCAAAAGTTAAGATAGCAAGATAGTATAATACTAATAAGGTTCAATAATCATAGTTTAAGGTAAAAGATATAGTTATACTTAATAGTCAAAATATCACTATATAATGATTAAGATAGAAACTAAATTATAAGAAAATTAGTTCTTTATGAATAATTCAATTAGTAAGTATATAAGCCTATAAATTAAAATTATTAGTAAATTCAAAAGTATACTTACTTTTTTATACTAGCCTCCTCAAGCCCTATTACTAAAGTATAGATCCAACTCAAAAAGTTGAACTCTCTTTTATTAAGGTATTATAAAGAGAAGAAAATTAAGTAGTAAGAAAGATAGTAAAGAATTAAAGAAATAGTTAGAAAAGAATATATCTAGTAGAATATTTAGTCTTATGAATAGGTTACTCTAATAAAAATACTATATAGAAACTCTATGAATATATAAAAGAAATAGCAAAAAGAATTCTAAAGAAGTTCTATAGAAAGAACTCTAAAGCTATATAAGATAGTAAAATTAAGATATAATATATAATAAGATCCCTATATATAAGTTCTTAAGGATAAAAAGCCTAAAAAGGGAGTAGTATTATAAATATTAATATATACTTAGAATACCCTTTAAAATAGAAAACTATAGGCTAGTGGGGTAGCTCTTTAAATACTAATAGTATACTATACTAAAGAGGAAAGTATTATCTAAGTTATCTAATAATAGGTAATATAATAATATCATCTAGAGATTTAATAATATATCAAAAGTAGTAAAAAACTTTTTTAGATCAAAAAACTATATATACTATTAAGTATAAGATGAGATAGCTAGATTGTAAATAGTTAGAGTGAGTAGAAATAATCAGCTATAATACAGTTAGTTAGTCAATGATTAAGAAAATCGACTTGATACTTATACCTACTAAAAGTCTTCAGAAGAAGGTTCTAATATTCTAAAGTAGATATTGAATTATACCTACTAAAGATAGAATTCTATCTTTATGAATATTATATAGAATAGTAGGAAATAATCACTTAATATTATTTCATACTTATAAATAATATTTATTTACTTTATTTTACTATTATAACTGAGTACCCTTATTATATTAAACTATTATAAATTATTATTATAATTATTAAATATTATATAATTTTTTTATTAATAAAAATATTTAGTAATTAATAAATTAATTAAATAAAAAATTAAATAAATAAAGTAATTCTTTATATTTCTATATTATTTAGTTATTTATACTCTATTTTTTTATTTTTATTTAATTTAATAACTTATTATAAAATTATTATAATAATAAATATACTATTATAGTATTATTATAATATTATAAAACTATTATAATATTAAAAACTTTTAACTAAAATTTTAATTCTATAATAGACTAAAATATATATATATATTTATATATTATAATACTTTTTATTAAAATTACTTTTTTTTTTTTTTTATATTCTTTATTTTATATTTTTATTTATTTTTCAACTATTTAAATTTAAATTTTAAATTTTATAATTTATTATTAATAATAAATTTTTATTTATTTTCTATAATATATAATTTTTATTATTATTTGTTTTACTATAACTATTAATAAATTTCAATATTTAATACTAAATATTATTAAATTAAATTTATTTCCTTTTATCTTTATTTATATCTAATTTTATATTACTTTATTAAAAATTACTAATATAGATAACTTTCTTTTTTCTTTTTTTTTTCTTTTTTTTTCAATTCAATACTCGCATGTGGCATGACCATCGCGAGGTTATAGCTACCTTTGCAGTATTACAAACATTTGCTTCTTCTGTTACTACATATAATATTATATATTCAAAATTATTAATCTACTAATACTTTAGCATTTCCACTTATCTAGTATTTTATTTTGAGCTTTAGTTTCCTTAACGGAATCGTTGTCCTGTCCCGAGATTTACGCGGGCGTAGCGATCGGCAACGTCTTGTAAGCACATACGCTAACAGATTTCATATCGTAACCTATTTACCAATCTCCGATTCTAGTCTGCTGGATGGAATCTAAGTACCAAAAGACTTGTCTGGTTGGCCCTCGTAACCCAAAGACGTGCCAACCACACTAACCAACGACGCAATCAAAGTTCAGAATCTCAGGAGTGTCCGCCAAACAAATTTCAGGCATAGCGGTTATCCCCACATTGGTTTGAATCCTCCCAGTCTTTGTATAAGCAACCACCATTTGGTTTTCTCTACGATTCCTCTCAAGTGCCTAGTTATCTCCCCAGCCAATAGTGGTCACCAGTCCAACACACATCCGCAGTACTTTCCGAAAGCAAGAAATTACTTTATGCAAGATATAAACCAGACAATCAAAATTTGAGGCGAAAACAAAACTGAACTCCATCTCCCTTGTTACGTAAGCCACCTTGATAAATGCAATTGAGCCACAAGCAATAATGAAAATGATTGAAACTGGGGCGGCAAAGCCCGGGAGTCACTTCTATTGAGTGGCACCAGCCTTTTAGCCACGTTCCTCTGCGTCTATGAACATCCCACACCCTATTAAAAGAATCTATAACCTCAACCCAAGGAAACGTGGAATTGAAATTCACAATAGTCAACGTGTTGGGGTAACTTCATCCCACAAAACGTAAATAACTTTTGTGACAATCCCAAAATTAAATCAATTGTACTCTCCCTTCACTTCGTGCTTTTCCTGCTAGACTGCGTACTACCACCCATTTGGCCTTCAAGTGTATGCATGTGGTTTGTGGACTTATGGACCGTGCCATCTTCATTCTGCTTGCAGATTTGACTAGCGCAGACCCATGGATCTTGCCACATCTCATTGATTGTCGCTCGTTTCTTCGGGTCAAGCTCCAACATCCTGCCAATGATGGCTCTAGATTCACGGGGCAATAGTCGGAGTAATCGGATCGGACCCTTCAATTCACCATCTCTAGCCGAGGCAGCCGGATGGTAATTCTGCGCATTGTGTTCAAGCTCATCGGTATTGCCCTGACCCCCCTGTGCCAGCGTCATTGTATCATTTGATTTAGACGAACTGCCAGGTCTCTGCTGGTGAGCCTTGGAGGTAGGAAGAACTGTAACGTGTGACTGCATTGCTTGGGGTTCATCTGGACGCGTACAAAAGAGCTTGAATGATTTATCGGATAAGCGAGGCGCTTTCCAAGGGAAACGTCGAAGAGACATGCAGCAGAATATGATTGCCAGTGACCAAACATCAGCTGGCTGAGGGTCGTACTTGATTTCGTTGCAAACCTCAGGGGCCAGATATGGATCCGAGCCCACGATGCCTGAAAAGTTAGCCTATGTTTTTACGATTAGTCTGTGGAAAAACATACCACAGGCCTCTACGATACCACTCTCAAAAGGGTATCGGAAAACACTCGCACTTCCAAAATCGATAATTTTGAGTATACCGTGCTCATTGATGACCACATTATCCAACTTGAGGTCTCTATGCGCAAGTCCCATTGCATGCAGATATGTCACTCCATTGAGAATCTGGAGGAAACAACATCCTACCTCCTCGCGTGACATTTTCCCTGTCATGACAGTGGCAAATAAATCATAAGGGCAGTACTCCATGACCTCATACCATTTCCCTTTCTCTTGCACAATGTCGAGCGTCTCGACAATGTTCCCGTGATGTAATGTCGACCCGATACAGAACTCGGCCGTGACCTTCTTTGCATACTCTCTTTCTGATTCATAGTTGTGTTTCGCTCTGAACTCTTTTACCGCAAAGGTCACTCCATCCGATGAACGCTTCATAAGCCGCACAGATCCACCGGCTCCTGACCCAAGAACTCTGCCAAACTTACCGTACCGTTTTTGAAGTCCATGGTCGTCACCGAATGGCGCAGACAGAGCAAAGGTACTTGAGCGAGAGGAGCGAAGGCTGCCTGAAGGTGACGCCGACCGTTTCTGAGATCTGAAGAAACGCTTTAACTCTGCCATCGATGACTGCTTCGGTCCACTAGACAGGGAATTTGAGCTATCTTTGTGCTTTACTAGAGAGTGTAAAGAAAGGTGAGAGTGACGTTTTTCCGACTTCTGATCTCCATTGCTGGAAGAGAGTGTACCATCCTTATTCCTACCAAATATGAAACGGGCTTCAATTTCCTGGGGATTTTTGTTTTGTGGTGGACGTTTGCTGCGGGCATATGGGTCATCAATCTCCCCAGCTGGTGTAAACGGGCGTGAGGGTGGATACCACGGGGTTGTGCTTCCTGAATTTGTGGGAGATCTGTTCACCGGCGTACTTAGAGGACTTCCTTCGCGAGATGGGATAGATTCCACCGGTCCTATCTGGAAAGAAGGCTTAGGTCGGTGAGGTTGCGGAGATAGCGCAACAGCTTTGTTGTGGGCTGAAGTAGGACGCGAAGACGGGCCAGCTGCTGTAGAGTGGTACAGCCCTTCATCCTTTAACGAGATGGTACTTGTCAACCGCGGTGGAGATTGCTGAGGCGTCATTGCTGCTGGGTCCGCAACGTGAGACCCAGCTACGGTGGGTTTGTCTCGTGTCTCCATCGATCGCATCGATCGAGCTTGGAGTTGGAGGCGGTCAAGAGTTGCTGCAGGCGTGAGCGGAGGAGAATGCATTGGTGATACCTTCTGTGAGCCTGCGGGTGGTTGAAGTCTAGGTGAGACGTTATGGTCGTGAGAAGGAGCCTGTAAAAAATGAAATGGGTCAACGATGGCTTTTAAGCCCAGGAGCTTTTCTTTTCTCATTTGATCGCCCTATGCAGGGTTCCTGTCCACCCGAAACACCGACACCCCTCAAGGATTCGCCGATTGCAGATACGAGTAAAAAGACACCAATGGTGGGGCTATTGCAGCATAACAGGAATAAAAATGAATAATTGATTTTGTTTGGGCAATAGTGAGAGTGAGCTAACCTACCCTAGATGGTGGAAGTGAGAACGGTTCAAACAAACTCATTCTCCGCTGATGCGGCGCACCTGTAACCACAACAGCCGATGCACCTCGAAGGCTGCCTGGGATCTCCTGCTCGATATGACTGGGTTTGAAAGGCGGAGGTTTTGACTGAGCGAACGGTGTTTTGGTACTGTCCAGACCAATACCCTCGATGCCATCGGGCTTGAAGGAATGGAAATGTCCAGTCTTTTGCTTTTCCCCCATTTCCACCTGAGGCTCATCAACTGGAGTGTTCTGTATCATTGTTGATAAGGGGAGGATCTCTGTTCTGTACCTTAGTGTTTATTTCTGAGCCTGAGGGATTGGTGCAATTCTTCGGGTGTAATCCGGTCCAGTCCTAGCCTCCGCTGCAGGAGCTAGTAGACAAAACAAAGCAATCGAGACCGCGAGACGCACAACCCGTCCTCCCGACTCCAGTCCGCTGTCGACAAGTGATTTAGGGGTGGGTATGGGGTCGAGTAGGCTGGTAGTTATGCCTCCGGTGAGCGCAGGTTGTGTTCGGCGTAGTAGGTGCAGAGAACTCGTATGTTTAGACAGGAGTGAAAGAATGAGAGAATCTGAAGGAGTGATGAGAGCAGTCTCGTGAGAGGATGTGTTGGACGAAATAAAAACGTAAGAAGGTAGAAAGCAGAGTAATTCTAGGCGGACACTGCGGGACACTGCGGACACTAGACCCCAGAGACCCTTTATTCTAGCGCACTCAAGAAGGGGGACAATTGTGAATCTGAGCTGAGGAAGGACCGCATGAGAGCAGCTGTCTACCAGACTTGTACTGTGCCTACCAAGGCCGCTGGGGACGCCCAAACATAACCGCTTTTCACCGCGAGCCAAATTGCAAAGCCCTCACGACAGTCTGGCTTGTAAAACGTTTGGCTTTCGTGATTTGCCTCCACGGCCAACGCCAAGGAGAATCCAGGCAAACGCCAGCAAATCCATTAGTCTCGTGCCCAGAGGCAAAATCTCGTCGGCAGGCTCTGCATCCGAAACTGCAATATTAACCAGATCCAAGGTCATCTACGAGGGTGTCAGCTACCGAGGTCTGGGCACGAGACTACTAACTTATCGTAGCCAATGCTGAAACTGTCAGGCAGCGGACACGGCGTAACTGTCGACGCGACTCGGCTTATTACATACTAAGTTGTTAGGATTCTAGGTAGATTATCTACCGTACTTATACACCTGGAAGGAAGCAGACCACCCGAGGATTCCGCACGTGTAATCATTCGGACGTCTGCGAACTATACCACAAAGACCCCGGGCCGGGCCGGGGTCTGCAAGTATGACGCCGACTCCACCGTAGATCGATTAGGTACTGTAGCCTGGAATCGATCTGCTATAATACCCAGTAACCTATTAGCCCATACCCACATATAGTAAGTACGTTTGTAGAATGCACCGTACTGTACAACGTTTTCGTGGATGTCATACGTGTGGGGGCAAAACATCAGACTAAAGCAACGGAAATCCTATGCATGCAGGCCTCCGAGAGAGAAGGAGGCTCAAATAAGCACTAAGATGTTAAATGTGTGAAAATAAGCGAAAAGGGAAAATTTCAGTCTGCATAAAGGAAACCACCCGCACATACATATCGATAACGACAAATTGCTGCGGAACTATATCGTGTTCTGATATGTTTCTGTATTCCCGGTTGGAGCTCTCCCAGTAGCTGTGGGAACTCGGAAAGGCTAACCATAACCAGATATACAAGCCTTCTGTCCCGATGAACCAGTTGACTTGTGGCAACCTACATACCGGTACAGTACTCTCTCGTTACAAGCATACCAGATATAAGCACATATAAGTTACAGCCTGTTCCACATGGTAAATAAGCATATTTCTATTACAAGAATATCTTATTTTTTTCGCTTAGTTACCATATATGAGAGAAGCACTGCACTAGATTAGGTATATCTATCAATATGAAGAAATTCAAGACTGTATTCGAGTTGCGCACCCAGGTCTCCAGCTTTGAAGCCTACAGCCAATGTTATCGAGCTACAAACTGTCCTAAGGCATGAGAGGAAACGAATTGGGACTCTTGAAATTCAGCGCAGGATTACTGACCTTCTGTCCTTCCGAAACCACCCCTCCTCCTCCTGATATTCCTCTGCTTGAACCGTATCTACTCTTGTCTGGCTATTTGTTATTTGCATGTGCGTATGCTTTATCTCATTCCGCAGCCTTTCTTACCCCTGCACTTGCTTGATTCTATACTTTCCTATTTCCCCTTGATATAAGAATATATGCATATTCAGGCATATTTCTGGAATCTGGTTATGTTACTGATAGCCAGACTAATTGTTAAGTGACCTAGAACTTCAATGCTTGCAATCGAATCACTCGCTTGCTGGTTCCTCTCTTGAATACAATTTCTCTACATTGTATGGGCACGAACCTGATCTTATATCTCCTAATGGGACTGAAGATCAACACTTTATACACACGGCTTACCAGTTGGGCCGGAATGTGATGAGCTGCCGGTAATCCCTGTGCAAATACAAAGTATCATTATTAGTGTTCTCCGTTTACTAACAGAAATGTCTCAAAAACTAAGTAGGACACAGTTTTCCGACCTATATATCGCGGAACAAATGAGGCTTGGGCCATGCCCCGTTCCTATTACCGCTGAGGTAGTCATGAATATTGATGTGTACTGTCTAACTAGCTTTTAATGAATTGTATCCATAGGTTAAACTTGTCATGTTTGAGAGTTATAGCGGCTCTTATTCCTAGTATGGTTCTCCAAGAGTTATAAGTCATTCTTACAAGTAATATCTGTACAGATGCTTTTCCCTACTGGGTTGATAATCTCCTAACAGTAAATTTGCGAAGTACAACTGCGACAAAACAATAGAATAGAGGACGTCCTATAGGTCTGGTTATGGATTCAACTAGACAAGTATTTGATATCTGAATTACTGAATAGCAATTCCAGAATATTCCATACTACTCCAAAAGTTCTCATGTCGTCAATCTGGAATATGGATCCAAACCTCTAAGGATCTCGTTCTCAAATATTAGTCCGAAGATTAAGGATTTAGGACAGGAGAATTTAAGCCAGGTTACTCCACATGATATCAACCGTGTCATCTCATTGGTAGATATTAGCATTGCAGATCAGCGTTTTTCAAAATACTGCTGGCTATATATACTTGGTTGCTGTAATTAATTAAGTTAGTCGCGTATGCCTTAAACATCACGGATTTCCGAGATTTACATCTTTATCACTAATCGGGCCCCGAACGTCCCTGTCCTTACGTGGTGTAAATGAGTTATCTAGCGCTTTAGTTAACAACAGCAGGGGCATCTTACCCAATCGGCTCGAGGGTCATTATAGCGGAGTTATTACGGCGTTAAGCCAAGTCGAACTTATGTAGTACGTAAATGCGTTTATGTGCAACATGATGCCAGCGATCCCAGATCGTCACCACCAAATCAACCCGCAGCACGATGGGAAACGTAACCGGTGTGTCTCGGCTTTTCCATTTTGTGCGTATGGTCAACCTCGTTGTGTCCATGCTAAGCGGATGGATATTTCAGTGCTTGGCAGAGTGGGGAAGTAGAATATCGAAAGTCATGAACGATAAATTCTGAAGAGCTGAGAGCTAAGTATGTATATACTATTAGGCTGATTTACGGAGTAAAGAATAAGCAGAGCTTAGGGCACATAATCTAAAACCTTATGGCGTAAAATTCTGGAATATGAAGAGAGCGGATTAAGTAAAAATCTCAGACAGCCTCTATTCCATAGCCATGGCATCTTTTAGTAATGTCGAGGAGGATTGTTATTAGGAGTTACATATAATTTATCGATTGGAATTACATTCCTGTATGGCCGAGTATTCCTCTCAATATGTATATAAGTTATAAGTCAATAATAGTTGAGAACCACAGCACCAGGATACTTCATGTATGGAGTTACACGCAGAGCCACAGCTGCCTTTATTCAACACGTTAGGGCATCTTTCCAACCAAGTTGATAAGTAGATATATATCAATCTATCCATTAGAGAATCTATAAAACTAGATTTTATATATACACGGCTTCCACTATGGTTAAAAATCCAAACAAATACCATGATGATGTATCTACTCCGGTCCTTACGTAGATCTGAAAATATTGAAGAACGCCTTAAGCGGGTTCACGTCCATTAAGCTTGTCAGATTTTCATTATATAGCACTTTATACATCCTATAGAGGAATGCTTTCACATCCTAATTTTCCACTGTTTGGATCTCAACGAGTGTGTATATTTATTGACGTTCCTGATTCCTAATGCAATGGATATTCACGTTAGCAATGAAAACAAAAGGCTAGTGCCGATTTGGTGCGAGTTTTATTATGTATCGGCAATCCGTCATTCGTTACCCTTAATTTTCCCTCTTGGACTGCAAACCTCAAAATATCGTATGGGGTAGCCTGACTGATTTGCAGTCCAAGAGGGAAAATTGAGGTTAACGCATGACGGATTGCAGAAAACTTGCTATGTCGTCGCAATGAACAAAGGATCGAAATTAAGTATTCAGTTGCAAGACCGGAGGAACATTTGAATTATAATATAGGGGTGGAGCTTTCTGCGGGATACTCGTGGCACACTAGAATTTATATGTATATACTTTATAATAAAAATAAAACAAGAACAAAGTCCTCAAATTCATTTTCCAATAACCTCCGACTCGTTACAACTCATAAACTACTAATAATACTCCCTCTTTAACTACCAATTATTAAACAATGCACGCGTAAATCCAAAAATCGCAAATATCATTTAGTACCCCAATTTATCACCCTAGTAATCCCTCTAAGACGCCTCAGCCATAACCTTCTCCCCATCCTCCAACATTCCAATAACCGTTCCCAAATTCTTAATCATACCCTTCCCGTGTCCAACAAGCAATAACTTCTCAGCATCCGCTGGTAACCCAAGATATGTCGGTGGTTCTCTCTCTGGCAATTGATTGACCCACTCCATGAACTGCTTCATCTGCGTTCCCTGCGGCACATACAGTGGCTCCTCACTGCTCTCCACAAGCTTGTAATCGGTTTCAAAAGCAGCCGGAGTAAAGATCCTTTCGACAATGCCCTTGAGCTGAGAGAAGTCTCCTTCGTCATCAATCTTGCCTCCATAGGTTTCAGTGATGAGGGTTTGCATCATAGGCCAGGGGAGTTTAGATGGGGCCATATTTGTACGATCACCGGAGACGACTTCAATCCATTTGTCAATAATAAATGCGCAGCATTCGTACTGTAATGAAGCTGTTAGCCGTGCTTTTCAGCGCATGAAGGGCGTGGCATGCTTACATCACTATCATTAAACTCCCACCAACCCTTCCATCCCAGGTTGGGCGCATATCGTAACCTCTCTTGGAGAACAGCATGTAAGAATGACAATAGCAAGTAAACCCTGTGCTTCTCTGCTGGCCCTTTCGCAGGCCTGGTTGCTAGTGAGGACAAGGAATCCTTCATATTGGCCCTGATACCTGCCGGTTGTTCATACATCAAGACTCTAGATGCACGGAGCAAGTTGACTGGGATTTTTGGGCTCGACTCCATGGACAAGAAAAGCCTAAAGTTGGGATGTGGCTTGAGAGCACCAAGTCTCTTCTCTAGAGATTGTAGCCATGCCGGAGTAAGATGAACATTCTTGACAAGTACCCATGAACCCACAGATGCAGCATTACTAACTGCCTTATCGGCCTGTCCCAACCCTTCGTTCGAACCCATGGCAATATTTGTGCAGCGCTTGCCCATTTGTTCGACCAAGCTATCGACTTTGTAAGAGGCGTCGAAACCAGGTGATGACGCTAGCGCAATTGGTGTCGTTGCAGATACTTGATCGACGACCTGTTTCAGATCTCCAGTGGAGTCGAGCATTTCTTTGCCAAATACTGCACTGACGAAGGATTCGGCAGCGGGGACAAAGCGATCTAACCTGAATAGCTTGACAAGAAGAAGTTTGTGAAGCCTCTTGTCGAGGTCCAGTAGGCTTTCGTCCCAGAGAGTTGGCACAAAGTTCTCTCCATTTTCTTCCGTGAAGAACTTCTCCCATTCCGCTTCTGGTACCGACTCTACTCCAGTCTTGAAAATCGGTAATGTTCTCATCCTGTTCCTAACCTCCTCTCTTCTGTGTGACTCAGTAGAAACATCAACTCCTTCCATGCCTTCGTCGAGAATCCTCTCGAGTAGAGACTTATCCATCTTATGAGATGAAGCCTCAGCGAGAAGTAAGGCAAAAGTTACCCTGTCATTTTGCAGGAGGCCAAGGGCAGTTCGTTGATATCTGATAAAATCGTTAGCCTGATATACGCTCGAGCCGGACTTAATTTACTGGGATACCTACGTAGTAATAAACAAATCCTGTAATATAATCCCAATTCTCTTCTCATAATCCTTCTCAGCCGCTAACCTCTTATTCTCATGTAATACAGAATTGAAGATATCCAAGAAGTACTGTAGAGAGAATTGGTAGAAGTGATTTAGGTGATGAAGTTGCTCCAAGATGGCAAAAACTGCACTACAAGCCTTTGCAATGCTTTGATACTGCAAGGTAACCTCTTCGACTTCGCTCATGACACCTTCTGTCTCCGCCATTTTCCTCGATACTTCTGCAGCTTCAGTTTTGAGGGTTTCCAGGGTATCAATGACTCGGTCATCATCAAGAATATTACCACGTGATTCGTTGAGAGCTTGGAGAAGCCTCCTCTCGAGCTGTCTGAGATGAAGCTTGAATTCGCCTTGCAATTTCATTAAGTTGGACCTGCGCTGATCAACATCAGGCCTCTCGAACTTGAGTACTTGGTTGAGAGATTGCGTCTGCAAGCTGCTTTGAGTAACAGTGAAATTGACAAAGGTTGTCCTAGAGCAAACATCTGGCGGGAAGTTGGCGGAAGGATCTCTCGTCGAGAGATATAGCTTGAACGATGGAGAAAAATCGATCTCTTGCTTGCCTAGCTGGATAAGGACACGCCCACCGGTACGTTGGTACTCCTTATTCAACACATGATTGAGGATAGGGTCAAGATGTTCTGCGTCTTGGATAAGAATGGGGTTACCGAAACGAAGAGAGGACTCGAGCTGTTTGGTGAAGGAGTCATCCAAGAAACTAGTGATGGTAAGCCGCCGCTCTTTGCTCTCATTGGCCAAGAAATCAGTGACTCTGCCAGAGGGGTCGATAATGAGGGGATATCTGTTGAACCGCTTGAGAATGATGGCGTTCTCAGTGCAGAGGTCGTCCACCGGTAACGTATTCTCTTGCCAAACAAGCCTTTCATCTGCAGTAGACAAATATTCGGTGATGGGGTTATGCTCTTTGTATTGGAGCCCGGACATCTTGAGATGTCTTGTCCAGTCATCTAACATCGCCTTTCTGTATGTTTGATCGTAGAGACCAGCATATGCCAAAAATGCAGCAGAAAGTAGGACATCTCCTACCAATGTAGCAATCTGCGTCTCGAAGGATTTGCTTCCTTCCTCCCAACGAATCCTCTCCGACGACAGACTGTCTAGAAGCCTGACACTGCGGTCAACCTTAAATTGCACCTGGGACATCTCGGCCTTCAGCGCCTGTGTTTGACTGATCAACTCCGCATACTCCACCTTATATCTCTCAATACTCGCCTCAAGGGCCTTCACGGTATCGATAATTTGTTGTGCACCAATCTTGGTTTCCGCGGCTTTTTTCTCCAACTCACAAACTTCCTCCCTCAACGGTCCAACTCTATCCAAAATCTCTGCGTAGTTGACTTGAGCCTCCACCCATTGGACGAGAGGACCACATGCCTTAGATGCCCTGTTCACCTTCTCGAAGCTATAATCTGGTTTGGACAAGAACTCCTCAAGCATTTTCTTTCTTAGGACTTTGGTCATCTGCTTTTCGTTGTCGAAGTTGATAATGCTTGGGATGAAAGAATCCTGACGAATGATACCTTGAACAGTAGACCAGTTTTGCAGCTTGTGTCCAAGTAAGACACAGACGGATTCCATAGCAAGCTTGACACCAGCTGGTGGGTTGTTCATGGCTCTGACTTCTTGAAGGTGGCTCCTTTTGATGTTCTGGACACTACGCTGTGCCTCAGCGACAGCGGGCTCAGCTCTAGCTAGATCTGCAAGCACGACTTCCTTACGCTTCGCCACCTCCAATTCTTGCTGTGCTAATGCAGCTTGAATCTCGAGGGATGCAGCCCTCTTCTCCTCGGTCTCTTTCTGATCCTGAAGCATGATCTGTAGCTTCTCATTGGCTTCCTGACTCTTCTTCTCCAATTGTTTTTGCTTGACGGCCAGAGTCGATCTCAAATCCCGAACCTTGTCCACGGTATCTTTCAGTTTATCTAACCCGACGTTCAAGTGCCTCTGCTGTTCTTCCAAGTCCTCCCTTTTTTCATTGTATAACTTGACATATTGTGCCACGAAGTCTAGGAAATGACGGGGAGTGAGAAATGTTTGCTTGTTTTGCTGCTTCCTGAGTTTCTGGTTATGCTTATGGAGTGAATGATGAATGTACACCATGGCGTTGACGACGGCCTCTCTATGAGAGGGGGGAAGGGGTAGGTCTCTGTATGCAACGGGAATGCTGTCTGCTGCCTTCCATGTGGCACGGTCGAGATCCATAGACTGTGTAAGCTCTGTACCAACCTGGTAGAAAGCCTGATCTGACCAATCTCCGAACCAGTTGAGGACACAACGATTGAACAAGGCGGGGGAAGTAGCTGCCTTAGATCCAAGGCCACCTTCTGGCGGATTCATTGTGAAGACGACGTGCAAATTCTTAACGATCTGCTGTGTGAACCACTTGTAGAGCTCCTCTTGAGAATCAAGGAGTAATCCCTGTCTTTGAGCTCCCTCTTTGCACGCAGTCATGAGAGACGCATATTCATCACCTTCAAACAAACCTGGGACTTCTGCATTGGCAAGAAGGGTGTTCATACGTTCAAGAAAACCGGAATCAAGGACGTTAGCCTCGTCCATAATGAAGCAAATTTTCTCTCCCTTGCATCCACAACGGCGGAGCACGTCTCGCAAATCGTCATCAAAGTCTTCTGCAGAATATTTGCCATGAACCTTGATTTGGAATACCTTCAATCCGTTCATCCAGGCAACAAAGCGGGATAATGTGGTCTGGTGGAATGGGATTAGAACAAAGTTTCCGATGTCTGGCTAGGGTGCTTACCTTTCCACTACCAGAAACTCCAATTAGAATTAAGTGACCTTGGGGTTGTCTGAAAACCCTATCAATCCGAAGAACATGTTCAAGCACATCATTAAATAGAATAAGTGGTACATCCACCTCTTCTTCGCAGAAGGTCTTTAGACGAGCCTTAGCAAAGTCACGAAGCTGATCCCTCTCAACAGGCACGTAGTTCTTGGATAGCCAGTTAGAGAATAAAATGGGGCCTCCAAGAGCCTTCTGTGCGTCGATGCCAGGGAAATGCTCAGTTGCAACGCGATTGACAGCTGCTTGAGTCCATTTCCTTTCATCTTCACCCACAAGACGATCCTCAAAGAGACGGAGGGCTTCATGGGCCCAGATACGTACTAGCCCTTCCACACTCAAAGTCTCCAGGGGCTTAAGTGCTTCATACAGACCACGTACCCATCGAGTAAGCTCACGAGGGGAATAGACATAATGGGGCTGAATCTTTGGCGTGAATCTCTGTTGTGATTCCAGATAGAATTGTACCATCGCTTTGGTGAGTGGTTCAGCGTAACCTCGGAGGGAAGGAATGATCTTGAGTACTGCAGAGTTGAACGTTCCATAGATTTGATGTAGAGACAATTCTCCGGGATAGTCAACCATGATGAGGGGCGCATGCCTAAGGAAACGATCGCCCATTGGTGTTCTACCAGCATCGGTAGGAGGATTACAAGCGCCCACGAATTGAATACGGTCGAGGGTAACCCAAGTTTTGTCCGAAGTCCTCCAGAATCCATTTTGTTCAACAAGCTGTCTGAGGAAGGAAATTGCTCTTTGTGTCCCATATTTATCTGGTGCTGGCAAATTAATCTCGTCGCAAAAGACAACTAGCCATCTTCCAATCTGGGTTGGAGAAAGAATGACGCCGTTAAGTGTCTTCTTGTATTCACAATACTGCTCGAAAGTCTTGACAAGAAGGTCCGGCGTCGTGGCACTGGAAAAGTTGAGACCAACGACTTCCATGTTTGGCAGCTTTCGTAATGCACTGAAGAGCGTCATAGTTTTACCAGAACCTGGAGGACCGCACAACAATAAGGGCTTGTGTTCCGCGAGCCATGAATACAAAACATCTTCATGCCTGACTGTGTCGAGAGTGGGAATGACAACATCGGTTTGGACGACCGAGTGTGTGTTAACCTCGATATTTGGAACTTGATCCTGCCACCTGACCCATTCACCCTTGGGAAGCGAAACGTCGTAGTCAATGAGAGATGAGGCGGCTTCATGCAGCGGGGGAGTATCTGTAGTACTCAACCCAGTAACATACATACCAAATGCTTGCCTGTCAAGAAGTGGGCAATCTCCAGTGAAGCTCCATACCAAAGCCAACAGAAGCTTCTTTGTGATATATGATTCCATCTGGGTGTCGTCGAGGGGGAAATCGACATGTTGGATATTGTATTCAACCATATTGCGGCAGATCTTGTTGAGAAGAGAGAATAGTGTGTTGAGTACTCTGGCCTCAGTGAAATCCATGATGTGATTATATTTCCGTGCTTCGCTCAAAACGTCAATAATAAAGCCATCTCGTTCCATTAATTCTTCCAGGACAGCAGCCATATGTGTCTGCGTTGCCAGGGCTTTTGATGCGACTTGACCAGAGGTAATTGGATTATCTTCGTCTAGGTCTTCAAATACAACGTCTCGAAGACGCCTAAGGTAGTTTGTGACCATCATCATTGATGTGACTGTGTCCTCACTGAACCAGACCATACCACATCTACTGACGGTGGCAAGAGTCGCATACTTTAGGGTTTCGACTTCGAACATGATCCTGACGTTTGGAGGTAAGGAAAGGCGTTCTCCGTTGGGGAGGGTCAGGAGTTTATTATCATCCAACACACTAAAACATTGTCAGTGAACAAGCTAAAGTAACAATGGGTGAGTACTGACCTGTTCAGGTTCTCTACCCACTCAGGGTCAACATCGCCATCAAATACGATCCAATGCCTTTTCGAGTCTTCTCCACGGAGATTATCAACGATCTTTCTGAGAATACTAGTAAAAAGACCATCTGTCCACTCTCTGGTTGTAGAATCCAAGCTTCCGTAGAGTGCTTCCTTAGACATGACCTTGGAGTCAATAATGTGATGTACCCCTTCCTGTCCTTCTACTTGCTGCAAGGCTTGTAACAGCAGGTTCCACGCCCTTGACTTTCCTGAGCCTGAGTTTCCCACCATCATCACACCGTGGTGGATATTTTGTATCTGGTAAAGCTGGAGGATCTTGGTCATCCAAGTCGGACTAACAACGAGGTTCTGTTCATTTGCAATCTTTTTAATGGCGTCTTCGAGCTTGCTCAAGTTTCCAGGAACATATTGTACACCAGGGAATGACTTGGTCTCGATTCTGTGACGAGCTTAGATAACCTTGTTCCATGTGGGTGGTAGGGACAAACTTACTCTCGCATGATATCCACATCATTCTTAATTAACTTGGGTGCAATAGTCTCACGTAAACTCTGGAGGATGATTTGGGCTTCCCAGTCAGTGGAAACCTCATCGACAGCAATATCCTCATTCTGGAGCCGGGCTCGTTTCAGGCCTCCCGAGCTGACAAGTACACTCTTCAATGCACGTAACCCGAAGTCGTAATGCGCCTGCTTTGACAATTCCTTTGCACAAGATTCAAAGAACGGGACAACTTGTTTGGATAACTGCTTCGCTTGATTGAATCCCTGCGAGTAGAGCATAACTTCGGTAATGAGCTCCTTGTCTGGCTTTGACATAGCAACACTGCGGAACAGCTTCTTCAAATTATCTGGCAAATTCGAACGACCAGCATAGCCGGGATTCATGGTAATAAAGACACCCGTGTTACCATGGACCTTCAATTGCCTTCCAACTAGCTCAATTTGTGCCTCAGGATCCTCTACTCCCTTCTTCAATCCCAGTTGGATATTTTGAATTTGTTGAGACACAGCACTGAGTATACGCTCCTCGAGACGATTGAATTCATCAAAACAACCCCACGCACCTACTTGACAAATACCTAAGAATATTCTCCCCATAGCCTGGAAGTCGAATGTGTCGTCACAACAGAAAACCAATGTAAATCGTCCAAGCTGTACACCGAGAGCCTTGACGGATTCAGTTTTACCAGTACCGGCTGGCCCATAGGGCGAACCACCGAGTTTTTGGCAAAGTGCCTGGGTCAAGGTCAGGAAACACCTGTCCGTTAATGGCGTTCGAACTAATCGTTCACAAACACCAATGTACTCAAAGCCATAGTCCAATTCGGCATTAGCCATCCTGATCTTGATGCGTTGTAGATATTCACCTTCGTCCTTGTAGGTGTAGCGCATTTGGAGTAGCCAGGTGTATTCCTCCGTGGACGATGCTCCAGCTGCGTTGAGTCTATAAATCACATCCCTCTGGTGGACAAACTCGGTGATCAAGTGTTCGCACTTCTTTCGTTGGATGGGGTCAAGATCACCTAAGACAGTCATGGCCAGCATTTGAAGCACCTTCACCTCCTTCTCGTAGAGGGCCTCCAATGTGCCACCACCGGCTTGAAGAGATTTCTCTACTACGTTGGTCCATACACACTGCGTACCAAGGACCACAATCTGGGCGGGGTATTTGTCAATGTATTCTCTGAATGAGTCCTTATTCAACTCTTCACAATCAAAAATCTGCTGAAATTCTTGGACAGATTCCGCAAGTAGCTCTGCAAGTGTGAGTTTCATGTTTGTCTCCAGGGCGGTCAGCCATTCGTTGATCTTCGGCGTCTTGATGAGTGAGATTTCCTTCTTCAAATTGACCTGTTCGCCCTCTTTGGATGTAAATCCAAGAATCGTGGAGTCGTCTCCCAAGACGAGCCCGTTGAGCCCAGCAAACATTTTCTTGAAGTGCTTTGCAACACGGTGCGTGTCATTGCTGTTACCGATAATTTCGAGCAAGTCTTCGTCCCCTACAAAGTAGAACCTGGGAAATGAAACTCGCTCACGCTCAAGATACTCACCGAGAGCCTTCTGGATCTTGTTGAGCAATTCAGCGAGACGCTCAAGAGACTTTTGTACACCCGAAATGTTGAGGACATCCAAGACCAAAGGAGATTTGTACACCTTTTTCATCACCGTGAAGAACTCTGAGTTAATATTCTGGAACCTTGACGACTCAACGGGCAGAAGATGCTTAATATCCGCATTTCCAGTGAAGACACCTTCAAGATAAACCCACTGTCGTTGAACATCAATCCAGATATCAAACAAGACGTGCACACGGTTGAGTTTATCCTCCCAAGAAGCTGCTTCCTCCTCAAATTCCTTATAGTACGGTGAATGCCTCATGGCTTGAAGAGAGTTTAGATTTTCACTACACTTGGCGAATAGGTCGTCCCAGCCTCGAATCAAACGACATTTGTTCTGATAACCTATAAGGTCCAAGACATAGCTTGTCCAGGTTTCGCGGACTTGCTTCAAGAACTCTTCCAGTGCCATTTCTCCTGTTGCTTGTGCAATGATATCCCGGATGACAGCCTCACTAGCAGCTAAATTCAAGTCCCATACAGAACCTAGCGTCAGTGAACCCACAAAGACCCTTTTTCCTGGCTTCAACGCCTTGAAGATCTTTGCCCAATGTCGTTCTCGAACGGCTTCTGATTTCATTTCTCCCAGCAAAGGATTGACTTTGACATAAGTCCGTAGGATATTCTGGATATGTTCGAAAGCCGCATATTGTCTCATTCTGCTGGGCATATCCTTGGTCATATTGATGAGGTCTTCGAGGCGTTGACGTATCTTTCTAGTAACCACGCTTGACCATGGAGTGTCTTTTAGATCATTTAAGCTCTTCCAGATTGTAGAAAGTGATGACCACACTGATTTGAAGTCCTGAACCTCCTCAAGAATACCTGCTAGCTTATCTTCGGGGCCGGCGGGGAGATCAAGGGCTTCCTTGGCTTTGGATACCATCTCTGATTCACTCTTAAGGGCGGTCAATCTCGTCTCGAAGGCACTGAGCGTTGCTGATGCGTCCTCTGGGGCAATAGTGCCAGAGACAGGTTTCTGATCGTTCCATTCTCCAATGACAGTGTGAATTTTATCCGTGACCACCCTATCCTCTGCAAGAATCTTGGCCTGCAGGGCGTCAGTCTGATCTTGGACGATCTTGCTCTTCCTCGCCAGGATTTCGTTCAACGCAGCCCACTCGCCATCAACTTGATCGACAAACAACCAGTCTTGCGGGAATTGATATCTTTGTCTAGTTAATGTAGCTTCTCCCTGCTTGAAGAGTTCAACCTCGGGTGCCCATGACTTGACTTTACGCTTACATTGTTGAACAATGGTAATGAAAGAGACGGCTTGAGCGGTAGAAGAGGCCTCCAAGGATTGAATCTCGAGGTCACGTCGGGCTTTCTCAATCTCAGCATGAGTATCTCGCATTCGGTTCCCGAGCTTGTTTGCGAACTTGAGAAGGATATCATGTTGCCATTGATCGTATTTGGCATTGACTTTAGTTTGCACTTGCTCGTAATCGACTGTGAGATTTCCAAAGGACCGACTGACTTCCGAGGTGTCGAAGGTGGAGCGGGTTTTCCTGATCTCCTGTAGGAGTTGGAGCCACTTTGAAAGGTCATCCCCCAAGATGCCGTAGACCTGTTCCGACTGCAAGTCCCAAAGAGACTGGAAGCGGAGCCATTCATCTACATAGGCTCTCACGGTACTCAACTTCTTCTCGATTGCAGCATATGCCTCTGAGAGAGTGGGAGCGCACACAGATGGCAAGTCTGAGAATCTCTGGTCTAGGTCAATGGTAGTGACATGTATGCTCATCTCATACCTCGAAGCTTTCAGCTTTGGCAAATAACAAGCAATACCAATCCAGTTATGTAACTGAGAAAACCAGCTTGCTCTCGCATACTCCAATGGGGGATCCAAGAAAATGACCTGATTTTTGATTGAAACTTCGTGAATTAATCTCTTCATGTTGGGGTTGAACTTGGTATCCTGTGCTGCATTTCCTGAATCTTCATCACCGCTTATTCTACTAAAACGCTTCCTCTGAATATCACTGTCTACTCCTTCGGCCTTTTGACCTTCAAACACCTCGATCCAAAGTATAATCGCATCTTGTAGCCTAGAGAGGAGGATCGATTCAATTTTGGTGTTGAGCTCACCCACCCAGTGAGAAAGATTGACATAATTTTCGAGGTTAAGTTGATCAACAGCAGTCTGAATAGTGTCCAATTTCTGCTTGAAAATTTCTGAATCGAAAGGACATGCGCGTAGCTCACCTAGTGCATTCTGACAGCTTTCATGGATGTCCGCAAGAGTCTGTGTCTTTTGTTGAAGAATTGACACTGCCCCAGCAAAATCTCTCACAAACTGGACATGCCTACTCTCTCGCGTTGCCATAGTGGCCGAGGGGTCCACTGATCCGTTCGGTAGATAATGGATATTGCGCAAGTGAATATCGTATTGATTGACAAAGGTCTCCCACTTGAGTGGAATACCCTTAATGATCAAGTTCTGTACATCATTCTGGTACCCACTCAGAAGGATCGACACGTCGGACATCTCAGCAATAACACGATTGACCTGTGCAAAGGTGCGGACCGTTTCCATCAGGCTGACTGCGTATGGGTACACTCTTTTGGCTTCCTTTGAGACATTGGTGATTGAATGAGGTACCGAGAAATTTAACCATATAAGATTCCTAACTTCCTTGAACAGGGCAATCACTTGATGGTCAAAATTAACTACAAGCTCCAAGGTATTTCCGGCAGCTCTGTTGCGAGTAATACTAAAGAGACGACCAGAGATGGAGATGTTCCTTTTCATCACCTCGTTTGCCCATGAATCGAAAATCTAACATCATTAGAATAGGATCATTTGCATATTCAAAACTTCTCAAAACTTACCGGCTTAGTATCCAACTTTTTCTTGAAGCTATTACTCTCGCCCTGAAGCTTCTGGCCCTCGTGATACATTCCCCACTGATTACCAAGAATGTCCTCCACCCTCTTCATATAGGCGTTCAGCTGGCGCTCAATCTGTCGAGCCCAAATAATAGCTCCCGATATTGGAGGGAGATCATGTAGCTGAGCCATCGCATGTGCCTCAGAGTGGCCATATTGCTGCTTGAACCGCTCATGTAATGCTGCGATATCCAATTTGACGTTCTCTATCAATTGAGCTTGATATTCCTGGATAGCACCCCTAATCTTGGGTCTGATAAAAAGGGCATTAAATTTAGAGAAGACGCGAAACATCTCATTGGCGTTCTTTGCAGTTGCAAGTCGATCTCTCAAGCGGGCAATAATGGAGTTCTCAACCCTCGAGGTGCGTTCATTGTAGGCATTTTCAGCCGCGATCCATATCTCGGTCCCCTCTGGAGAAACATCTAAAACGTCCACGTCTCTGAGAATGGCATATGCCTGAGCGACTTCCTCCACCGCATCGACGTCGCCAATATCCTCCACAGTAGCAACAGCTCCCTCCCGCCCAGTTGTAATTGCACCAACGCCGTCAAATGTATTTGGCCCAAGCACATTACTAATGGTCCGCGCCAACTGTTCGTGGGAATGCCTGAAGCCTTTGATGTATGCGAGTCTTTCTTGTGTCTTTTGATGCCTTGGGGTGACTTTGACGGGAATGAATCGCTCGCCTCGCTTTTTCATCACGTCTCTCGTGACATTTTGGAAGTCCTTTAAATTCTCGTTCCAAGTCTTGAAAATCCCTTCTGCCACGTTCATCAAGGACTCAAAATCCTTGTATTCGAGATGCATCAACCGACGCCCACTGAGAAGGGTATGAAGCTGAGCATCCAGATCAGCTGATATCGCACCTACCAGCGGCAGGGCACGTTTAATTGGGTATGGACAAATTTTCAGCTTCTTGTTCAAGTGGCTGAAAATCTGAACGACAGCATCCTGAACTTTGGAGAGCGTGGTAGCAGATAATAGCTCGTCTAGAGGGAATTCGCGCATGAGTTGATTGTATTTCTGGACTTTGAAAATGTCAGCCACGCCCTCCCCCAATTTTCACTGGGAGGATCAAATATACCCAAATCATTGGCCTCTTTCAAACCAGTATCGGCAATGAAACTGACAGTGGCTAAAAACCGCTTTGCGTGCTTCAAAACTTCCAAGGTGAGGACCACACCATCACTCCGTAGCTGGTCCTCAATCCCCCGCAGCGCAGTCTCCATGGAGAGCCAGAAGTTGATCTCCTGAGTCGCTGTGCCATTCTCCATATCCCGTGACATCTCCGCGACAGAACGAATGGACTTGACCCACGAGCCCACAGTGGCCTGAAGTGCATTAAGAAAAGCAGTATCATTAAGAATGCCTAACGGTATCAAGTCTATTGTAGCGCGGGTATTCGTCTCTCTAGCCTATGTTTTATCAGCATTGATAGTGTCATGAAAAAGCCCAGGGCGAACTTACCTGATCTATGGCCTTCTGAATGATGGGGTGAAGAGTTAAGAAAAGTTCGGGTATCTCAATATTTTGTTGTAGGTGCAAAAGTGAGAGCTCTAACTCCGCGAGCTTCTTTTTCGTGACCGGAATACCTGCAGCACGGATCAGCATCTCTTCCCCAAGTCCAATGGCACTCCCTAATCCGTGTCGTGTATCCTAACAAGAGCTTACCTGTCTTTGCTTCTGCGTCCACGAATTTATTACTCCGTCCACTGTTCTGGGCTTCCTGGCCTTTTGTATATGCATCGAAATATGGTCCTAAAGCCAAATGAACTACGGAGTGCAAAATCTCGAACGGTGACACAGCGCTCTGACCTCCGGTACCCAGGGTCACAGCTCCGGGAAGGTTTATTATCTGAACTTGGGACTGAAGAGGAATGCTAGCATCAAGCGGCTGAGGGCGCTTGATGAATGCTATTGAAGCTACGGTGTTTGTGGATGATGTTAAATCGGTAGTAAGGGTGTAAACATGAGTTTGCGATACGACAGTTGTTAGAGGAGCTGTTCATTGTCAGTTCGCTCAACATATTCTAGATCAACAGAGTACATACAGGTGGTATCTGGAGTAGCTTCTTCCGTCTCAAGGGCCTCTTTTATGACATAAATGGCACACTGTGAGGTTTCTGAGCTCGACGCAAAACGTCGACACTTCTCCAACGTCTCCCCCTTTCTTGTAGCTGAAAGTAAGCTTCCATTGGACTGGACTTCTCTATCACGAGCACCCAGTGTTACTTTCAACACCTCAACCAGGTATTCGAGTAGAATCTGTGGGTTATATGGAGGAATGAGTGATGCGGCAGATGACCCAGTCCCTCCTGGTGTGGGCACCGCAGCCTCCATGTTGAGTCGTTGAGCCTAGGAATGTGTTTATGGGTGTTTGGTGATTCAACTATGATGAGAAACTAAGATGGAGGGTTAGGATGAGATGATGAGGAAGAAAGGGGTTTGATTGAGTTGCTCGGTGCATTCGACTTCTTTGTACCTAATTGGCGGGGGAGGTTTGATATAGAGGTGCCTAGCCAAGCATTAGAGTGGTGGCCTGCATGCACACGCACGGATATCAACAGCAAGATTGAAAATCTAGCCCAAGCGTCGAGGGGTCGTTAGATATTCCCTTACAAAACATTTTACTCCAGAGTTGTCTACAAAAACATTTCAGACCCAGCCAAACTAGGCAAAGCGCAGGATCGACACCGATAGTGCTCACATGCAACTTCCCGAGGGTTTATGTAACAAGTCAATTGATGATGTGAGAAGGTTATGACTCTATTGTTATGTCTCTGCCGTCTACATAAGTAATAATGCCCTTCTCTGATTACTAAGCTACAAGTATTCTCGATGCAACTTCATTTGGGGGTTAATGCGCCAAGGCCCGTCATATTGCCCGTTCATAAAAGTCTTGGCGTCACGCATGCACGTGCACGTCGTTGCTCATGGTTACCACTGAATGCAACTCCCTCATGTTTACTTATATTCATGCTAATTAGGTCAGAGAGGCTCGCCCCGTGAGCTGCACTCTCCTATTATTTCCTTCGCTCTACGCCTCCTTACCTGCAGGATCACAGCTCCCGAGGATCTCCTCTGGAAGCTCCGCGTGCGTCAATTCCTATGCTGCAATGGCGCGACCAGGCAGCGCATCAGCTATAGTATGTAATTAGAATGCCGTTGCAGACTCACCCTCGTCTATATACAACATCCATACCATTCGCATATGAACTGCATCCTAGGACTAATGACTATATTCCATTTTCTATGGCCTACAGTTTTACCATTCGCCAATTCCAATGGCCACCGGCTCGGTGTAAACAGCTTGGCTGTAGCCGCTGAGGGGATACTGTGCACATTCCCCTGCCCGGATGTCTGAGCAAATTCGCTGATACACTCCCAGCTACTCCGCCGGTCGCGATGGTGTCATTTGTGCCTGGGACCTTGGTGTGAGCCTGCAGCGTAAATCATTGGATTCTTCCACCAATGAAAATTCCGCGACCATACTCAAAACCCAAGTCTAGGCACATACTCACTGGGTAAACAACATCATCCTCATCCATACTGACGAGGCCGTGATATCCTGCTCCTCAGACCTCACAGTCAAGCTATGGCGACCTCAGAGCTCAACCGCGGAGGGCCCTGAGACCATTGGACATCATACAGATTATGTCAAATGTCTGGTATCAATGTATGTAGTTATCTCTCTCGATGTTGGATTGCCGGCAACTCCAGATCAATCAAGTAGCCATTTTTTTTTAACAGAAAAATCGTTGAAGTACGCCTGTCATCACCCCAGCATGACGGAGAGTTATTTTCAGGCGTAGGATGTCATATCCCATGACTGGTCCACTACGGCATCACATGCAATACATATAATGAAATTGTTATATACTAGAGTTCAACACTAGGACTGTATTCGATTGCTATTTGTTGGATATACTACAAAGTCATTTCTGCAATGCTACTAGAAGAATGTAAATGTAATGATTGAAGAATAGGTGTAGACAGTTATAGTAAGTTGTACAGCTATAAAGTACTACATTAAGAGGCAAGAGGTAAGGGTAATAAAAAAGAGACGACTAAAAATCACAAAAAGGTTGGAATAGTTTGGTTAATACATACCATTCATATAGTAATCAAGAATGCAATCCTGTAGTCTAGTAAAGAACCTTTTATAATGAAAGAAAGAGTTTAACCATAGTATCTAGACACTCTCCAATCAACAACACTAGCTTAGTATAGTTTCAGTGAATATTAGCATGACTGAAAAGTGGAGATGATATGAGACAACTTCAAAGGTTAAGCAATTTGCATCACTAGCAATATACGCCAGTGTATAAGTATGAGCTTCTTCGCTGCTATAGATCTAAAGTCGAAGTTATTAGTTTGCCGGCAGGTAGACCTGGGGCTGGTGGTTGCTTGCTAGTAAGAAGATGGATAGTATGTGACTATAGCACTCTTATATTCATATTTTGTTTCTTTGAACGAGGTATCGTGTTTAAACAAATTGTGTAAAATAAGCTAACAGTAGGTGCATTGTACGTAGAGTGGGCCGCCAGAATATACAAATGCAGAGACACAGGCCCTGCTGGCTAACCCCGGAGCGTTCTTATGTACATAATACGTACATACGACCATTGATTAGGACCCCCCACAGTTTGTATTAATTTTTCTTACAATAATGGTTTTTTTTTCTACATAGTACAAGCTTCAAAGATTTCCCATCAAGCAGCTTATATCTTCTTACATATTAGAGTAACAACCTGCCTTGTATGGGAAGAAGTCATGTACGATAAGCGTTGAATATATGTAACCGAGTCCATGTTACTACATATATTATTATGTCACGTGGCCTGCGGTAGGCAAGTAGACAAGTCAACTAAAAAGCAGTCCGGTAACATCAATAATGTCAACTCATGTAAAAAATTATATATAGATGCTGGGCTTACTTCTTCATCAGCTGGTTTGAGCAATGATCTGGGATTAATATGTGATAAAGATATATTGCTCAATCCTTCTCCGCCTTCTGGTACTACCGCTCCTCAAGAAGCAGTTGGCTGCAACCCACTTTATGTGGCACGAGAACAACTTCATAGCTCTTTCGTAAATACATTGTTTTTTATAAGAATATTGCGTCCGCTCGTATACTCCTCTGCTGTCGCCTGGCTGCAGGGCGGCCTCTCCCACCGAGTCCTGTCCTGTCCTGTCCTGTCCCCGGCGCTCATGTAATCAAACGGCTGAAGTGCGCCCCACGACCCTGCTCTCCACAACACCCACTGCGCCGTTCTGGCACTCGTTCCATCTGCCCTGCTCTGCCCTGCTCTGCCCTGGCTCAGGCGATTGCTCCCACGCTGATTGAGCGATGTGTACGAGTACTGCCGTCGCCTGGCTGCGGCTCTGCAGGGACTCGCAGAAACATAGTCCCATACACAACACCACATCCAACATACAACGCAGCGGCAGGACTGTGTCTCGATACCCCGCGGCTGCACCCCCGCGCACGCCATGCACGCAGATGCTCCGCATTGCTCGATGACGGCACGCGGCCCTGCGCGGTCTCCGCACCCCCCGCGCGCCCCTCACCACCACTGGCCCAGCTGCCCCCGTGGCCCCCGACGAGTTCACCCGCCTTCTGCGCCGCATCTGCCCCGACCGGCGCTTCCCCGCGCGGCTTGGCCTGGCCGTCTCCGGCGGCGTGGACTCCATGGCGCTGGCGCACTTGGCCTCTGCGCTGTTCGCCGCGCCAGACCCGCCGCCCGCGATCCACGCCTTCATCGTCGATCACCGCGCGCGCCCGGGCTCCACCGCCGACGCAAACGCCGTCGTCGCCTTCCTCTCCGCCAGGTACGGCTTCGCTGTACACGTCCTGCCACTCGACCCCCCGCACCCGAGCCTACCGTCGCTGCACCTCTACCCGCGGAGCGCTTTCGAGACGGCGGTGCGCCAGTATCGCCAGTATCGCTGGCATGCCCTGAGCAGGCACTGCCTCCTGTCTCGCATCTGCTGCTCGCGCACCACGTCGACGCCAGGCCGAGATGGTGGTTATGCGCATGGTCAACGGCACGGGGTACGCCAGCATGGCCGGAATGAGGGCGATTGTGAAGCCGCCAGAGTCACGCGGTGTGCGGGGCGCGGTGGGGTGCCTGAGCATCCTGCGGCTGTTTTTGGTCCGCGGTGGTTTGGACGGGGGTGGGGCCGGGGCTGGGGCTGGGAGAATCGGGATTGGAAAGAGAGGTTAATCGCCACGTGCTAAGCCAACGACATCCCCTAGTGGGAGGACCCAACAAACACAGACACCTCCCTCACGCGGCGGAATCCGGTACCTCCTCGGCGGCGGCTCCTTCCCCCCCGCAGCCGCAGCCGCAACCACAAGCACAGACAGCCGGCACCTCCCCAAGGCCCTCTCGTGCCTTTCCCTCGTCAACTTCGCCTGGCAGATCCACTCCCGCGTCTTCTTGGAGGATGAGCACATCACCGCGAGGCTACACTCGCTTGGCCGTGCCCACCTCTCTATCTGCACCTTCTCCGACACCGCGCGGCTCTCCCTCCTATGCTGGCCGCCGCAGGACATGGCCGCGGACCTTCCCGCGCTCTCACGGGCGCTGCAGAAGCTCGTCGACCTGCTCACGCTCATGCAGCGGCCCGACGCACGGCCGCTGTGCAACCAGGCCGCGCCGGCAGCCACCGTGTAGGAGCGTGCCGGACCCGGCGGTTGGCGGGATGGAGATGGCTCTGTCGAGCTACCCCGGCGACGAGCACGAGTGGCGGCTTTTCGACGGCAGGTTCTACTTCCGCAGACGATGGCCGCGCGAGTGCCCCCCGCATGCGGAGCACACCCCGCTGAACATCCGTTTCCTCAAGCCGGCGGAGCTGGCCGCAGCGAGGATGTCGTTCGGCGAGCTAGACCCCGCTGCGCCGCAGCACTCGCGCTCCGTCCTCCTCCGGTCCCGGCGGCGCAGG
Organism: Tirmania nivea; assembly: GCA_015179035.1. NCBI lineage: Eukaryota > Fungi > Ascomycota > Pezizomycetes > Pezizales > Pezizaceae > Tirmania > Tirmania nivea. The sequence continues at coordinate 397,817 of WHUY01000052.1, read as the reverse complement.
CAGACACGCTCCTCAGCAACGCCATCAAGAAGGTCCCCGGGTACGCGCGGTTCACGGTCCCCGTCGCTGCAGCTGCCGTGGACTCGCCGTCCGCGCCAGCCGGGCAAGTCGTCGGCTTCCTGACCCTGGGGCTCTGGAAGCGCGGCGTGTTTGCAGAGGCCTCTCCTGCCACAGCCACCACCACCGCAGCAGCACCGCCCCCGCCAGACCATGCGGCTGCAGACACAGTCCCGCCCCCACCAGATCCCGCGACCGTTGGCGCAGTCGAGTGCGTCATGCGCGGCTGGGGCGAGTACATGGGCGAGGATATCCCCTCCACGGGCCTCGGCCGCGGCTGGGACGTAGAGTGGGTGAATCTGCGGGCGGAGTATGGGCCGCGGAGGAAGCGGAGGACAGAGTGGGCAAAGACGTTTGCGGAGGGAGAGGGCGACACGGAGGGGAGGGAGGGCGAGGCGGAGAGGGAAAGGGCAGGGGAGGGCGACGCGGAGAGGGGAAAGGGGAAGATGGGGCGGGGGGAGATGCTAGTTGACTAAAGTTTTTTTTTTTTTTTTTTTTTTCCCGTTGGGGAGGGGGATTTGTACATAACAATTTTTTTCTTTTTTCCCACCACCACTATAGCATAGATCGGTAGCATACGTAGATATATATACATAGATCCATATCACACAATACATAGTACATAACATAGCACAGCATAGCATACATACGTACAGTACATACCCCGGCGAAAGTATCCGCGCACCCCCTTGCATAATATGCAGCGCTTACAGCACGAGGTACGACATATTTAAGACATGCAGCGAGCACAGCTTATAACTTCGTGCGGTCAAGTGCGGTAGACAACACTCCTATATAGCAAAATGTCTTCAGTAGCAGTCCCGCTCCCATCGGATTTAGAAGCAACTGTAGCTAACTGGCAGAACCACCGGGCAAAAAGAAGAAGGCAGAACTGACTGAGTTTCAAAAAGGGTGGATTGTTGGTGCGCGAGCTTTTGGAGCTTCAAAACTCTGAGCGTTATGTGGAGATTTTGGAAGTCTATCTCCCACTTGTAAAGGAAGATATGGCAGCAGCCGGCATATCTACACTGGTATTCATGCAAGACAATTCCCCTATACATAACTCTTAGTACAGTTTAGGTTGGTTACAAGATGAAGGATGGAAGGTTGCAGATCACCCAGCTTGCTCACCAGATCTCAACCCTATTGAGCATGTTTGGCGATATCTTAAGTGGATTTTGTGCCAAAGATTTCCAGATATTGCAACTTGTCGGGGAGGGCCAGCGACTGTCAAGAAAAGGTTGGCAGATTGCTTATTAGTGGCTTGGAAAGAGATTCCGTCTACGTTACTTGATTCTTTAACAAGATCTATGCCTCGCCGAGTGGCAGCTGTGATTAAGGCAGAGGGATGGTATACGAAATATTGAGATTGCTGGACCAGCAGGACCTTATAATGTATATATGTAGATTTAGCTAGACATGTCTTACCTGCATGACGTGGTTTCACATTGCTGCATATAAGCTGCATAAAAAGGGGTGCGCGGATACTTTCGCCGGGGTACTGTACATACACACAGTACATACAGCTAGGTGTGGCAAAAAAAAAAAAAACCATACGCTGCATAAAAAGGCCCGAGCATGCAGCGCGCGCTTGATTCAGATTCAAGGTCCGGTAGGTATGTTCTATTTACTTATGATCTCCTGGCCGTCCATTCCGAATATCTATATCCTCTACCATCCAACCATGTCCCTCGAATTCCCTCCTCTACAAATGTTGCACTGAGCAAGCAAAAACAGCTCTCTGACTTTGAGAAAGGAAAGATTGTTTTTTTGCCTATGAACAGGGATGGAGTTACCAACAAATTGCAGACTACATGGGCCGATCAGAAGGAGCCATACATGGCTTCATTAAGTGCTATATCGAGCGTGGGACCCATGAGATATTGGGGAGTCTCTACAGCTTAATGCCTCGCCATGTAGCGGCTGTTATTAAGGCAGGGAGTTGGTATACAATTGTTCTATGTATGTATTTCACGCTGGATCTATATAGCTCCAATGCATACTGTATCTGTACACGGCTATGCGCGCTAAATGTATGACATGCATACGGCTTGCATAAGGCCGTTCAGTTTTTGCCACCTAGCTGTACATACATACATACATACATACATACATACATACATACATACATACATACATACATACATACATACATACATACAACCCTCAACTGCTGCGGGTGCGGAAAGCCAGAGTAACAGCCTGCGGGTAGAGAAGGAACGGAAAAAGAGGAGGAAGGAAGTAGGAGCAGAAGTGGACTAGAAGTGGATAATGATGTACGTTGCGCAACGGGCTGCTTGCACGCAAGATAGTAAACATAAAGTCATTTATAAGAAGTATCGCTTCATAGCTAACACACAACGATAAGATTAGCCCGCCTGAGGGAGCAGGAGGGGAGATTCCGAAACGTGCACGCGAACCTCCGCCTCCACCATGCCCCGCCCCGCCCCGCCCCCCCCACCCATCCCCGGCCCCTCCAAGCAGCCAATACCTACCAGTCTACCTCCGCCTGGTAGCGTACCTATGACTCTTCCTCGGGTCATGCGTCTCCGGGTCGAAGCCTGCCCACCCACCAATTAACATCACCAGTGCTTACCATCACTACGAGGGGGAGGGGGATGCATACCATAAATCGGCCTCCCCTGCCTCTTCAATGCAAAAATTACATCCACAACGGTAATCGTCCTGCGCTGGGCATGCTCCACGTAGGTTGCGCAGTCTTTTAGGATCTAACTCGCCTCCACAAGACGCACCATTAGCCTAGATTCCTATCCATCCAACACTCCACCTCAGTCCCGGGGCTAGCAGCAGGACAAGTACATACACCCCTCAGATGCGTTACCAAACACGCCCTAACGTCGTCATATATCGCGCCACTGATCCGCTTGACTCCTCCTCGGCGAGCGAGCCTGCGGATATCTCCCCTTGCTGCACCAAATGTCAGCCCCTAGCCTCCATGGTAAGCGTGGGGTGGCCGTACTAATCCCCCTGATTGTATCCCTATCTAGTTTCCTCCTGCTCCTCTTAGTCACTCTCGCTATTCCCTTCCTGCCCGTGCCGGGGGTAGGCACGGTTTTTCCTAGCCCGGGGCGGGGGCGGACGGGGTTGCGTGGGGCGGGGGGCATGGTTGGTCGCTTGATTTGGGGAACAGGTTGTGGAAATTCCCAAGTAGCTGGGAGACGGTGTAGGATCTGCCTATGCGTCGGAACCCTGAAACGTCAGCTAGGACACCCTCGGCTCAAATACCGCGTATTTATACCCTCCGCCTCCGGGACCACCGCCTCGTGGTAGTTGGTTATGGAGAAGATGACTCACACTTCCTTTCAACTGAACCCGATGTCGTGTCGCTCTCTACTCACCCACTCTCTCACTCTGGCAGATTCCCTTCAGTCTCGTAATACTCGGCCCACGCCTGACCGACTGTGAATGTCCGTGCCTGCGAGTCCCGTCGCGTGATAATCTGCAGTGCTACTTGCAAACCCGATATCGTGTAAAGAATTGCTGTCGCCTCAACCTGTAATGATAAGGAAGTTAGCAAAGTCCCCCAACTCCAAGATAAGGCCTTCAAATAGCCCCCCACACCTCCACATAGAAACACCTCGTTCACCCCCTCATTGCCGCCCCCAATCGACAATATTCCCGCTTACAGATATCCCTCCACCTCCACTACTCGCTCTTGCTCACGTGTATTCGCTCCCCCTCCAGAAACGTCCTCGCCATCGAGAGAAACAAAAACAAAAACAAACAAATGTACCTTTATGTCCTTCTCGCTTCCTCAATGACACCAGCCCAGAAACTTCCTTCCGCTTTCGATTCCACAGCAAACAATTCGCAATGGTGTGACAGAGAAATAACTCGACGTTGCCGCTGCGCTGGAATACGTGGGGAAAGCTATGGAGATGAAATGGGAATGGGAGTTGAAGCTGATGATGCTGCGTAAGTCGGCGGATGTGGATAGCACAGACCTAGGATTGCACTGGTGATCGCTCAAGCTTATGATTAAAGAAGATATCGCCTCTACTCAACTATATGATCGTGCTTGCCCGGATAAAATATCCTAACTAGTAGTAGAGTACATACTTTGCAACCTAGCGTTAACTTACATGTAGATATGTTCGCGTGCAGTTAATCTCGCCAACCCCGTGCTACACATGATCTAGAGTTTCACGTGATACCGTACCTATGTATTTCGTGTATTACTCAGACTCGATTCAGTATGCATGCAGAGTAGACATTAATTAGTCTCATGCCAAGAGGGCGGGTCTTGGCATGAAACTAGACATTAATACATGAAGTAAACACAACAAAGAAGCAAGCAAACCAACCTCCCCTAGAAGTCACAGTCTCTAAGCATCTTGAAGAGCTAGCTGCAATGATATTGCCACTCCATGCACCCAAACACCCCCCGCTTAGGAAGAGATGAACGACGCCTCGCTATACATTACTCCCTCTTCCTCCTTCTCTGGTTCATCCCCAACCTTAATCTTCAACTTGTGCTTCCCCGCAAACTTTGGATCCACCCATATTAGTCCACTTCTCAAATATTCCACAAGGCAGGCCAAACTCACCTGATAGATATACGGTCTCGTCCCCGCCGCACCACTAACAATCTTCTTCACAAATGCCGGCACCTCCTTCAACACATCGACCCTATCCAACCTCGGCCCGCTCGGTGCCTCCAATGTCGCCGTCACCTCCTTGCCTTCCGCATTCTTTCCTTTCCAGACATACTTTAGAGTCGTCGGCTCATCCCAATCAACCTCCATGTCCTTCTTCATCGTAGGGAAACTACTCTCTCCACTCGCACTTGCGACAATGATGCTCGTGTCGTTCGCAATACCAGAGACGTTCACTACTCCCGAGCCATATGATGGTGGGGTAGTAAACTCCATCATTACGGCAGAGATAGTTGGACCCTGGAAATTGACGAAATTCCATTTCGAGGCTAGGCACAATGCATCAGCCCCACTCTAAGTTCCCCGTGAAGGACGGGGGCCAGCTTACCAGCGTGATGGGGCTTCATCGCCTGCATCGCCATGGACATCAACCCCTGCCCCTTTGTCCCCTCCGCCCACCACCTTTCCCCCTTCACAAGCACATTCCCCTCAACACTACACCTCGGCCAAAAGACATGTCTAATAAAACCCCAAGGGTTCTTCTCATCCGTGCCAAACCCAGTCCTACCATCTTTTCCAATCTTGAACCCAGGGGCAACCCTTGTGACAGTCAAATCCACCGCAATATCCGGGTCAACCATGGACTTAATTGAAAACGAATTCCCATCTTCACTCAGTACAACAGCCAGGTCATCGGCGTAGAACGAGTACTGATCCTCGTCAAACGCATGATTTGTGACTGCTCGGGTAGACCAGATTGGTGCGCTCGTATCAACGGTTCCATCGGCTTTCGGTGGGTGGAATAACTTGAGCGAGAATTGAGTGGTGATGTGAAGTCCCCTATACCAATCAATATCGTAGTTAGCAAACCAGCTTCCTCTCCCTCTACACTCCCAGTTCCATGTCGAGCACATACGCCACGCTGCTATAGATCACTTGCGCCAGCCCCAACGCCCCATTCTCCATATTAAAATACCACGTCTGCGTCTCCACACTCGTATACTCCAGCGCCATCCATCTCAAATCCTCCTTGGTCAAATCCATCTTGTGGTCCTTGGTCGGATCCGCGATAGTCTTGCTCACGGGATGAAGTGCCTCAGGTCCGTAAATAGGTTCAGCAGTACCGGCAACAGTCGAGAGCCTATAACAGTCAACACCAAATACTCAACTCGCCCCTTGCACGGGGAAGGATCCGGAAAATACCAACGTCGACTGCACGGCTTTCTGGGCCCAGGAAAACATATTGTGAGTGTATCAGCAATGACGTGTGCGTGTGTCGTGTGTCCCCGTGTATCGTGATAAAGCCCTCTCTATCGATCTATCTCGGTATCTTCAACTCTCAACCCCGGCAATGCTCTCCCAAAGTTACTTGAGTTATAGCCGTTTAGACGTTGGGTGAAAGGAGAATATGATCAATTCAAGCTAGCCTAGGGGAATTCATGTACCTAGTCCCAGATAACACCGGTAGCCGAAGACAAGCGAGGTCAGTAGTCTAGTTGGTTCGTGATACTTAGTGTGCAGTTGGTGGGTGCGCTGGCAGTGGCCCAGAAGAATACATCTTGGCGGTGGTGCCAAGCTACAAAAGCGACAGGTTGAGGGTAACACACACCCCATTGTGTGGAGGCAATAAACATCGCAAGCTTGAATATCCATGTTGCAGGTCCCTTAAGCCTAACTGGAGTAAACATAGGCGAAGCTGGAATTGGGCGTAAAGGACTAAAAGGGGATGAATCTCATAAATGTGTGCGTTATTTTATCTTGCTGTCCTATGATTCTGTATTTTCTCTTGCCTTAGTCCCCTGGGCCTTTTGAACGCTCAGAATCATCGCTTTGGCTTTGCATCATCTCAACGGCAACTATTTTTTTGTTTCAGTTATCCTTCTCAATGTACCCCATTAGTATCAACATTATGGGTATTTTGGGATCAGATTAACTCTTTCATCTGCCAGTGGAGGATTTACAGGGCCTCCCTCATACCTTCTTTCACAGTAATAAGAAGTGTGAATACTCAAGACATTACCTTCATCTCTATCATATCCTAGTCGGGTTGGCAGTATCCTGGGGATGATTTTGGGAGGTAGAAATCATTCTCCTAAAAGGGGGTTAAGTCATAAGCCATTGCCATGCCCCTTTCTATATGGCAGCGGGCACTATGCTGTACCAACACAGATATATTCGGCTAATACAGAAATCAGGTCGCTTGGTGCTATAATATATAGCCGCTCCGCCAGTTTTCCAAGTAAAATTTATTAGAAATCTTCTAAATACTACATGTGACAGCAGTGATTCTGCCCTGCATGAAACAATGATAATAAAACTGGTGAGGATCACAAATTTGGGATACCAACTCATATTAGAAATACTAGATACTTCCTCCAATAGGTTCTATCCTAGTTCTTGTGGTGGGACAGATGAGTTAATGGTGCTTTGCTTCTAAGAAATAATATATGTGCAGAAACACATGCCATGGACACCATCTCAAAAAGATAAATAGGCAAAGTCACAATAACCTGTATAAAGCTTTAATCATCTTAATTCAATGCATGTTATATACTTGGGCATACTGTATTGCAATATAATACCAACACTACCTTGCATCATGTAGTCAGGCATTTCCAGGACTTTTGAACCAGAACTAACTTGTGACTACACCTGCGACTGCTAATTTGATCATACATAGCAATCGCTAGTATCCGTAATTCGATGACTCAGGCGGCGGAAGTCCCAAACATACCAATTCGGAGCGCCTAATTCCGCAGCAATGAATACAAGACGCATATTCCACTGCGAGTCGGGGAGGAAGTAAGAGAGTGGTGGGTGGAACTCGAAAACGCTGAATGTGTATGGTATATACTTGATTGTACGGAGGGATCCCAAGGGAGCTGTGAATCTCCATATAGGTGTGCGGTAGTTATAGATACAACTATGTGGCAAGAACTTTCGTACCCCCTGCATAAAAAGGCCCAACGCTTGATAATATGCGAATTAATTGATGGAGGTAGTGGTCGGAAACGTTATACCCAGACTTCTTATCTAAGTAATTGAGAAGAGGTACCTAGTTTAGTGAGTATACTCTTAATATTTCTCGAGTGTTGTCGATTTTTGCATTCCTTCTTGATGTGGATGAGCTCGTATTTCCTCCTATTAATTGTTTTGATCGATCTAACATAGTCTCGATGAACCAAATTGCTATGATCCAGTTGGTAATGAAATCCATTCTACGTCAACAAATTACAGTAAGTACATAATTATGTTCCTTTCCCAACTCGCATCAGGTTTGATTCTGTCTTCCTATCTTCTTCATACTAAAATATTGTCATTACTCGCCTTCTCCTCCTCCAACCTCAGCGTTTCCATCTTTCATCCTGTATCTCATCTTTATCCTCCACTAGCTCTTGCCAATCTTCTCAATTCAGCAGTTATAGCACTCCCAAGTCCCCTTATTCTCATACTTCTTTTTCCGCATGGTGTGACATGTACCCAATTTTGACCCCCGAGATGTTGCAATTTGGCCTCATAGATTAGAGTATGCAAGTAGGTTGCTGGCGTAGCTATCAATCCTAAGCCTAGAAATACTATTTGAGAGATGTGTAGCTGGAGTAAAGAGCAACATTCTATGAAGGCAATGATAGGCCTGAACTATAGACATTTGATGAGATCTGGATTCAAATCCTGGCTGGGCCATTACTTTTTTTATATGTTAATACCTATATGAGTAAGATTAGACCATCATTTCGCTCACCCGTTTTTCAATCCACAACATAAGCTATTAGCTAGTATTTAAAATCGTCTTCTCGAAAAGCTCAGCGTAGTAAGCATCTATATTTGTATTAAAGTTGCTCTATAAGTCAATTACCCTGAAAGTCCAACAAAACAGGGTTATGGGATGAACCGGTGTGCGATCCACATCGATATCCTAGAGGGTCATCATAGATGAAATAGATTTTATTGAGTCATAATGCTGATCCTCAAAAATGTAGTTTCTTTTTGCATATGGGATAAATTATTGTAAAGGCATATACTCTGTGGAGCTAGATTGTACTACAATTACCCTGAATTCTCATAGTGAACCAATGGTTTAGTCGTCGAGACAAGCAATGTAATAGATGAATTACACTGAAGAGAGAAATGATCGTTTTCCGAAATGTGATATGTATTTCTATCGTGAATAAATTATCGTGAGAAGGTTATATACGGAATCTACAAGGAAAAGATTAACATGTAGGGTAAGGAGAAGTTGAAAAAGTGCCAGAGCAAAAGAAGCGGGAGAACATTAGTCTCGCTCCGGAGAAATCTACGAAGTAGTTAAGCCTCAAGTTAACCCCTACTTCCGCTTCTTAGCCGCAAACTTCTCATGCCACCTCCCCCTTCCCCTGCCTGCTCCAGTCCCAGAAGTAGCAGGAGCAGGAGCAGGAGCTGATGTACCTTCCCCTTCATTACCTTTTGCGGCTTCCACCGGTGGGGATACTCCTGGTTCTAGCCACGCCACAGTTAGTGTCGTAGGTTGGTAATACCAGCCCTTCACCATATCTAGTGAAACATCACACGCCACATTCTTGTCTACTAATAAATCTTTCCATTTCTCCAAAAACCTGGGAAGAGAGGGATATTCAGTAGCTTTGATAGAGCTCCTTGGTAAAAGTTTCCTCTTATCATGTTCCGCCTCAAGAAGCAGTCTTCCAACGCAAGCTGCCAAGCGAGGTTGGCTGATTACCCATCCTGCATCACCGCCCCAAGTTCCCTCTGTAGGGTCACAGACTCGGCGGAGAAATGCCTCAAGGAAGGGAACGGGTAAGGAAGCCTCGTCAATAGCGTTCCAGATATCCGAGGTAGTGAAAGGCTTTGATGATTTGAATAAATGTATTGGTAAGAATAGAGACGCATCAGAGAGTTTGTTCAAAAGTTGTAGAGAGATTGCTGCCGAGGGGCGGCGTGGTACCTGGGCAACCTCGAATCCACCAGTATCAGTCCACGCACGGAGGAATTCACCATCACTGACCGATGCATGCTCAAGGAGCCCTTGGTAGCCTTTCCGGTCTGACAATTCGACCTGCATTGCAGAGCCACCGTCTTCGTCATCCTTCTCTGTGTCCCATCCATGGTATACAGGCAGTGATTGGTAAAGGTGGGGTATAAGATCTGGTGTACTGGGTAGAAGCTCCAAATATGATGTTGCTGTGGACATTATTGCCAACCCGGGCTGGGGAATCTCCGGGAATGCATCCGAGTCCGAGCATGGAGTAAGAGCATCTGGTTGAAGCAGATAGAGGGAATTTGAAGTTTGGACTTGGCGGATGGAGAAGGTTTGGGACGGGGTGCAGAGGACGGCGTGACCAGAGAATGTAGTTGAAGCTGGGGAGGATTTTAGCTTGAGGCTACGGTTGAGTTAGCAAGGCTGCTGAAGTGTAGGGAGGATATGCAGATGGGAGGACATACGCACATGGGCGGCGAGTCTGATTCTATGACGGAGAGGAGGGCGGGTGGGAGTTCAAGAAGACGAACGGGCACTTGAGTAATGGAGTAGGACAAGGGAATGTGGCAATGGTCTTGGGTTGACATGCTTGGGCCAATAGATGGAGCTCGGGACGTGGCAACTACTTGGTAGCGGTTGGGAGCTCTTGTGGAGGCCCTTGACTGTAGGCGTTGATGCGTTTAATTAATGAAACAAGGCTGTAGGTTCACGATGTGCTTGCTTGCAACAATAAACGGGTGGATGATAGCGTACGTCCGACTGCTCATGGAGAAACAAATGATCGGTATCCGCATGAATTCCGAGGGAGTCGTTGTGGAAAGGCAGGCTCTGACCAGGTTCAGGGCGCTACGCGAGAAGGGTAAGTCTGGCACACGCCTGTCACGAACGCCTCTTCACGTGGCTGCGGCTCAAAATCAAGCATCCTTCGCTCTAACGTTCCAATCCACCCGCCACACCCCGGCCCTCTTCAAGATGCGTTGTTCCACCCGCATGCGACTACACTGTACTCCACTGTACTCCACTGCTGCTGAAAAAAAATCCGCTGTAAGACCGTAGAACCGTAAGACCGCATTGCTTATCACTCCATCGTCTAATCATAGCATCAGTTCCAAAGTCCAGCCCAGCCCAGCCCAGCCAGCCTTGACGTGCGTGCATTTCGCTCATGACCTCACCAAAGAGATCATAATCCGCCCATACACACCCTCCAATACCTTTACTTTAAATTTGCATAAGTTGCGCCTGACTCACGGACGTACAGCGCCTCCCTACATGTTCCAAAATCTCCTACTGGGGCCCTGGATCTCGGGATCCCATTGATCGGGGCATTTCTGATCTGAGCACCGGCGCAGGGGTGCATCTTGCGTGTTCTGGGGTAGGGATCGGTTTCGAACGTTTCGACTAGACATACAGTAGCAGATCTGCTGCTGTAGCACTAAGCCGATACCGACAATATTCTACAGCTCTACTTCAGTCCACATCCATCATACCATCTCCGTGCAATTACCATTAGTTCTGCTCCTGCGCTGCGCTGTCTTGTCTGTTAGTGAGTTGAGTGCTGCCACACCTGCGTTCCGCTGTGCTACGGGAGAGACACACAAGACTTATACTATACCATAATATGCCAGTTGCGGCTGCTATATACGGGCATGCCGACCTCCTGCCACGGACGCCTTGACTGATCTGCTGCCGTCGACGCACCAACGGGCCTTCTAATGATCTGACGCCATTTCTGCGGCCTCACCCTGCGAGAACACATCTAGCTCCCGCTACCCGTACCAAGAGTGCATCTAGTGTGAGCTTCGCAACGACCCGGCCGGCGCCTTACCGTACTATCTTGGTTGCTTGCTTGCTAGGGCCTTGATATCATGTATGCCTGCATTCTCCCATATATTCATGTTTCTGTACATGCTTGCTTCCTGCAGACCCTTGTTTGTTGATCAAGTGCTTACCACTGGGAAGAAAAGTAAATAGAGTTCCATCTTCGTTCTTCGTGCGATTGCATCTCGAATCGTGCGTAACTTACCTAGTTTCTCTGCTGTGCGTGAGTGGAAATTCTGTGGGGTTGTCAGCTTTTACTTGCCTTTCCTGCCTGCTCCTGCGGCGAAATTGTTCCTGTTCCTCATCTATCGGAATTTCCAATTCCTCTGTGCAAGTCTGAATTTCTCCCAGGTCTCCGCGCGCGGAAAGATTAATTTTCAGCCTCTGGATCCCCCCTTATCTTGGAAATCCGTACAACTCGATCCTCGGTACTGCGTACCGTAACAAACAATTGTTATTGTACTAAGTAGTGTGGACACCCCACGAAACCACCAAACACAATCTTCCAGAGCCGCCTCACAGCAAAACTCCATCCTCCATTGACACTCCTCTGTCTCTCTCAACTCACTATCACGTCGATTGCCCACTATAGCTCACTCAACTGATACCCTTTTCTCTCGCGGCACGCATCTTGTTATTATACTGCATTCGCCAATTCGGTACTCGAACTGCATAGAGATTACACAAACTCACGTCTCTGCGGCGTGCATTTGAGCAGCTAGAATAGTATGCTTGACTCCTTCAAGAGGGTTAATTTAATTTGCGTTGATGGGTGTTTACATAAATACTGACTCTGTCTGCGTCTCGGTAGGCTTAACAAACGTTTTTAAACCAAAGGAGTCGGGTTGAGTTATATCACCAACTGTCGAATTGTAACTTGATTCGAACAATAAGTTGACTCCAAGCCAGAGCCCTGATTCACGGTTCTGAGTATCAGCATTTAGATTGCATATCTCTCGAAGGCCTGCATTGTTGGTTTGTTGTTCACCTAGCAAACCGAAAGAAGAAACAATCGAGTTGCTGTTGGTCGAATAGCACACATCTCAATTGTGCAATTCGCCATGGCAACTGTAGCGAATGGAGCACATTATTCCCTTCGGGATTCGCAGGTGTTCGCTGGAAATGACTTCCTCCTGGGGCCGGTGCTCATGGCAATCTCAATACAGCCAACGGGAGGTGTGATTTCTCACATCTTCACAATCATCGGATATAAACATTACCGGAATTTTGTGGCCAATTATACAAATCCAGAGTACAAGGCCGCAGTGGCTCAACTGCCCCAAGCGAGGCAGGGAAGTGAAATCTTTCGGGGGCTGGCAATTACTCTAGTGAAATATTTCAGTGATCTTCCTACAAAGGTTCGGCAAACCGTTCATGAGTATCATCTTCAGAACGAAAAAACAAATGCGTACAAATACGATAACTGGAGGGTACTTCCAGCCGCATTCGAAAGTGAGCATGCGGCAGCTCTTGTTGCTCAGCTGTATCCTGTTGAAGAACCAAAAAAACTCATTGAGGATTTTGAATGCGCGCTTACTGCTAGATTTCTAAATTGGCTCGATGTAGATATTGTTTTGCGCGGTGGGGCATATGATAATGAGGAGCAGCTGCCACAAAACATCGCCCGCTTGATTAACTTATTTGGTGAGCGAACATGTCTGCCCTCAGCAAGACTTCAGCGAGCTCCCAGCTCCTTTACGCACTCAAAGCACAAATCATTGGTTCAGAATCAGGACCCGGTGGCACTTGAGCGGGAAGTACAAGAGCTTGTTGCCACGGAAAGGAATTATGTCGGCCGTATGAATCGGTTAATGGACGAAATTGTTATCCCCATGAGGAAGTCCGCAAGGGACCTATCCTACAGTGGGAATTTCCCCTGTGAAAATGAGCTTGCGCAGCTTTTCCCGGTCTGTCTAGATGAGATTGTGCGTGCAAATTCAGTCTTTGCGAATGATGTGCACGACGCCCTCGAACGTGATGGAATTGACGGTGTAGCAAGAGTTTGCCTTGAGCATGTAAGTGACTTTTCTCTCCATGCTTATTCGGAATGTTTACTAACTTTCACAGTTCCCAAAATTCAAGCGGTGTTATCAAGAATATTTGAGGACAAGCCCAAAATTTACACAGCTGTTTAGCCAATTCTCGAAGAGGAAGAGCGATCTCTTCTACAAATCGGTAGAGGTAAATTACCTGGTTTCCTGCACACTGGAAAAACGATTGCTGATGTCTTTGCTCGGCAGGTTGTTGGAGAACAACAATTAAAATCCTGGTTAATTGATCCCGTCCAGAGATTGCCGCGATACTCCCTTTACATTGATAGTATGTCCATCCACTCCGTTAAATGGTTCATGGAACTTTGCTAATACTGTTGAAGATATGCTGAACCACGTCGATGTGGGCGGTGAGGTTTTTATGAATCTCAATCGAGCTCGTGACATTATCTCGGAAATCTGTTCACTACAGCAATCAGACTCCGCCGAAAGAAGCCAAACGATCAAGAGACTCCAGGGAATAATTCCCACGTGGCCTATTCATTTGAAACCTAAGGGCCGGTTGATAACAGCGGTTGATTTCTATGAAATATTGCCACCTTATAACAATGAGACGGCTGAGTGTATAGCCAGTATATTCTTACTTTTCCCAGACTGCGTGGTCATATTAAGGCGACCTAATTCTACAAGTCTCTTCGCCCGTGGAATCATCGCAGAAGTTGACCGACCTGCTAGTATGAAGATTAGTAGTGCTAGTAAGAAGGACGGTATCGACCTGGCATTTGCAGGCTGGTGCGACCTACAGGACACCAGATTCGCGGAATCAGATGACAATCGCACCGTCTGGATGGAGCATATTGTGGACCTCAGCGACAATTGGACCAAGGGTGGGGAAGCGGGGTACAGGAAACTCGCTTTGTATAATGCCTATGAGGGGAAGGCAGTGAAGTTCACTGAAGAAGTTGCCCAGGCACGCCTGGAGCGAAGAGGCGCCAATGATCCAAAAGGTCTAATTGGCATCCGGCGGATGGATGCTGACGGGACTTATACTAGCACCTGGGGTACTCTATGGGGCAATGAGTTTGACGGTTATAGACAAGCATTGTGGAAGGGAAAGTATGTTGTCTTCATAGGCGAACAACCAGGAAGTTTGGAAGGTTCCTTAAAAGCAGAGCTCGAAGACGGATATGAGCTTGTCATTGGCGTCGAACCTTCAAATGTACGAGAAGTACGGTAAGTGTTCAAATCGCTTCTATAATCATGAGACTCATTGCTGACGTACTTAGACTCGAGATTCATGCACTTGGTGTGCTGAGGACAGTTATCGTTTCTGATAAAGAGTTCTGGCCATCGTTCAGCACTATAATTAGGGAAAGTTTTGTTGAAATGAGCACCATGGAATGTGACGCAGGGCTCCGGGCGCCCTGCATTATGAGTACAAACGAACGTTTACTCCGGTCATTCAAAGTTTCCTATGATGGATACAATGCGTCAAGATTAACTAGGAGGTTGAGGCCAGGCTCTCCAGCAAAGATTTTCAGCTCCGTATTTGGAACTGGATCGACGCAAGTCGGAGCTGGGAATAGTTCTCCCACCAAATCCTCAAAGCCCGTTCTTCTTGTCGATCAGCGTACCAGACTCCCACCGCCTGGAGGAAAACGGACAGCTTCAGGTGAAGCTGCTCAGCAAAAGATAACCCTCGTGAAAGATGAGCGAGAAGCTCTGGAGCCATCTGGTCTGAACATGTTTATGAGGTTGGAGAAAACAGTGGAACTTTACCTTAATGGACTGAGGAGTGTAATGGCGGGCTATGGTTTCAATCTTATGGCTGTCCCGGATAAAAAACAACCTCTCTCTGAAGTGCCGTTCGAGAAGCAATGCGAAGCCCATAAGTTATATGCGGGATTTATTGATTTTATACGGGCCGAATGGACCGAAAAGATAGGTACCCTGGTTGGGCGCAAAGTCCTTGATGGCCTTTTTGATATATATGGTAAGTGTCGTGTTAATCGCAAGGCTATGGTCAGTTCGCTGACTGGAGTATTAGGTCAATATGGCAGACAAGATTCATGGTCGGAATTCCAAGATCAATTTACGGAGGTTCTTTCCGATATGACGCCTCAAAATCGGAGAGCCTTTAAAAATTTAATGGTGTTGTGTCATGAGTTAGTTTGTTCCTCTTGTGTGTTTACATTATACCTGCTAACCTAAAATTCGCAGCTTAACCGATGACCTAGCAGATAATCCTAAGGCAATGTTGGTACCGTCTTTTGTTAACCTCCTACATCTTGATGATGAAGAGATTGATCCGGAGTCTGATGGCAATATCAATTTCGATATTGATTATGTGCGCATGATTTTCTATATTGCACATCATTCAGATACATTTTTCGATGGTAAGCTGTGTGCCTTTCACGCAATATTAACTACTAACATTTCCGTTAGAAACTCCGAGGTCTCACGAGGCCAGTCTTGAGAGCTCACCCATGAAAGGCGGTGGGGTCAGGAGAGCACAGACCGTGGCCGCGGCTGGTCAAGCTCTTAGGAAGAAGTTCAACTATCTAGGAGGGTCAATCAGAGGGGATAGTTATAAACTGAAGCCAGATTATGGAGAGGGTGCTGTGAACCGAATGGCATCGGTCTTGAAGAATTTTAGTAAAAGAGACAAGACTCGCCTACAGGCTTCGAGGTCAGTGGACGAGGTAATGGGAGGTACGGAGACTATCCGGCCTCTTCGACCAGCGTCAAGTGACAGACCGCTTCTGCAAACTGCATTCCAGTCTCCTTCAAAGGAGTCTATCACAACCGCACTGGAGACAATCATCGCGTCCCCCATTGATGACACAAGAGTTCTAACAGGTCTACCTTCGACACGTCCCCGCAGAAAACGAAGGAGTTCTTTGAGTGATCTTCAGCCAGCAAAAGATGCGGAAACTGTCGATTTACTGGACAGGAACAATCCGATTTACGACGGGATTCCTATGAGACCGTCAGCGCCACCACCCCCAGATACTCCAAGAGGACCAGGTCCTATAAGGAAGGGATCAAAAACAGGTGGTATTCGCATTGGCACCCCCCCGGTTCCTCCTGAATCACCAACACCAGCTCAGGGATCAAGACGTGATCAACGGGAGCGTGCGATGATGTTCGATAGGAAAGAAAATATTTCTAGAAATACACTGTCACGGAGCCCAGCTAAGCCGTCTTCGAATCAAGCCTTGAGGGCAACTGGATCATCACAGGTATACCCTTCTTCAGGCCTTAGATTAGCTGATATACTAATTGAACGTCTTTAAACGCAGTTGCGGGAAAGAATCTCTGTCGAGAAAAATTTCCCAACGGAGAACGACCTTGTTCTTCAACGAGAAATCCGAGAAATGAACAAGATTGGTGAAGAGCTGAGGGGAGTATCCCAGTCTAGAGGCGCAGGTTCTACCGCGCCATCCTCAGTAGCCTCCTCGGCATCCTCTGCTTATGCAACTAGCCATCCAACATCGGCTGCCTCTAGCAGTTATGACGATTATAGAAGGTTACATACCCGTGGCAGTTCGAGTGAGATTTCTCATGACCTAAAGGTGGCCTTTGAATATCGTGCAGAGCTCCATAGCAGAGAAGAAAAGATTAAGGATATGGAGGCTGACATGGCGCGCAAAGACATGGAGGTCCAAGCGCTACGTGCTGAGGTCCGCAGGAAAGATGCAGAAATTGCGCAGAGGGAGCAGACACAAAAGGAGCAGGCACAGAGGGAGAAACTCCAACGGAGGGAGGCCGAGATTGCAAGGATAGAAGCCGAATACAGGAAGAGAGAAGAAACCTACAAGGCTGAAATACGCAAGAGAGATGAGGAGATCTCCAAGAAGCAGGCAGAGTTTATGCGAAAGGCCGATGAACATAAGGCAGAGTTGCGGAAACGTGATAAAGCCATGAGAAACCTTAACCGATTGTACGACGAAATCAACGCTGAGCAGGATGAGCTATACAAGAGATGCAATGACGAAATTGAGGCCATTGCTCGAGCATCAGCGGCCATTGGCTCTGGAGCCTTGGGCGGGAATGGGCAGAGTGACCTTTACAGGACTCTGCAGGATTCGTACACTAAAGAAGGGGTAATGCGGCAAGAAATTATGTAGGCTCTCTTCACATAACCACTATTTGCATGTGAATACTCATTTTGTGATTAAACAGAGCCTTGAAGCGTCAGCTAGCCAAAGCCACTGCAAAGAACGAACAGCCATAACTAATTCTGCTGTGGGCAATCTCTATGGAGCAGTTATTTCACCTGACATTTTTTGGCTAGTTTTATCAAATCCTAATTCTTTATGCGTCTTTGCCCTTGTGTTGTTCAGATATTGCTCATTCTTTGCTTTTTCCTTTCTTGGCTGAAATAGAGCCATAATCATTCATGTCAATAATTCTCTTGATTGTAGCGTTTTGGGCGGGCAGGCGTATTGAACTGAGCGAATTACTCCTTGTCACAAATTGTTGACCTTTTCCTTTTTCCTTTTTCCTTTTTTGTATCGGTTTTTAGTTTGCTCTTTTAGTTTATTCTTTTTATCCCGGGGCAGAATCCTTGGGTACGGCGCGGCTTTCTTCATGTTTATGAGTCATGAGTCCTTCTCCGGTATATCCATATTTCTTAGGAATTAGGTCTGTTTTGTCACGATGTGGTTTGGTGGGGGCCGGCGTTGGTTGGCTGCCATGGCCACAGTGGATGTGCTACTCTTTTGCTCGAGATAGCTGCTACAATACTACTACATTTAACATGACTCAAGGGTGCTCCAGCTCCAAATATCGCGGGGTTCAGGGTAGCCATGCGTGCGCATAGGCTAGCTACTTAGCAGGTAGGCAGTTCAGTGCAATTCGTTCGTTCATGCACGCTCGCTGAAATACGCTCATGACTTCAAACAAGTAACAACGCTTGAGCAACATGTTATGATTCCTTAACGAAAACCCCCTGTCGCTTTGTGATATCTTCGAGTCCTAGACCCCTCCTACAATATATGATAGTATATTATAGAGTAGCGAACTCAAACGATTTTGTCAACCACCCGCTTTCTGGCTATGACTAAATACATAGGAGAACGGCTGTAAAGCGCCCTAGCTCATGCTTTCGTCAAGCGCCCTCAGCGCTACGAGTGACCGGCAAAGAGATCGCTGCTTGGGTATTGTGGTGGTTGGATAAACTAGAATAGTATTACTTGAATAGTTATTGGTTACTTTGGGGTGGTTTATGTGGCTTAACAATGTCATAGAACTTGAAGTGACTAGCTGTAGTTTGAGTGTTAGATTCTTAGATAAAAGGTATTACCCTGGATTGCTTGAGGGTAACACCTCACAACAACAAATAAAGTAAGTAGGGGGCTAGCTGTCAAAACATGCAAGGGCAGAACTAATTCACTAATCCCATTAAACAAAATACCCTTACCCAATTGGACGCATGTGAAATATTTCCATCGCTTGTAATTATGAAGATGAAATTGTTTTCTCCCCAAGCTCGACGACAATTGAACAGAGGATCATGACGACCACGCAGGGTACAGCTGTATGCGTATCACGAAGTCTTTTATACGCATCTGCTTTTGGGGCTTTTATATCGCTATGCCTGAGAGTGCACTTAGCTATGCCTGTGAAGAATTCTGGACATAGAGTTTGGTCGGGGCGTCCGCCACTTACTGTATATACCAAGATACAATGGCAAGTCCCGTTGGCCATCTCATGTGCTGAACGACCTCTGCGATCGCAAAGCCGAAATCACAGGCATCTGCAAATCTAGGATGCCAAGGGCAGAGCATGTATTCCATAATGAACAGTTAGATCAGCCTCAGGATACCTCGCTCTAGGCAAGGATACAGCGGGCGCGCATAGCGAACGTCACGGGAAATTCGCCAGAGAGGAAGCAGCTGCGGTTGTACTAGGCACTCTCGGGCTGGTTTTGGCTACGAGGCTAGACGACCTATAATGCGATCCCGAGTTTAAACCTTCATCTATGATTCTTCATCCGAACCCTCACCCTCTCACATCCCAATCCTACAGCTTCATTCCTCTGTATTTCTCCGACTCACGCATGCAGCTATGTCATCGACAATCATGATCACCAGTCACGAGTAGATTTCGATAGGTGTGCACGGAAGCGGTGGAAGGGGAATGCGATTACATGCCAAGGTACAAATGACCAAGGATAAGCTCAACCTCGACGGGGGCGGGGCAATTTTTGATGAATACTCCCGGCAACATGTCTATCTTTACTGGTTGCAGGCCATCTCACCATGTAGCTGTCCGCAAAATCCTGTAGTGGGAAGAATATGCAAATACCCGAAGCGCTACAAAAAGACCTACGCGTATCTGCAACTACGGAAGCCGTCTTTGGTACGAGCAGACTCTTCTAGCCCGGTAGGTCTTCCCTTCACACACAATGACTGTATAGCTCGGGCCCCGCATAGTCGATCTCTTTAACAAGAATTGCAAGAAAGTCGGGCACGAGAACAAGAACGAAGGGGCCTACATAGCACAATGGGAGGTATTGAGTTCCTTGGCTGTGGTCAAGTGCATCGAAGAGGATCCCAAGCGTAAACCTAGCAACAATATCGCAAATATACTCCGAGTACCCCACATGCACATGGGCCCCATCAATGTGGCTGCAGGCCTTGATGTTCCATACAGGAGAGGAGGGGAGCTCGTCGCCGTTGCCGATGCATGAAATGACCATCTGCTTTCAGCTTCTTGGGGGGAGTGGGGGGGGGAACTCTGAATGCCCTTTCCCCTAGAATCACGTACACTCGGCTGTGGAAATGTCCAATTCTATACGTTCTCTCGCAGTGAATAGTGATTTTCAAAGGTTGCAGGTCGCGCCAAAGAAGGATATGCAGATACGTACATAACAATGGTGGGGAATCACTGGCAGCCTGGCGCTGGCTGGACTCGTGAGTTGGTGATGCTCAAATGACAGGAAAATGATAAGCTAACCTGCCGTGCACAAAAATAGTTCCAAGTTATCTATGTTGGGATGCCCTGTAGATGACTGTGTACAGCATGTCGGTGATCCCTCAAGCTCAGGGTAACATTCCTAGAAGAGCATGACAACATCAGTGTATTCCTGATTGAGTGTTGTTCTGTACTGCAGCAGCCAGACTACTCCGCCTAGTTTAAAATAATAAAAACAAAAATAAAAATAAAAATGAAAAATCAATCAGAATCCCGCTTAAGTTTCACGAGCCGCATGGAATCTTGCAAAGGTATTTAGTTACCCTGAACCAAAATAAGATTAGGTCTGGATGAGTCCAAGTTTGCTTTATACCTATGATACACATGAACAAAACATTAATCCAGTGACTATCTCTTCAAGTCTAGATAGGTAGTGTAGTTATATCTTAGCCTTGAGTGCCTAGAACAAGTAATGGTCATTATGCCAATTGGAGGAAAAGGAAGAAGACCGTAGAAATCATTGAAGTACAAACGGGCATAATTGTACTGTATCCATCCCAAACAGAGAAAGGAAAAACCAAGCAGCTAGATTCCTACAAAACAAAGACTACCACCTCCCCCTTCCTCCCCTTCCTCTACTTCCCCACCCAGCGCCCACCCCTCCCTGACCGCCCATCCCTCTCCCTGGACCCTGCTGCCCCCCTTGCTGTGCTTGCTGCCCCGCTTGCCCCTGCCCCTGCTGCTGCTGTTGCTGCTGTTGCTGCTGCGCCTGCATCTGTTGACTCTGAGCTTGAGCCTGCGCCTGCTGCTGCATCATCGCCTGTTGCGCCGCATCAGGTCCATAACCCGGATACCCCATTCCTTGGGGGTTGTTTGGTCCTGTAGGAGCCATTCTCCCCTGCTGACCTGGCCCACCCATTCCGTATCCCCCCCCACCAGCACCCCCCGTGCTGCCGTCTACAAAGCCCCCCGGTCCACCGCCTTGCATCCCGTACATCGCGCTCGGATCCAACCCCATCGCCATAGCGGCGTTCATGTCCCCGCCGGGGCCGCCTGGGAATCCACCGCCCTGCGCGGCCATCATAGCTGCCATCTCGGGGGTCATGTTCATCATAGCCGCGGCTGCAGCAGCATCCATCATGGGCACCCCGACACCTGCGCCTAATCCGACACCAACCCCAGAGGCCCCGGGCATCCCAGAGGGCACCATTCCAGGCATGAAGGATTGTCCGATCATCATCATCTGCTCCATGAGTTTCGCGGGGTTGAATTCATCCCGGAGAGATGATTGTTTCTGGCAGTAGGCTGTCCAGGTGAACTCGTCGAAGCCGTAATTGAAGTAGTCTGTTACGTCAGCGCCGGGTTTCCGCCAAGGTTTTTCGGGGTTTCCTGGGTGTAGGTCGCCTTCAAGGTCCAGGGAGGTGAGGGGCTTTCCGGCGTAGAGGGGAGTAGAAGCTAGGTCGAGTTTGGAGGTGGAGGTGGGGGGGTGGAGTTGGTTGGGGGTTTGGGAAGAGGGGCCTGTGGAGGGTTGGGCGGGGGCTTGGGGTTGCGTGGAGGAGGGTCCAGTGGGGGGTTGGGGGGTGTCGGTTCGGTTGGGGGCGGTTTTAGAGTCGGTAGCGGGGCCGCGGGGGGGGGCCATGCGGACTTGGTTGTATCGGGAGGGCTGCCTGAGGAGGAGGGTTAGTTGGACTTTTACTAGGTAGATGTATGGGGAATGTGTACGGTGGAGGTTCAGGTCTGCTTCCGTCTTTTCGTTCTATTACGAATTCAATGTCCTAGAGTAGAGTTGTCAGCATATTGAGTGTCTCTGAGCTATAAATTGTCTACTCACGGAGTCGTCTTCCTCTTCCTCCTCTTCCTCCTCTTCTTCCTCACCCTCCTCAAGCTCCTCCGGCTCGCCGTCGGCCATTCTGATATCTCCGGATGTATCTGAAAGTGGAACAGAGCCATCCCCGGGCTCTGACGCACCCAGCCCCGGCACTGTCATGGAGGAGTGTGCTGATGGCACATTTGGGGCTGCTGGAGGGGAAGCGACTGTTGTCGCCGAAGGAGTAAGAGCTGTGGTGTTGGGCGGAGCTGTAGTAGCGGTGGTGGAGGGTCCGTAGAGGTATTCATCATCGTCATCTTCCATTGTGTTGGGATTGTGGATCGTGATTGCTGTAGATCGGATAGATGCCGTTAGATAATACCACCCGTCAAGCTGCCGGCAGTTGATAGAACTGTTGGGAGTTGTTGTGCTGCGAGTTCTCTTTATTATCTCGGTGCTGCTGCGCACCCATATAATTCATGGAATGCTGAGATATACTGTACACAGTGCACGACAAGCCCTCCGTGGCATGCAGCCGTTGTCCCGCATATATTTGCACCACACAAAACGCGTTGACCAGCCAACAGCGCCGTCCACCGAAATAAATATCCCGTGGCTTTCTACTTGCACCATTGCCGCCGACACAAAGACTATCAGCATCAATCCCATTGACTCTGGCAGTGGCCTAGCTAAACCCCAGACCTCTCTCGGAGCCTCCTCCCCCCATCCTGCCCCTCTAACCCGCCCCAGACTTTCACTCTTTCACGATGTTCGACGCAAAATCACCCGGCAGCAGTAGTATTTTGTAAGTATCCACATCTTAGTTTGGACTCCTGCAGATATATTTCTAACATACGCAGTGGGACCCCCACCCCTCAACAGCCAGGCTCTGGCACCACCTCGGGGGGTGGTTTCTTCAACCTCGGCGGCGCAGGCGGCACCCCAAATACCAGCAGCCTCTTTAGCACCCCCACCACATCTACCCAACCCAGTAGGAGTATCTTTAGCCTCGCCCCCATTGGACCAGCAGCAGGCAGTACGACCACTGGCAGTGGAGCCTTTGGTGCCAGCACACCAGCAGCAACAACCACATCCTCCACAGGTATATTCGGACCCGCCCCGGCAGCCACGAGCGCACCCGCAACAGGAAGTATCTTTAGTAGGACTACCCCCGCAGCTGGAATAACTACCTATGCACCTGGTTCTCTATTGGGATCGGCTCTAGCTCCAGCTACATCTACCGCGCCTAGCTTAGGGGTATTGAGATCCACTCCAGCTCCTTCTACAACCACCGGTACAACAGGATTATCGTTATTTAGTAACCTAGGGCCAACTCCTGCTTCTACACAGCAGATTCAACAGAAGCCAAGCCCATTGTACGTCTCTGTCATATCCGGTCATTCCCTCCCTACACATCCATCATGAACAGTCCAGTATACTAACCTCCTTGTGCAACATCAGCAGCACCACCTCCGGCACCACCTCCACTGCTCCAACCCTCAGCCTCTTCGGACCCTCAACCACCACAGCCAATGCCACGACCATCACCAACCAACAATCCAACCAACAATCCAGCCAACAAGCCCCCCCGGGCGGCGTCAAAATCGACACCTACAACCTTGCGCCGTACCACAAATTCCACGAACTCTCTGACCCCATCCGCACCGAAATCGAAGCCGCAGAGAAGTACATCCTCAGTGAAATCCAAAAATCCGAATCCCTCAGCGCACTCTTCCCTGAGCATCGAGAGATGGTTACGAGCGTACGGAGCGATGCAGAGCTCATGGAGAGGAAACTTATGACGACGAACTCGTTCTTGCAGAGCGATGCAGCGGCGTTGGAGACACTCGTCAAGCATCAGAAGGAAGATGATCAGCATGCGAGTTTGAGTGTTAGGACGCTGGATTTGCTTAGACTCCCGCATGCGAGTAGATTGATCCAGCAGCAGCAGCAGCAGGCAAGTGCGGTTACAGCTGCTACCGGGGGAGTGCCGGGGCCGGGGGCTCCTGCGCCTGGGACTACTGGACAACCAGGGAGTGTTGCAGAGGCGTTTGGTCCATTACCTACCCTGTCTAGCACGAGTACGAACGAATCAGACATCACCTCTAATGTAGCAATGATAAATTACTTCAACCGGGTCGGGTCCGAGATGGAAGCGCGCCTCCAGCAGTTTTCAGAGAGTGTGGGCGAGGTAGAAGCCTCTCTGCGCAGTGTGGAGGTGCAAGCGGCAAGGAAGCTGGCACAGAGAGGAGTGGAACATGAAGTTGGGGAGAATGGGGCGGAGAGTATGGATGTGGATCAGGGAGGTAGGCAAGATGACGTGAGGAAGCTGAATAGAGCGTTGAAGGAGTTTTATGAGGCGTTGAGTGATACGGCAGTAAGGGTGGTGGATGCCAAGGAGGGGTTGAGGGAGGTGAAGGCGCAGGTGGAGGGGAGAACGCAGGGAGGGAATATGACGAGGAGTGTGAGGAGATAAAGGAATTTGGGTTGAGAAGAGGTGGCGACTTCATACACTTGCGGTATTATGGGTTCTTTATTTTCGTTAACTTGTATTTCTGTCGTTATTTGTGGGAGTTTGTAACGATTAATGTAATGAGCATCGGTCATGTTTTTTTCTTTTGTTTGTAGTTTTCAGCCTTTTGTGTATGTATCACAGGAAAAGGGAAATGGATTCCGTGGGTATTACTATAAATAATGTGAGGCCAAATGTCGCATTAGAATCCCCATTGCATGCATCCCTTCTGCCACTAGGGAATCTCCGATTTACACTATTACGACTCGTGTGAGAAAAGGACTTAAGGGGAAGCGTATCTCGAAACAGATCTGAGAGAGAAGAACGCTAGGTCAAAAAGTAAACCCTCGAATAGTTTGAGATCATGGTAAAACCACCTCATATCCTCTTTGGAAGCAAAAGCGTAAAATTTATCCCCAAATCAGAGGCATGCCCATGACGGTTTCTCCTCCGTCAAAAAGCTCTATTTCTGAATATTGTTTTCCAGATCACAGAAGACAGAATTACACCCGATAGTGACAAAAATTCTCTCATCACAGAGCGTGGGTAGCTTGCTTCAAGCAAAGATACAAAATATAGCCTTCAGCATGTCTGAATCGCGTGATGGACGACAAAGCTAGTGGCAGAATATTATAGAGACTTAGGCTCAGGGTAACTTCTCCCGGAGCAAGAAATTGTAATTAGAAAGTACCAGACTACAGTCCCGTTAATATCAGTGCCAACTGAGTATGGCGCTAAGATTAAGTAAGTTAAAACTTAGTCTGGTTGGGACAAATCCTCCAAAGATTAAACTGTAAAGAACCTCATACGATAGTGTCTGGTTTGCACTATCCTTGGTATTGTCTGGACAATAAAGGCCGATTCGCATGTGCCCTCAGCGGCCCCCACGTTCTCCATAAAGCAATTATGCGGCTTATCAGGCCACACAGGACCTATCTACTGTAAGTGTTGCTGTCCTATAACATGTATTTGACAGTGTATTCAGCCTCTTCGTTGGCCGGGCGTGCAACCAGATATGTATTCAGAGCTTATGGAGAAATACTGAATACCGGGAAGCCAGATACCTAGAATAAATTCGCCAGCTAGGTATGTATTTTCCAAACTGTCGACTATACAGTACTATCTAAATCTATGTCTTGACCTTATGCTCATGAGGGTATAGGTGGCGAAAAATATGAATTAGAAGTCCCTATCGAGCTACCATGGACAACCTTGAGAATTATTTGAGTAGCCGATATGAACAAACCGGGAATCCTCAAGAATTACAGGCCGCGATTACCCAACCGGGGGAAGTAGTAGAGGCAACAACAGAGGATCACCCTGACCAAGAAGAATGGTTGAACAACCTTGGGAACGATTTATACGGCCGATATGAGCGAACTGGAAATCTTCAGGACTTGGATGCCGCCATTGTGCAATTAGGTGCATCAGTAGAGGCAGCACCAAAGGATCACCCTGATCGAGCAGGACTATTGGACAACCTTGGGAACTATTTGAGTAGTCGATATGAACAAACCGGGAGTCTTCAAGACTTACAGGACGCCATTGTCTGGTCAGAGGCAGCAGTAGAGGAGACACCAGAGGATCACCCTAATCGAGCAAGACGGCTGATCAACCTTGGGTACCATATGGCTAGCCGATATGATAGAACTGGATATATTCAGGATTTAGAGGCTGCTATTGTGCAATCAGAGGCAGCGTTAGGAGCGACACCAGAGAATCACCCTGATCGATCAGGACAGCTGAACAACCTTGGGAATCATTTGAGTAGGCGATATGAACGAACTGGAAATCTTCAGGACTTGGAAGCCGCCATTGTGCAATCAGAGGCAGCAGTAGAGGCAGCACCAGAGGATCACCCTAATCGGGCAATATTGTTGAACAACCTTGGGTTCCACTTGGGGAGGCGATATAAACGAACTGGAAGTCTTCAGGACTTGGAAGCAGCCATTGCCCGAGTAGAGACAGCAGTAGAGGTAACATCAGTGGATCACCCTGACCGAGTAGACTGGTTGAACAACCTTGGGACCTGCTTGGGTGAGCGGTATCGACGAACTGGATATCTTCAAGACTTGGAAGCGGCCATTGTGCACTCAGAGGCAGCAGTAGAGGCAACACCAGGGGATCATCCTAGCCGAGCAAGACGGTTTGGCAGCCTTGGGAACCACTTGAGCAGCCGATATGAACGAACTGCAAATCTCCAGGACTTGGAGGCTGCTATTGTATATTCGGAGGCAGCAGTAGAGGCAACACCAGAGGATCACCCTAATCAAGCAATATTATTGAACAATCTTGGTAACTATTTAAGTATGCGATATGGACGAACTGGATATCTTCAGGACTTGGAAGCCGCAATCACTGCACATTTTGCCTCCTGGAGCATCAGTACTGCCCCTACATTGACACGACTAGACGCAGCTTTGCGTGCTGCAAAATTGTTGGTTTTTAACCCATTGGACAAAGATTTGTCTATAGCTTGCCCACTCTTGCACGATGCTATTCACCTAATGCCACTGGCCCCTTCGAGGTCTTTAGGCCGTGAGGATCAGCAATACATCCTTGGACAGCTTACAGGTCTAGCATCTCTTGCTGCTGCTGTATCATTGAACGTTGGGCAGTCACCATTAGAGGCTCTACGATTGCAAGAGTTGGGTCGTAGTATTACAAACAGCCAGCTTCTTGACTACCGCATTGATATATCAGATCTGATGGCGAAGCATCCAACGCTAGCCAAAGACTTTGATTCTCTTCGCCGGGAACTGGACTCATCATTTCCTTCCACAGAATCCACATATATGCCGCTGGAGCAACGAGTGCAGACACAACAAGCTGCAATTCGCAGAAGAAATAAAGTTGCAAAAGATCTCGATACTATACTTCAGCAAATTCGGCAAAATCCAGGATTCGAAAATTTTCTGCGCGCAGAGTCCAAAGAACATCTATTATCAGCCGCACAAGAAGGACCAATTGTAGTGCTGAATGTCACGGTACTCCGCAGTGATGCAATCCTTCTTACTAAAGCACAAGTGTCAAGCATTGCTCTGCCTCACCTGTCTCATGCTTCAATGACTAACTATTTCGGCAAAAGCGGTACTATAGATGACAACAAGGTCAAGAGACAGTTGCTAGAATGGCTATGGAAGGCCGCCGTACAACCGGTACTACAGGAACTGGGTTTTTACCCCAAGGAAATTGACCCTTTGCCTCGGGTTTGGTGGATTGGAGTTGGTCTGATGGCAAAGGCACCAATTCATGCAGCTACGAAATACAAAAAAGGACTCATTAAGATGACAACCCTTCAGTATTGTCTCCCCTCATATACATCCACTATCAGGGCACTGCAATATTCACGGTCTCGAAAATGCCAGCAGAATACATCAATGTTAATAGTGACCATGCCCACTACACCAGGGGCAAGCTCTTTGAGCGGTGTAACTAAAGAGGCAGGCGAAATCAAACACAGCCTTCAGAAATCTAGTATAGTAGAAACACTCGAAAGGCCAACTGCTGAACGTGTACTTCAGGCACTCCCAAACTATAGTATTGCTCACTTTGCCTGTCATGGTGTCTCTTCAATCAATCCTGCCGACAGTCACCTTTTGCTTTCTAAGCAATCCATCTCGCATGATGGTCTCTGTACAGAAGAGATTGACAAGCTCCGTGTTAAAGATATTGCGGCGCTGGCTTTACCGGCAGCAAGCTCAAGGCTAGCATATCTCTCAGCGTGCAGCACCGCAAACAGTACTGCGACAGAGCTCGTTGATGAAGTAACCCATATCGTGAGCGCCTTTCATATTGCGGGATTTATCAATGTCATTGGGACATTATGGCCAGCACAAGATGAGGCTTGTCAGAAGATGGCAGCGGATTTCTATTCCATGCTTAGCGAGACGGATAATGTAGCATTATCTTATCGCAAAGCGGTTTTGGGATTGATGAAACAGAAGCCTACACAACCGATATACTGGGCACCATTCATTCACTTTGGAGCCTAACAGATATAAAACCGTATCCTTCACTTAGTCTAGCGGGCACCGTCGTTCATTAAACTTTTTATTATCCAAAGTTATGTATGCTATATAACCGAAGGGCAAGGGCGTCTGCGATGGATTACAGGAGTGCAGGAGAAAGTTGTTTTAAATGGCCCTCTACATGGCCCCCATGCCCTCGGACTACCTTTTCCATTAGAGAGGTTTTGTACCCCTGTATCAAATCATTCTTTGACAGCCTATGGTGCGTTGCTTATGTACTCTTAGTATTTGGGGACATCATGGATCAGCACTCCTCACTCTGCTCGATAGGACTCAGGTAATGATTATGATGAATCGTATGTACCAAATGCTATAAACATTTCTTGCTCCCATTCAAAACATAATCAAGGAGGGAGATGACACTTGGTAAAACTAGTCAACATTGCTCGCACATTGTAACAGTGATAGCTGGGGTGTCATTGCGGCGACCTCGTCCCTGCAAGCCCAAGCTAAGTTGAGGGGAATCCAGTGTGCCCACCAGACTAGAGTCAATGATGAATCTGCTTCAATTCAGATCATCGCTGAAATTGTCCCGGGCATGTGTAAAGGTGCCTTGGTTGCCATAACCGACCCGTATAGCATTATGTATGTAGATTGGAGCCACAACGGATCGCTAAACCCTTGTTGGCGCCCACTAGCCGCTCTGGCCATGGGCAGGCGGCTAATTTACCATTACTTTTGGGCAGGGACTGTAGCAATAGCCACATTCAATCCAAGATATGATGATCAAGAATCAATGGATGTTGAAGGGCCTGCTGCCCTCGCGCCTACCCGCGCCTGCACCCCATCGCTAGTCCCATGGGCCCATATAATGGAAAACTATATTTTATTATTGCGTTCCCAATACATACCCAACCCCCAGTTGAGACACATCCATCTACTCACGAAATCTTTTTCATCCCGAAACTTATCTTGCTTCCCAAGTCTGAGATTTCAATAGGGCGTCTAGATCTCTATATTGACCAAGCTTCGTGGCTTTCGCTGCCTGTGAACCCGGCCTTCAATATCCAAGAAATCTAGCTAGATAGGCCCGAATTCAAACACTGTAATATGTTTTTTGTGTTTTATCGGATAATAAATCTTCTTTCACTGTCTTTTTGGTATTGCCCCTAATGATAGAATTAGTTACGAGCTGGATTAAAGAGGTAGGCTGGTGTCTCACCTTGGTGGCATATTCGGGGCATAGTTCAAGCAGCCCGGTTTTTCAGGAGCGCCTGTGCACATGATGCTCCTCCGCATCAATCGCCGAATGGGCCATAAACCAGCTCCAGCTTCCTGTAATTGGTAGCATCACTTGTAGTACTACTTTTATGCCTACCGATATCATTAGGGTTGCCGAAATAGCTAAGAAAGGGCTTAAGAATGTAGAAGAAACCAGCACCCAAGGAGAGAATTGCGCCGATTCAGGCTAAATCTGGCGGCTTTGAATACATAAATTTTCTGGTGTTGTATAAAGTTGGTGAAGCACAAGTGAGGGAGTTCTAGAGCTGCACAACTGCACAACAGCCTGGTATGCCGAGCTTGGCTTCTCCCGATAGTAACTAGACTATCCCAATAATGTTCTGGCTACTTCCCGATGAAGAGGAATGCGACCGTTACAGACTAGCCATTCAATTTACTTCCTCATAAGGAACCTGTGCTTAATTAGGGCTTGGCGTGAATTTCTGCTATGTACATCTCAATCGGATATGATCACCGTTCCAAGTTTCTATACATAGTACTTTAGGAACTTTGGGATCTTGCTACTTTGTGTTTCTGTGTTACCCAAGCATGTCAGTTCTGCTCGATATCAGATTGTTATAGATCCTAGAGCTCGAGCTCATTTTCCACCATGCAGCATGCAGCTTACGATACGAGGCGTTGATATCGATAAGCTGGAATAACGTTTGGGACTTCCCAAAGGTATTTACATTTGAACACTGACAGGCATGTGGGCTACAGTTTATCGTTCCATGTCGTTCTCGAATCGCTCATGGGAAAGGATATCAGCTAAAAGGTGCCAACTAGACAAAGTTGTCAAGCATTTGACCAGCAGTAAGCAATGGCTGTTCTAGTGGTAGTCTGGTTGCACGTTCTCGTGGTTATGAAGACTTCAAGAAGTTTCACTTATATTGGTAGAATTTGTCATAGGGACGCGTAAGCAGTCGCATTAGATGAATGGTCATCCACGATAAAGTTGGAGGCGAAGCACGTATCAAAACTGGAGTCCGGGTGTTTCATTGCAGCCTCCTCTTTCTCCACCCCCCTATATGTGGTGTAGTGATTTAAGAAATAAATCGGGAACAATTGCAGCCCTGTTCCATGCCCGCCAGAATACCATGTTCCTACAATTCATTAGGGGTATTCAAACCTAATTTTGAACGATTTTTTTTGGAACGGTAAGTTGGGCGATTTTAACCGTTCTAGGTGTGAATACCCTGTTTTGCGACCGCGCAAAACAGCCGATTAAATGACCGCTTATGCTCATTGATTTTTGGGTCGCTTGGGTGCCAAGGCTGAAAATAGCTAGGCTTAATTGGGGTAGGGGGCCAGATTTTTCACGTGTTCTGGCGCTAGGTTAGATGTTACGTATGCCAAGTTCATGGGATGTTCTCTGAAAGGCCGTATGGAACTAACAGGAACTGTAATGGTTGGCTTGGATCCGGTGAGCGCTCACATACACCCCTTCGTTTCAGATTCGCTAAACAAATTCCCATGCGCTATACATATACGCTAAACGCGTTTTACCACCCTCCCCTGCATCCTCTTCTTCTACTTATGTATTAACATATATATATCCGAGGAATTTCCCCTTAACGTATGTGCGTTAAGCAGTCCCCCCTCTCCACTCATCTCAAATATATTTTGAATCAAATTAAAATCAATGTAATTTTGATTTTGCTAGATTCACATATATGTTGGAATATCCCTCTTCCCCCCTACACACAATGCGTGTAGAGGGGGGGGTAAGAGGGGAGTAGGAGGGAGGCGTTCAATCCCCCCACTGTTCTCTTCCCCCTACACACGAATGTGTGTAGGGGGGAAGAGAGATATTAAGGTGGGTTTAGGTACAAAAACTAGAAAAAAAAAAAAAAAAAAGAAGCAGTTATATGCTATGGTAACTTCTTTACTTTTTGTTCTTTTTTTTTTTACCTTCCCTTCGGCTATGTTAAGGGGGGGTGCAGGCACCCTGACTACGTAGTCTTCAACTACGTCGTCAGATATGCCGCACCCTGTTTTTTTTCTTCCCCGTATGTGTGCGTGTAGCACACATGTATTCCTTTCCCCCCGGATATATGTGTTTAACATATATGTCTAAGGAGGGGGGAAGAAGGGGGGAGCAAATTGGGGTTGAACAAGTGGGATAGGGTGACAGGAACTCACCCGTTCCCTTCCCTCATACATGTGTGTTAAACGCACACATCCGTTGGGGGGGGGAAGAAAGGAGAGACAAATTGTGCTAAGGAAGAGGTCAGGGACTGCGACCCTCTAACCCAGACCCGTTTGTCGATTGCCCTGTGGTTCCAGTGACGATAGTCAGAATTGGGTTTACGGCTAGAAAATATCAGCATAAGGCATTAGCAACCAAGCAGTCCAAACTTACCGTAAGGTCGTGCTGGAAGGAACCACTTGGCCAAAAACCGCCGGAGAAATTTCCATTTCACCCGGGTTATTGGTCAACGAAGCGTGCACTCGCGGTTTACAAAGACCAACCAACTGCAAGGAAGGCGCAGTAGTATGTATGGAAGCACCGTTGAAATCCCTGCAACAAAAAAGGGTATGTACCTGGAATGTAAGTATTACAGAAAGTGATTTCTTAATACCCCTACCACTGGGCTGCAGGATGTCGAGAAACGGGAGATCACTTGTACACAAATACATCATAGAGAGAGGAGTTTTGCATGGTGTCATGAACGAGTATTGGAACTCACTACTCCACATTAACACAATAGCATGCCGTGTATTGCGTGAATTTCCGTTAGGATTTTGGAGAGCCGGGAAAGCATAATATAATTCCGAGCGTGTATGGTTTCACCAGCCGGTACATGGTATGTATTAATAAGGTCGAAGACTTCTCGGGTTGAGGGCCCAAAAGGGCTGCTAAGGTGAAGGCCAAGCTTAAGGGCCTCCCATATGCCGTTCTTTGTTCAACCTTGCCAACAGCGTCTTCAGTTCATTAAATCCACACTTTCTCTATACCGTTTATTAAAACAAATCCATAACTTGAAACATAAGCACATGCACATGCAGGGACTAGACTGTATAATTTCCGATCACAGCTTTTCGGGTAAACTTCTGGGTAGAATAGATTGCTCTGACCATTCTTGCGCCGACAAACTAGAGTGGGGCATCTACAACGCCGTCTTCGCCTTGTGGTAAAGAGCTTCGGTTTCTATGGCCGTGTCGAGCGGTCGGTACCAGTCATCCTAGTATCCCCGGCAGGGACGTTTCACATCAAAATCTCCCCTCTAAAAACAAACCTGCTCTTGAAATGAACCCGAAGAAAGCCTATTTTGTGCACCCATTGTCCTAATGAAGTTTGTGTATGGAATTCTGACCAACAAAGATATACACGAAAACAAATGGTACATATAAGGCCCAGCTTAGCCGATTGTGCTGCTACACTCACTCCACTTCCACATAACCTCCACCCCACCTTCTCTTGACAACACAAACTTCCCTTCTTTCACCTGCTCTGTAATACTCCCCACAGGTGTCATTCTTTTACTACACATATACGACTGTCATTCGTTTCGCCCTTTCCTCTCCAACGGCAAGTCTGTTGGAATATTGAGTAACTGATCTTTTGCTTCACATTACATTCTTTTGATCCTCTATCTGTAATTCAATATCTTCACTTCGACAAACATAACTTCTTCACCAAGACCATGTGGTTCTCAAAGAATCTCCTCCTTGGTGTCTACCTTGCTGCCAGCAGTGGGCTTGTTTCGGCCCACTCTATGGTTACAAACATGATCATCAACGGCGTGGATCAAGGGCCGGGAAAGTGCATGAGGATTCCGCCAAACACCGACCCAGTGATCGACATGAGGTCCAATGATATGTCTTGCAGTAAGTTCAGCATTCAAAACGAGACACTCGATCCCCAATGGTAGTCTCGAGCCCCCGATGGGAGCAAGCTAATATCCAAAAATAGACGTTAATGGAGAGATCCCTGTGGCACGAGCTTGCCCAGTTGCTGGTAAGTATAATATTATTTGTTGGTGGTTTCTTATGTGGGACGTGTGGTGGCTAACGCTTCAAAGCTGGATCCGAAATCACCTTTGTCTGGAGAACTTGGCCTGATGCATCCCAGCCCGGCAGTCTCAATCCAGGTCACCAAGGTACGTAATAAATTATTCTTTGTGTAGGAAATTTAGAACTGAGAAACAGCGATACAGGTCCTTGTGCTGTTTACATGAAAGCCGTTAGCGATGTAACCAAGTCTCCCGGATATGGTGGTGGATGGTTCAAGATCTGGCATGATGGTTACCGTGACGGCAAGTTTTGTGCACAGCGCATCATCGAGAATAATGGCAGGATGACTGTCAAGATTCCCAGTGATCTCAAGGGCGGCGATTATTTGATCCGTGTGGAGCAATTGGCCCTCCATCAGGCCCAGAAACTTGGTGGGGCACAGTGGTATGTTGGGTAAGTATCTGTATATTCTTTGTATTTTTCTATTCTGTGGTGCTAATTTTCTCATGTAGGTGCGGTCAGCTTATAGTCTCTTCAACCGGCGGCTCAGCTAGTCCAAGCTGGGTCTCCATCCCAGGCCACTCTAGATCCTCAGACCCAGGTGTTCACTACCAATACTTCTCACCGCCTAACGGCTCCCACAATGGCTATGTAATCCCAGGCCCACCTCCTTACCAACAAGGCAAGACCGTTAGCGACCGTCCTATTGAGGACCGCAAGGAGCGTGGGAATTGGAACTGTTTGGTGGAGAATGCGAACTGGTGTGCAAGGGCGGTTCCTGGCTTCAAGAGCATTGCCGAATGCTGGAGTGTAAGTTTATTAACTCCATTCATGTGAGATTATTTGCTAATGTTTAATGCATAGGCTTCTGCGAACGGCTTCTCCCAATTGCGTACTTGCTATAACACTGCCCCACGCACTGGGCACAAGGGGTGTGATATGTGGGGGAAGATTTGTACTAGCTACCACGACCATTGCCGCTCTTGCGAAGGAAAGGGCAGCTGCAGCGGTACCTTCACCAATTAATTGGTCAAGCTTCTTTCTTAGGAGCTCTACTTGCTATTTAACGGAAAACTTCGGTATTTTTTTTTCTTCTCATATTTTCTTGATTGAATCACTGGTTGACATTATGCTGCTGTCTTTTCGAAAACACTGGAGGTCATTTACAATTTTTTCTTCATTTCAATTTGTTGCTTGATAGCTACCTCCCTCTGGCAGTCTCTATGGTAGGGACTTAGGGTTGGCAGCACTTTCTAGAGGCATTTATCATGATGATGGATGGTACAAAAGAGCGTCCACAAAAACAATAGGTTCGAATTTACGGGCACAGGTTGGAAGGGGACTATGTGGACAAGAATTCTGTATGATTCTAGGAGAGTGAATTAAAGCATTGGGTTTACTGGATGCCACATGTGCGCGCATTGCCTTGTTTTCACCTTTACAGCCTTGAAAACTTTAAGACTTAACATGTTACAACGCTGGGGCTCTGGCCTTCAACGTCCCTCTGTCACCAACAGTGCAGTTCGGAGGGGTTTAGTTGAAGCTGTGATCCATAGTGCTTTGCTCGAGGGACACGAACGAGAAATAAGTGATTCAAACTTTATATGCTGGAAGTAGACATGAGAGGATGTCAATTTGGCTAGCATGGAAGAGGTATAAGGGGTATGTGAGAACCCCGAGACGCTGAAGGGAAATGGGTTCAAAAACATCGATATCGAGGCCTGTGATAGCTCTGCTACATTAAGTACCTACTTTGCCGAGTCTGAGCGCCAAATATCCCACCTCACACACCCCGCTCGAAGCCCTAGGAGGGAGGGCATAGGGTGAACGGCCTAGAATGTAACGAGGAAAGTAAGCGAAAAGTGGGCGGAGATAGAGGCGATGAGGGTAGCATGAAAGGGTGCATGGGAGAATCTAGTGAGGAGGAAGGGATGTTTGAAGGAGTTTATATATTGATAAACACGTTAGGAACGCGGAGCTGCTGCTTCTGCGGAAGGAGGTTGGGAGGGGGGGTGTTATTGACGGGAGAGGGAAGGGGGGGGGGCTTCTAGGTCTTGTTTTGTAGGATTAGCGATGTCCTTTTATTTATTTTTTTTGGGGGGGGCATCGCTGGGGTGGGTTTAGCATATGTGGTATATTAGAACTGCTGTTGTTTTTCTCTATCTTGCAGCTCTGCGTAAATGTGAGGTACTACATACACTTAACACCGTGCTCTCAAGACAGTGCGCCCACAATGGGTGTACAATATGTGAAACTATGTCTTCATATAGCCGACTAGGTATTTGGAAATAAGGATTCAGGGTAACGTACTCAATAAAGAAGCTTGTCTTGAAACTCTCAAATATATCTAAACATCGTGTCTATGCTATATTCCCTAATATCATAGCGCATATATAACTCCAAGCCAAGTCTACTTTTCACTGCAGCCCATATGTATATGTCAGCCCATCCTTCTCCACTCTAAACCCCCCTCTATACCCGCACTCAAACCCTCCACCGCCCTCGCTCCCACCAACCTTCCAAACAACCTCAACCTCTCTTCCCTCCCCATAACCAACAGTCTCCTCATAGCCCCCACTCCCCCTTGCAAATCCTCATCTTCTAACCTTGTAACCTCCCTCAACACCACTCCCGCCGCAAACACATTCATCCCCGCTTTCCTGAGAAACATTTCTCCGGTTGTTTCGGTCCGCGTAACCCATGCATCACCATCTGCGGTTGTTTCTTCTTCCTCCTCGCAGACAGGCTCAGTCTGATGAAAGTCGGAGGCATCTGCCTCATGGTCATCTTCTGCCCACCAGGGAGCGAATCGTCGTACGATATCTTTCCAATACATAGCCTCCCGGAACATCACTCCCCCGGCCCATCGCGCGACTACCTCGTCTGCGCCCTCCCCTCCAGCGGGGACGGAGACTAATAGTGGCTTGACATTACACCCCTCCAACCCCACACCCGCGCAGAATGCGAGGAATAAACACCAATGTTCAGTATCCTTCTCCGAAGTAACCCCCCCAGTAGCAATGACTACAACCCATAGCCTCTCAACCGTCCTAGCGATACGAAGTATCGAATCTTTAATTCCACCAGTACTATTTCCAGGGATTTGCTTTTCTCCAGGGAGGAGGACACGTTGCCGGATTCGGGCGAGGGAGGTAAGGAACAGACCTGCTGTGGGGGAGATGAGGAGGGGGGGTTGCTCGTAGTCTTCTTCTGAGATAGGGACTTCATTCCCACCACTTCCAGCACTGAGCCTAAAAAGAGTGGAGAGGTGAGGTTGGGATTGGAGTCCGGCTTGGACGTATTCACGCTCAACCCAATCTGCTTTATTTCCCCATAAAGCCTTTACTGCGCGGATTACGCCGCGGTAGGACTGGAGCAAGGTGGTGGATACGATGAACTGCGCTTTTGGCAGGTTGGGGGGGAGGATGGGTGCAGGCACTATGAGCTTGGGTACGTCTACTAAAGTTTTCAGTTGCTGTAGGGGTGGTACCGGTGTGGGCTGTGATAGTGGGGTAGGTGAATGTAGTCTGGAAGGCACTGGATCGACTGACGCGCGACCCCGCATTGACATGAATGTGGCGAGAGAGGCTGTGGCAGAGAAGGAAGTCGTTAAAGAGTTTAAAATGGGTGCAAAGCCGAGTGGAGCTTTAGATATCGCTAGAGCTTTAACTGGAGAGAGACGCTTGCTTGACATAGAAGGGCGCTTCCAGGGCCGATCGGAAGTAACATCGTGCAAGATAGCTGCTAAACGGCGACGCCGATTCAATGACGGTTGAGGTAACTCTACTGACGATTGTTCGGCAATTCCATTG
The DNA here is from genome assembly GCA_015179035.1 of Tirmania nivea. Classification (NCBI taxonomy): domain Eukaryota; kingdom Fungi; phylum Ascomycota; class Pezizomycetes; order Pezizales; family Pezizaceae; genus Tirmania; species Tirmania nivea. Next base: position 360,102 of record WHUY01000052.1, on the reverse strand, counting down.
TTTGACTTTGAATTTTGAATTTGAGGCTGCCGGTACTCGTTAGATGTAATATTACCCTGAACTTCACGATTGTCTTCACCCTCTCGAAATTCTCCATCTCTCTTTCTCTTTTCCAGTATGTCCTCCAGCTGTATTTTTTTCAGGCCTAGTATCGGCTCCAACTCCTCCTCTTCATCCTCACCTACGCCTTGCTCCCAATCTCCTAGGATTAGTCCCGCCTCTGCCTTCCTTCCAACTTCAACTCCCTTCTCCACTTCCTGTAATAACTCTTCCCCTTCTCCGTCACCATCACTCCCTCCAATTCTCTCCTTTAGAATATCCACTCCCCACGCACTCCTAGTGAACGGCTTCCACGCTAACTCCAGCCCTATGATCCTATCTCCATGCCACCACCTGGCAGCTAGGCCCAACCAACTTCCCATAACATCAATATCACCATCACTATCCCTACTAGAGAGTAACACATCAATCCCATCCCACGGTGCAGCTAACCTTAACTCCCCTGGGTAAACATCCATGATAGGAACTGTCTCTCTGAGCAGGCCATCGTCCGCGGAGAGTTGCTCTTGCGCAAGAGAGGCGAGGAAGAATTTCCCTTCAGCGATTATCGGTGTCGGGAAAGCTTTCTCCTCCTCACTCTCTATCTTCTGTGACGGTGGTATAGGATCTGGAGGGGGAAGGTCGATTTTCAACTGCGGGCGAGGCTTCTTTGCTGACTTTGGATTGTCGTGATGGAATGGGAAGGGGCTGGAGGGGAGAGGCGTGAGTGGGCCTTCGATGTAGAGATCTTCTTGGCCGTTCCTGGGCCGCTTTTTGTTGGGTGGGGAAAGTGAAGTTGGGGAGGATGCAGGCCCTAGAGCAATGAGGTGATAAGTTGGTGGTGAGGAGGGGATATGTAGAGATGTTGCTTTTGGCGTGTTTATATTCTCTCCTAAAGCTTCATTATTTTCTGCAAGGTTCTCAGTCACATACCCGCCCCTAAACTCCCCCAGCAAGTCAACCTCAAGTTCATCCACACCCCCACTCCCAATACTCATCAACCCCCTCATAACCTCCTTCTTCGGTGGCCACTCAATCCTCACCCATGCGGCCTCGTCCAACGTCTTTCCCTCCTTCCTCCCCAACTCCAATGGGAACAAAACCTCATCTTCCTCAATCTCTCCATTCGTTAGTAAAACGGGCTCTGGAGTCTCCAACCCCCCTTCACCAAACCCCACATCCCTCGTTATCACCTCCCTTATCCACTCCACCACCGCTCTCTCCCCCAGCATCTTCTCCCCCGCCGCCGCCCCAATCACCCACTCCCCAATCTCTTTCTTCACCCTCCTTGACCACCTCATCCCTCCATCGCCCCCATCTGCTTCCTTCTCTTCCTTACTCCGTCGAAAAGGTACCTTCATTTTCCCCAATCTCTCACTCGTTACCCCCGCCTCCGGTAATTTTGGGACATACTCCCCCTCCCCAGCCCACTCCTCTCCCCTCGGCCTCCTCAACAACGGGACCTCCTCCTTAAACACTTCTTCTCTTCCCCCTCCCGGTAAGTTTACTGGCAAAACCTCCACCGGATACGCAACTTCCGGGATCCTCCTAACCACCTCCCCCATCCACCTCCCAACCTCTCTATCCACCTCCAACTTCTCCCCCCCAACACCAACCAACCCCAACCCCACTCCCTCCATAAACCCAAACCCCTTCTGCGGGAAACATGTGCCCAGGTAGATACCCGTATCCGCTTCGTTGGAATCGTAAACTTCAGCTGCCGGCTCTTTGGGGGTAAGTTCGCCAGGGAGGAGGCGGGGGAGCCCAAGGCAGAGTTTGAGGGGTTTGATGTTGCCGCGATAGTCCCGGAAGAGGCCGCATGCGTGGCCGTCGAGAAGGGCGCGGACTTGTAATGGGTGAATGCGGGAAACGTCCATGAGGTTTTGGGTTCTCACTTCGAAAAGAGATTTGGGATTGTTATGGAAAAAGCATCCAATGGTCCTCACTGCACAATTGGAAGTACAGGTAATAGTTCTCAGTAATGTTATAATTTGAGGGCATAGTACAGCACGCTTTTCCATCATAAAAGATCGACTTGTTCAAAAACGCCAACTTCAAGAATGATAAAATCCCTACCTTCCTACCTCTCCAGCATGCCAAGAATGCGTATACCTTCCCAAACACACTTAAAATCTATTACACGGCTCCCATTCCCACCACCCAAAACCAACTCTCAAATCCCCTAATCATTGTAATTACCAAACCTACTTCCATCTTTGTTCTTTGGCTTGTACCCATATTTCTCCACCAACTCTTCCTCCTGACTCTGTCCCTTTGGATCAAAGTACGGTACCTCACCATGTGGAGTAACCCTGATCGCATGTCTTCTGTGTGGGTGGAACCCATAAGTTGCACTGTGGTTCTATTATTGCAGGCATTGTCAGCAAGACTATAACAGAAGAAATGTGATTGTGAACTTTGTCAACATACCGTTACCCTATTATCCCAGATTGCCACACTGTCCTTCTGCCAACTGAACCTCACTTGATTCTCTGGCGTTCCCATAATCACCGTGTTAAGGTATTTTAGGATGGCATCACTCTCCGCCTTGGGGATACCAACAATGGATTTGACGAAGCCGGGGTTGATGAATAGCGATTTCCAGCCAGTGACGGGATTGACTCGCACGATTGGATGTTCTGTAATGACTGGCTATACATGGGAAAAACTGTTAGCTTAGAGAGCATGTACATTAGGCATTTATGAAGATTGTAGCCTACCTCACGGCGAACATGTCGTCCAGCCTGAATCGAACCCTGGGCTTGCTCTTCTGCGCTGTGCAAAGCGGTCAAGCCTTCAAGGTACTTCTGCATATGCGGAGATAACGCATCATACGCAGCGTATCCTGAAGACCAAAGGGTGTCTCCTCCTCCTCCTCGTGGGGGTCCAGTGAGGAGCTTCAGCGACGTGTATGATGGAGGTTGAAGTTCATAAGTCACCTAAGTCTTAGTTCAGCAAAGTCTTACCATAATGAGTGCAGGAAGAGAATAACCTACATCTGCGTGCCAGAAGTACCCCACTGGAAACCACGCTGACTGGTCTGCCCCCTTCTCGTCTGTGTATACCACATGAATCTCTTCTAAACCCTCCTTCTTCGGTATTGCCGTAGTCGCATGCTTATGCAAGGTCCCAAAGTACCTTCCTAGCGCAAGCTGATCCTCTACACCCCAATCACCCTGATTCCTGAAGAACACCACACCCCTGTGGGCAATCAACCTCGCAAGATCATTCTTCTGCGCATCAGTCAAGTTCTTCAACTGTATACCCGAAATCTCAGTTCCAATCTTTGGAGTGTAATCAAAGACATCAGTTGAGGCATCAAGAAGGTTGTGGTAGTGTGGGTCACCAAGAAGTCCCTTGTCTTCATATGGAACATGCTTAAGTGGTTCCCAGGAGTACTCAGGGAAGGCAGGGCGAAAGTGGTCGTAGGGGTAGGCATCATCTGGGTGGTTATTGACTGGCGTGATACCAGGGACGTAGTTGTGCTTGTTCCCAGAGACAGCTTCCCTCTTGCTCTTAAGATTGAGAGAGGAGATATCGAGTCCGTCAGCGACTACGGAGGGTGCCATTGTTTGAATCTTAAGATGTTCTCAAGCTCTTGGGAAGTTTCTTACCGTACCTGAAAGATAATGTAAAAACGGCAGAAGTTAAGATTTTGTCGAGATGAGATGGGGTATATAGGAAGGACGCCATAGGCCACCATACTAAGCAGTCTCGCAATTGGGGCTCGCCATCATGGGGCCCATCACCCAGTCGGCATCTCCCCGTAACATATCGTATGCAGTACGGCAGAGCTCCGGTTTTCAATTGGGAAAGGCATGTGCAAATTCTTCACCCAGATGACACCTTTCATTTCGCACGATCGGCGGCAGTTGAGAGACACCCCTCTACCCCTCCTAGCCTTCCTCGCTCGTGGACCTGCCTATAATACAGTCCATTAAACCCTAAGACGTTAGCAATTTCTTTATAATACCCAGTGTGGCAGCGCTCGATCCAACGTCTTTCGTGACCCAGCTGCTGCATGGCGTGCGCGCCCTGGTCTGGTTGCACGCGTCCCTATCCAGATTGGCGGCTGTCGAAATCCCGACACGGAAGCACGTCAGGACTTGTGCTCTGACGACTAGTTGCCTCATCCAGTCAATCTGGTTGCCTGCGGTAACTTAGTTTGGTTGGAAGAAATCGTAATTGTATGAGATGTGAGAAGCACCAAAGAGTGCGCGAAAGTCGTCAAATATCTGAAACTCGTTTCAATCATTCGTCAGATGTGCATTCTTGGCTGTGATCGGCTAAACAGACTAGACTACATACAATCCCTGCCCAAAGTCTTGGTGTCTGTACGACTGACGAGGGACTTTAAGATCCATACCTCAACAACGAATGCCAATGCGATGTGAATAGGGAGGTACAATCCTCACTCTCTTACATTAATGATATTCAAGTATCTCAATCTCTCAGAATTGTAGTCATCCTTAGTTAAACATCCAAAATTCCCTAAATTGCACAGCTGAGTAAAGCATATAGAGTATGTTCCTGGGTCAAGTAGACTCAAGAAGCTCCAAATAGAAGGCCAGAGGGCAATACCTCAATGTAAGGAGAATAAAAGGTAGACTAGAGAGTGAATTTGAAAAGACTGCTGTCCTTATACATTTGTAGATACTGTACCTTAGACTATTCCTTCCAACAAAAATGGACTACGCATAGCTAGTAAAGAAAAAATTGAAGTTAATAGCAGTAAAATATAAGGCGAGACTTGCCTGGTCTTATAGCAATAGCATCGGACTGCAGAAGATTTCGAGTGTACAATTGGTGTCTTGTAGAAATGTTAGCATATTAACAAATGACATTGAGTAAAAAATTATATTCATCTAGTTCTAAAGGAGCAAATGGACTTTATCATAATTTAGAAATATGTCTAAGGCAAATACCATAAGATTCTTGTATCTCTAGTTGTCTACTCAGTCAACCCTCTTGTCTATTATCGGATGCTCAAGATGATCACCCTTTCTGCTATTAACCTTATAGATTGATAACTGGCATGAGCACACCTAGTCTCATGCCAAGACCCTTCTGCTTAGAGTTCTGACGAACGCAGTGAAAATTAGATCTTTGTTAAATTTGTCAGAATTTTTTTATTATTTTTTGTTTTTACCAAAGAGTGAGGTCGTCAGAACTCTAAGCAGAAGGGTCTTGGCATGAGACTATTTTACACCCAAACATGTCTACTTTGAAAAATTATAAGTCTATTCAACACCATCAATTACTTAATTAGGGGTCTCTAAAATAGTACTTATCATGTTCATGAGCCCTGTGTGCTTACTTGTATTTTCAACCCATTTTATGGTAAATATGGAAGTACCTAACTTTGTATGGCAACGCCTTCTACAACTCTAGAGAACCAGTATACCAATGTTGTTTAAACTTGATGGTAATTAGATTTTGATAGTTATTCTTGAAATTGTGAAGGACAGGGCCTATGGCGATTTAAGCACCAACCCAAATAAATCGGTCTGGGCACGAGAGCAGGCCTATGGGCCGATTGCGTATTTTTTGAATTTTTTCTCAAAAACTAGCAATTTTGGTATAACTCGTGCTAACACAACCTAGAACTATAGGTCAAGAGGTTTCAGGGTAACAGCGTCGAGTAGTCTGGTTGCATAACCCCTCCGTAGGCGTCGAGCCATTTCAAAAGCACACACTAAGAGTCAATGTTCAACCTTCCTAATGCAACTAGACTATGGTGGAGTGATAAAAGAAATCTTTTACTACGGCGATCTCGAGTTTGCAATTTGGTGTAAAAGCTCAATAAAGATATGGAGGTGCGCCGCTGAGAGACGAAGGACCTTCTTACAGGCTGATGAAAGTATTCTGTTAACGTGAGTAGGCCTAGTTCAGTTTCCCTTCGATTGTCCATCGGAGATGTAAGTATTGCGAGATAGAAAACAAAAAAAGACTTTATTTACTTGAATCGGGTTCAGAGTAATTCATCGGTTTTGGAATTTCAAAGGTAAACCGAGTCATTTCTGGCTCGCGGGCAGGAGAATCCACGCGAGTACGGCTACTTCCCCTTCCTGTTTCACGATATAGAAAAGGAAAACCCACAATGCTTTTTTCTAACACTAAACATAGAGTGCAAAACCTTAAATCAATAACCATGCAAACTCGATAGTAAATATGAACATATCTCCAAAGCACAATGCCGCCTTGCCCACTATCACAATTCTACACCCCAACCTCTACTATCACCGACCCAGCACCTGCCCCTGGTGCCTCAATCCCCCCACATCCCCCGCTTCCGGCAACGGCTTCTTATTCTTCCCCTTTCTCCACACCCTCTCATCCGCGGGATCAAACCCACCATTCCCCCACGTCGCCCACTCCGGCGTTTTCTCCCCCACATAATCAAACGGCCCAAACGGCTTCCCACACTCCACTAACTCAAAAAACTTCTCATAATCAATCCTCGTATGCCACCTTCCCCCTTCATCCTTAAACTTCTCACTCGCAATCAACACACAACAACTATGCGCATGCTCTGCCGCAATCCCATATCCAAGACCCCTCGTGGCAAGCTCTTTATCAAGCGCATTCACAAACTCCACAACTTCTTCATAAAACGGGACGTTGCTCATCGTTAATCCTGCCTTTGATGTAGTCGCAGTACCGCAGTATGTAACTCCCTTAATCTCTACAAAGCAAGGGAGAGCCTTCTCCACAAGGTCTGCATATCCACGGACTTCATCGGCAATATTAAACCCCTTGACAAGCGTAAGTCTGAAAACCGTGCGATGAGTATTCCTCTTCTCCCTCAAAATATCCAGGCACCTATTAAATCTCTCCCAAAAGTCCCTATGCAGGGGCCTATCAATCTTCTTCAAACTCTCCCTATTACTTGCATCAATCGACACATACAATTGTGTCACTGGCCCCAGCATGGCCAACTCATCCGGATGCTGAGCATTACACACCAAAAAGCTGCTAATCCTACTCTTATGTAGCATTCCCAAGAACTCATTGATATAAGGATAGAAAATCGGTTCCCCAACAAGCGACAACGCACAATGTCGAATCCTAAATGCTTCTGCAAACCGATCTGCTCGGATTCCAGGAACTCCTTTCAGCATCTTGATTTTCCTGTAGTGACCATCGACGACACCAGCAAAGATGGCTTCTGGAGGGTCAACTTTCCATCGCCACGTCGTTCCTACGGGGTTTGTGCCATGGCGCCAGCAGAATACGCATTTGTTGGAGCAGGAGAGAGAAGGGGTGGTTTCCATGCAGAGGTGGGACTTGATGCCATAGAAGGAAAATTTGTAGCAGGAACCACGGCCACGGAGCGCAGATTTAGTCCATCGACAGAGCTAAGTTCAGATCAAGTATATTAGCCTCAGCAATATGTGCAGATTATTGGAGAGGATGGGGTACCTTAACACCGGAGTGGGAGCCAACAATATCGTATCCTTGTTTTGTAAGAGCGTTGTAGGTCGGCCCGCCCTTGGGCACCATCTCTTTGGCCTCCTCAGGAGAACTCGTTTTGCCCTTGGAAGTGAAATCAACAGCGAGTATCCCACCCTGATTGGGTTTTCCTTGCTGTTTGCCTTTGGCCATTATCCTTCCAATATCCTCCACATCCACCATGGCCTCCCCATCTGCTCCCTCCCCATCGACTTCATCCTCTGCTTCATCGACATCCGAATCCTCATCCCCTGACTCTACCGCCGCTCTCAGGTCTGCTCCCCCAAGCTCACCAGTCATTGCATATTCCTTAACTGATTCCTCCAAATGCACCGCCCAGTCCTTCAACTGTGCTTCTACATCTCCCTTTCCTTCACTATCTGTGTTGCAGTCCCCAAAGCCGATTGGGAAAATCCTCCTGCTTGCAGTGCCGCCCGTCAACTTCCCTAACCACTTATCGGCCAATTTCGCATCCCGGCAAAATCGCTTGTTGTCGCCCCATTCGCTTGAGTCGCCTACGCCAAATACCGAGAAACCGCCGAGGGCTCGAAGAGGGGCAGTGTCAATGCGGAAATCGTAGTGAGTGTCGTCCAGGTGCTCAAGGAAAACATGCGAGGGAGACTGTTCCGGAGGGTCGTAAGTAGGCAAAAGAACAAGGTAAACGAATTTTGTACCGGATTTTGATGGGGTCGGAAGAGTTTGGAAGTAGTCGTCTAGCTCAATTGATTCCAGATCATGGAGTAGCGTAGGCAGGATTTTCCGGGGAAGGGAGTCAGCAGGTCGTGGGGATGTAGCAGTAGTCGAAACAGAGAAGGTGGGATAAGGCGTGGAGATTGGGTCGGAAAAGAGAGTCTTGTGTAGAGTCTCCGCCAACTGAGAAGTTGTAGTGGTTAGGGAGGCGTAAAAGATGATGGGTTGAATGGTGTCGAAGTCTGTGGATTCTGCAATTGGTTGCGTTTTTTTCACGTTCAAGGATGCTCTTTTGCCTTTGACTCTGCTGCCAGTCACTCGCTTCGGGAAGGGCTTCCGCGCCAGCGGTCTCACAGTCGCAGTTCCATTGGTAGTTGGCGAATCAGAGGTCAATCTAGGAAGTTTCAGGTCCTTCACACCAATATGGACGGTTTCTTGAGCCTGTAATGCTTGTAAAAAGGACCATAGCTTCAATCCAATGACCGAGCCCGTAATGACGAGTAAAACGGGAAAGCGAACGCTGTGCCAAATCGAGATGAGGCCTGTTGAAGAGATGTCCGTGAGCATTTGATTCCTCGCTGGGACGAACAAGTCTTAGACGTACCCTCATCGCCTTCTACCTGCGCAAATGACATCCCGAAGGGCATGAATGAGGGGCCCTGGGGGCTCTATAGGTTTTGCTATCGAGATGACCAGGGATGAGCTATGGCGGGGTTGGGGGCCAGAGGTCAATGGAACTTCTAAGCATTACTTATTGCAAGTCTTGGCTGCTGCAGAGCCGCACAGCTACTCAGTATTTTGTGGGGAAATTTACCGCAGAGGTGTTCACCGATTTAAGCACCACACCAAATAAATCGGTCTGGGCACGAGAACAGGTGTTCACGGAAGTTCGCTCTTTAGAAACATACATCTGCGTCTAAACTCCTTTTCTTACTGACTTTCTAACCATCAAGGCTCCAACAAACTGGAGTATACATATATCACGAAATTACGGCCTCTTACTTATCTACAATCATGGCGAGTTCCAGTACCGATCAGCCCAACGCCAAAGAAAGGAAGTACGACAGGCAGCTCCGTCTCTGGGGTGCAAACGGCCAACAAGCCCTTGAAGCTTCTCACATATGCCTCGTGAACGCTACTGCAACTGGCTGTGAAGCTCTCAAGAACCTGATTCTCCCTGGTGCATAGCTTGCTCCCCTGCCTTACTAAAATAGCTATGGGCTAATACCCGTGCGCCACGGGATAGGCATTGGGAAGTTCACTGTCATTGACGATGCTACAATAGCCGAGACAGACTTAGGAGTTAACTTCTTTGTCGATGTAGACGGTGTTGGACAGTCACGGGCGGAATATACTTGCAAGCATCTTTCGGAGCTTAACCCAGATGTACAGGGGTCATATATCAACGATGTAAGCCCTCTCACCTCCAAAGACTATTGAGTGATTCTAATCTCGTGAACCCGTAGTCCCTATCCAATCTCATAACCTCCGACCCTACATTCATTTCCACACACGGCATAACAGACATAATCCTCTGCTCACCACTCCCCTCACACCTAGTCCACACTCTCCAAGAGATGAATCCAGATCTTTCCATCTACCATGTCCATTGTGTAGGATTCATCTCTTCCCTCCGGATTTTCCTACCAGAGCTCTGCATTGTCGAAACCCACCCAGACAGTCTCATCGACCTCCGCCTCCTCAATCCCTGGCTAGCACTACTTTCTTTCGCAGAAAAGGCGACTCGGGATATGGACGCTATGAGTGAGCACCAGCACGGACATATACCGTACCTAGCCATTCTGTTACACTACCTTGAGAAGTGGAAACAGGAACATGGGGGAGGATTTCCGGTGACCTACAAGGAGAAGAATGAATTCAAGAAGATGTTATTGACTGGGATGAGGACGGACGTTGCTGGAGGGAGCGAGGAGAATTGGGAAGAAGCAGCTGCGGCTGTGTTGGCTAATGTGAAGCCACATGAAATAGGCAGTGGGATAAGGGAGGTGTTGGAGGATGATAGATGCCTGAATCTGGTCCAGGATGTAAGACCTATAAATACCACGGCCTTTGATAGATTTAATACTAATGTCTACAATGTATTAGTCGGGTGATTTCTGGATCATTGCCCGCGGCATAGCCGAGTTTATAGCTTCTCCAGATCAAGGCAACGGACTTCTTCCTTTACCTGGGGGTATCCCAGACATGAAAGCCGAGACACGGGATTATGTGACACTACAAAACCTATACCGTCAGAAGGCCGCAAGCGATGTGGCCCAGGTTGCGCAAAATGTATCACGAATTCTTGCCGGTCTCAACCGATCTGAGACAGATATTGCGGAAGAGGATATAAGTCTATGGTGTAGAAATGCAAACCATGTGAGGATCATACGGTATCGACCATTCATTGACGAATGGGTGGTTGATTTATTCCATGCTAAGGCTGTCTGTACGTTTTTCCTGCTTCTCAAATATTATTCTTTAAGCATGAGCTAATTGTATTGACTTGCCAGACTCCGACCTAAAGTACAACCCCGAGACTCTGCTCCCAATCTACATTGCCCTCCGCGCTTACCAAACTTTCTACGATGACTACGGCCATGCCCCTGGTCAGGAAAACGGCGAAGGTGACAGCCCTGAGCTGATCACTCACGCCAGAATCTATCTCCGTAAAATCGCCGACGTGCTAAAGCTCCCTGAGAACGAGGAGTTCCCTAGCAGTGATGCTTTGAGGGCCGTTGATGTATGGTGTAGAGAGGTCGCGAGGTATGGTGGAGCGGAATTGCACAATATTGCCAGCTTCACCGGGGGGATTGTCAGTCAGGAGGTCATCAAGTGTGTAACGAAACAGTATTTGCCTGTGAGAAATACTGTAGTTCTGGATGGGGTGCAGAGTAAATCTGCGGTTTGGGAGTTGTAGGGGTCTTGGGGCTTGATGTGCAAGAAGGGGAACACAAATATTGACTGTATAGAAAGAATGGAGATCCGGGATTCGGATTTTTGCTGGAGCTTACAAAGAATCAGTTGTAGAAGTTGATATCATAGCTCTGCGATGGAGTAGTTGTTTGTGATACGATAGTTACTCTTCCACACTATTAATCTAAAGAAATTCAACTGTATTGCTATTAGCTTCTCTGTCTATTAAAGGTCTACTAGGTTTTGTGTTAGTTTCTTTCTATATTCATCTACAGATATTATGCTCACGAATTCTTCAGTTGTCGGTATAAATAAAGGAAATTCGTGAAGCTACCGTACTACCAGAGGTTCAGCGGCTTGTGCCAAGCAGACTACAGTGAAGGGGCTTTCATGGTTAGTCATAATTTTAAGTTAATTGCCAGTTCCATCTGGAGGGTAGTACGTGTCTGTGTTACCCTGAATAGTCTGAATTGTGATGTGTCACAACATTGGGAAGTACCGGTGTAGTCTACTTATCATACACGTAATGATATTAAATGATGGTATCAACGTAACGGTACGTCATCCTTTTCATTTCTTCGGCCATGACTTCTACATCCTTACAGGCACATGACCAAACCTGCGTTGATTTCTGCAGTCGAAATTGGGATTAGGAAGGACCCTTGCTTCATATGGCCTGGAGATGATAGATCTCTAGGGGATGGATCAAGTAGCCTAAACAGGCGGACAGCCTGTGACGTCGGTCATTAAAAGCCCCAAAAACCAAAAGAAAAAAAATAAAATAAAATAAAACTCAAGATCGATCCCCAAGTCCCCCTAGCAAGGATATCAGGGGGGGAAGGGGGGGTGGGGGGGGATTAACTATGTTGAGCTCGTCAAGGCAAGTACATAAGTACATTCGCAGTTTATTAGGAAGGCGAATATGAGAAAATGAAAAAAGTCTAGGGTTACTTGCATTTGGGGGGGGGGGGGTGTTGGTCAATGCATCAACATTCTGGCCCCGCATATAGTGTGTGCAACTATTCCAAGCGCCGAAGACCAAGCGCCGAAGATTAGCTTCTGCACGAGCAAGATATGAGTACTTAAGAAGTCATATATGTTCGAGCTAATATATATATTGCGAGAAAATTCGAAGATGCGACGTAAGCTCGATAGAGCTACTGGACGTTCATTGACGAAGATAATTCAAACAACTTATATTAGATGCATGCTTTTTGACAGGAACGAACGGGGGTAACTTCCCTATTCGGTAATTCTTGGCAGAACGGATGCCCACGACTAAACATACCTCACAATCTTCATCACACCATTTGCGTCTCTAATTAAGAATCATATTCATAATCCGTCTATACCAAATCCGTTCCAAACTGGCTACACTTAGCCTGACACCAAATTACCCAAGCTTAAAGGATAAACCATTCGTCCTTTCCAAGTAACCATGTTAGAATAATCCCCCCAATCCAAAACCCAAAGCGAATTTCCCAGATGCGTGCCCGTAATGCCCCCAAAAAGTAATGGCAAACCAGGTTACGGAAGGTAGTGAAAATATACAGACAGAAGATGAAGACAGTCATAATGCAAATCAACCCACCAAAAAAAAAAAAAAAAAACCTATCAAAGAACAACCGAAAGGCTAAAATTACGAGGAAAGAAGGAAAACCAGATTTTAGGAATAAGACTAATGACCAGTGTAAATCCTACCAGGAGATACCCGCGTATGTGTGCGCACAAGAATCTCCTCTCCTGGGTACCCCACAGTTTCCACGAGCGTCACCTCCGAAGAATTAGAGACCTTCCTTTCCGTCACGTTCGTAGCCCCGGCATGCGTATCGTCATGCCTTGCTCCCTCCTCTGACTGTAACCACCTCCTAGAGTGTTCCTCTTTTGTACTATCTCGGCTGCACAGGCTGGCAATCCAGCTTCCCACCTTCCTCCCACAGCTCCTAACCCTTTCCCTCCTCTTCCCCCGGACCTTCTCTGGTTCCGCAATATGTTCAGTAAACCGCGCAGTTGGAGGATCTGCAGCAGCTTGCCGCCTCTGTCGTTGTTCCGCTCTCGGTGGGGTATGTAGTGTGGCTGGGGTGAAATTTGCAGTGCCCCCAAGTGCGGGGAAGCCAACACCATACTGCGAACATCCAGCCAATGCAGCGATAACATAGGTTGAGATCGGAGTTCTCTCCTCCTTTTCCCGAGCAGGACGTGGTGTTTTCGGTTGTCTGCACCAGAACCTTTTTCTTGGGGTTGAAGGAGCAGCAGCGGAAGTTGCAGAGAAGGCAGATGAAGCTCTTCGGCGGGAAGAAGGTTCTCGTTTCGCTGTGTTTTCGGCAAATCGCGGTTTGGGGTTGTTGCAATAGTGAGGGTAGGGGTATGCCATGTGTGGCAGAGCTGCCATATTCGGTGGGTAGAGCATCGCGAAGGGCATTAGCATACCACCTTGTGGGAGTGGGGCTTGTATTAATATACGGAGAGGTGAGAACCTCAATCGGGTGATACAGGGCTGTTTGACGACTATTCGCCTGCCTATTGGCTGTAGCAATGGTATAGAGGATAAGAAGTGAGCCTTGCGACAGACACAGGAACCAGCACGGTGGGATGTGGTTCTTCTCCAGCGCTATATATACAGCTTATCTCACGTCTCTACTCCACTTTTACTTTTCCCTCAGCAGCACCAAGTCAGTCCACCAGCACATCATACAGGCCAATGTCCACTTGTTTAACTTCAGCCCCCAATGGCTGCGTTCAAATGTAGCGTAAGGTGCGATAATTGATCTGTCAACTCACATGTCTCAACCAAATGTCTCGGCGATGGCATCGATAAGTGCAACCTGCAGCGGCGCTCTCTGAGCGGCTTGTGCCAACCAGAACTAGCAGCGGCCATACCACCTGAATCTGCAAGTAGCACGGCAGACAACAGTAACACGACAGACAGAGCTGTTCAGCAACGGCTTTGCATGATTCCATCTAGCTCGTTTCGGAAAAACCGTGTGTAACTTCAGTGTTTGCTAATCACAACCCATTTGCGCAAATCCCCCGACAAGACCTGTTTGGCTTGTCCACTGGCTTTGGCCCCCACCGAAGATTCAGGGGGGCGGGGCACCAGGCGCACCGTACCGCTGGAAGCGAACCCAAGGTCCCCCGCAGAGGAGGTACGGTACCGGTAGCTAAGTGGGAACATCGCCCTATTTCTCTATGTAGTGCCTACACGACTTGTTGAATAGAGGTCTTGATAGTCAGCATAGGCTCCCCACTTTAGTCTGAGCTAAATTAGTATGGAAGAACTAACCACCTGTTCCAAATGACGGTCAACGGCCACTTGGCTCTTATACATAGACACCGTAGGGAATCATGGTATCATAACTAGACTACTGTATCTTTTGCGCCTAGCGTGCATGCACTGACCAAAAATTTGATGTTGATAGGTATCTGGGGCTGAACGGAATAAGCCGTGATGCTTTGGTGGCGTTTGCTGCATAGACCCCTCTTGTATCCAATGTCATGATATCTCATGTCTCAAATAAGTATGCACATCTCTATTGGTATCCCACTTAAGAATTCCGGTGGGCAGCTCCCAAAATACCTGATACGTTGGATTACCCTCTATCAATATGTAGTGGTTCGTACTCGGGAGCAAGGACATAATCCTCCAATGAGGGTTTGCCATCAACAGAAATCCCCACTCTATCACTATAAAATTTAGCTGTTTCTTATCCCGGTGTTGATCGAGAGATAAACATCAAGATGTTATTTGCTGGTGTCATTACTATTGGAGACGACATACTTGGCTGTAGTAGGCGAAACTTTTATGATAGAGGGAATAACCTAGATTCACATGGCATATTATCATTTCTGGTACAAATCACCTTTCTACCCATTGATCGACTCAATACTCTGCACTCAAATGCGTAAGCACTTCAGCAGCTCCGGGGGAAATTCCGTGTCTTCCATATGCATCACCGTTTGGTCCTGCATTGATAATATGATCAATCAGGATTCCAAATATCGACGCCAAATTTATTAGCTCCTCAGGCAGGGTTTCAGTGAGCACTCTTCCGGGAGAGAGTTTGACCTAATCAATAGCATTCCGCTGTCTCACATGCGGTAGGGATAAGCCCTGGCTCAGCTTTGTCGAATCAAGGGGTTCAGGCAGCTTTGATATACACGCAGCCTAAAAACAAAGAATTCAGTACCATGGCCAAGATGAAAAAGAGGCACACTGGAGGCAACTTACCTACATTAGCTTTGCCTGTTTTCTAGACATGAGGATACTCGGCATTGGCAAAACTGTCGGGGTGCGTGAGGGTCTTTTTTTTTTTTTTTTTTTTTTTTTGTTCAATACTCGCATATAGCTCTGCCATGGCGAGGGTGCGTGCGGGTCGATGGAGCTTGTCCGCTACAGAGACCAAGCCGGAACGAGACAACCAGACTATGATAAACTGCACACATTCGCTAACTGCTGCAACCATCAACTATTGGCAGAGGGTCAAAAAGCAAAGCAAGGTGGCGACCGCTATATCTGCGAATTTGGCAATTGTGGGAATTCCTAATAGATTGATGTGAAGAAATCTGAGGCTACAAATGTAAAATCAGTGAACTAAGATATGTATCATGCGTACAGCAACTAAAAGAACGCCCAAAAGGCCAACCAATGGTAGTAATAGATACTGAATATTGATGCTAGCAGCGACGTGTTGGAAAAATCATAAGTATACCCGCATACAAACCCCTAAACGCACCCCAACCATGGGTGTATAGGTATTGACAGTAGCATCGGAGGTATTGAGGATCATATAGTCTTGGTCATTGGAAAGTTATGTAGCCTCTGTCTTCGCAATCGCAGTGAGGAAGAGGATTCTTGCGAAGCGAGGTTGATACTGCGGGTCATCTAAGTCATCTGTTTCCCTCCAGCAATGGTCTCTCTTCCCCTCCATCTCCGCTCCCATATCCACCTTGCTCTCTCCGGCTAGAGTTAATCGCACCGTATCTTGACGCAGCTCCATTCACCACCGCACCCACACCCTTCGCCTTCGACCTCCTATCCCGTATCTCAAACATCACACACATGACCAATAAACATCCTTGGAGAATCCCAGTCACGACGTAAGTAATCCAGCTGCTCCAAGCTGTACCCTCTCTCATAGCCAAGCTAACAGCCCACACGAAGCTCCCCGGCGTTTGGATACACATCATGGGAATACTGAGAGAGCCAACATGCCCCAGCTTCCATGTAGTAAAGATTTGGGGAATGTATTGTACTGAGGCCAGGATGGTGGCCTGGACTCCGAGGAAGCTGGCATAGGAGACGAGACTGCTAGGGCGAATGGCGGCGATGTAGAAGGCGAGGATGATGTGTACGACGAAGTGGACGATGCAGGCGAGAGTGACAATAAGTGCAGTGGACGCAGTAGGATGGGTATTCGAGAATGGATTCTTCCAACTCTGTGATGGTGGTGGCGGGGGTGGTGCAAGACTCTTGGTATCCCGAGGAACGTAAATCATGAACAGCAGTATTCTATACGAAGTCCCATAAAATCAGCAACTCGTACTACCTGAGATTCATCCCAAGTCATTCCCGGAGATCCATCAAATTCCAGTTCAACATATCGACTTACATCACCACAAAGCATATCCACTGCGTCCCAACTTGCGCAACACCGAGTCCCGCAGCAAAACAATTAAATCCGCCGATGTATCGACAGCATCCTAAAACATTTCTACTCAAAATCAAGATATTCAAAAATGTTCCCGTTCCGGAAGTGCAACCGAGCAATAGGAAGAACGGCGAGATTCCCTCTGATGACTGACGCGAGATTATGCGGTGATGCTGAGGTATATATGATCCGAGGATGCCAACGAGGATCAGGAGAGAGAACAAGAGGTTAGGCCAGGACGGGTTCTCGAGGGAGGTGCAAGCGGACGGTGGAATCGCTGGTGGCGGTTGAGATGAGCCTCCACTAAGGAGAGTATCAAATACGGTGGCCATTATTTTGCGAGACTGATACGGTATCGTAGAGGCCGACTGAAGTTACAGCTCCGAGACTGAAGGAGCTTCGTGACAATGCCAAGGTACTGTACCCCGTAGTTGTAGAGTACTTACGCGACAAAGGTGTATCACGTGACACGAACACATGTGCATCGCTTGACACATCTTTAAAGCATAATGACGAGAGTCTTCATACCTTATTGTTAAGGCCTCGGATAGATTGGTACCGTGTTTGGTTCTAGACTGCTCTGGATCCAACGTTTTGATTTTTAGCGCAATGAAATTAGAGTCTATTTAAGTCCAAATGTTAGATTGTATATATATATTGAATTTTGGTTTGTGTTAAGGCTTGCCCACTAAGGGATATTTTCAATCCCTAGACTGCAGGGAGAAGGCAAGTATAGGAGGAATCTAGCGATTGATGATACTTACTACGCAGGCTCTCACTAAGGACCTGTGCATATGTACACACATGACTTCCATGCTTTAGAAGTAGTGGGAAAATATTATCTGGTTCACAACATGAATGACAGTCTCCAAGCTGACCTGTTGACCTAAAAGGATTGAGTTGTGTGCTTTAACATCGGTCCTGTGGCGAATTTGTCAACGCTAATTCCAGAGGACCCTCCTTTTCCCAGATATTGATGGTGTTAACAAATATTGTCGTAGTCCAACTCGAAAACTTGATATTCCTTATTTCATCCCGATCTTCTGAGAGATTCTGTGCTGTGTGTTACCCTCGAGTCATTGAGATCTCCGAATTGTATTTACTTATCCGTAGCTGATTCTGTGAGATACATCCTTATTAGTTGGCGAGGGGTAGTGCAACCAGACTACATCCTTATACACTTGACTGAGTAATTAACGTTGTAAATATATCCAGTTTGTTAGCCTCCACCGCAACCAACTAACCCCTAAATCCTGCTTCAATATGAAGGCCATCTTAACCAAAACTACCCTAACACCTGGTCGTTCTGGACCTAATGATTTGGAACCTGAAACCGTGCAGGTTGACTAGAATACTCTATACCTTATGTCAGTCTTGTTGGAGTTACCTATCTGTGTAAGGTAGCAGCGGAATTGATGAAGAGGTGCAAACGCTTCATCTAGACTGAGTTCCATTATCTGTTATTCGGTTCAGTCATCTTCATCCCCACCAGTAGCCAGAGAGCTACAAATAATATCTTCTTCTCAAGCTACCATCTTCTATTGGGGTCAGGGTGCTCCAACGCAATTCCTCCTCACAATCTTCAACAGCCTCCAGTGGCTGATCTTTTTCTGTCCTCTTTGTAACGCTGCATAGAGCTCTAATCTAGCTCTATATTCCTTGTGATAATATCGTTGCAAATTCCATCCCGAGCCTTACACAAATTGAATGTCAATTATTCCTTCTCTGACCAAGTACAAGAAGCGTCAACCACAACGCCGAGCTACTCTGTCAACATTCTTGATAAGAGCTTCAAGTAGTGACAGTTTAGCGTCTAGCGTGTGTTGTTTATGGAATATGCATGTGTGGAGATTTATAACTCCAATTGATGTCACTAGGCTCGCCGAGGTGTTCAGGTAGGCATTCGAGAGCCAAGCAATTCTAGTTATTCTCGACCATTAACTAGCCCAGAACCATGCGGGTCTGGAATAGAGCACTGAAACTAACCTGACCTATCACGGTCACAGCTCCCGGGGCAAAGGGGAACCTGGTGATAGCACCTTGAGGCTTGAGTGACTCTTTGGTTGCAGTTGATATCAGGGTAATTATTTGATATAGAGAGTTACCCCAAGTCTGAGTGTGAAAGTATACTATCAATGCTACATAGGTAATTGACAAGCAGGAATATAAACTCTTTGATACAAACACCCTCTCATAATAAACATAGAACATCATGACTCCTGGGAGGTAAAATGCCTTTGCAAGTCTTTCTAAGCTTGAGACGAAGATACTCTCCTGAATAACCCGGGCTGCGTAGACA
This sequence comes from Tirmania nivea, assembly GCA_015179035.1. Classification (NCBI taxonomy): domain Eukaryota; kingdom Fungi; phylum Ascomycota; class Pezizomycetes; order Pezizales; family Pezizaceae; genus Tirmania; species Tirmania nivea. The sequence continues at coordinate 341,058 of WHUY01000052.1, read as the reverse complement.
GCTGCGCAAAGTCTGAGCCGCATGTGTACAGTCCTGGAGTAGGCCCTAGTGGCTGATTCTTGCGTATTTCAGGTCCGAGTAGTTTGTATAGGTATGTGAATTTGCGTGCGAGTATGGATATACTAGCTGACAGTTGACTGGTAAAATGCTAGATGGGTGCGCAACCAAACCATTGATTTCTTCCGGTCCCCTGAGTCAAAATTGGAAGCTTTTAAGCCCTTTGATATTCGGTTTCCTTTCGGCAATTCGATTACAGGAGAAGCACTTATCCTCACCACTTCTAAAGCATCAACAAATTACAAGCTCAGACAACGACACAAATACCCTGGCCAATACTTTCTGTACAGGGGGCCCACCTTGGCCTTGCTATATAGGGTCTATTCTCGTGATTTCGCGCCCGCAGCTCTGATGCACAGGGTTGAGGGCTTTAATTTCCAATTTCAAGATTAAGGGTAACTGAGGGCAGGTCCTACGAACAACCATCCCTAGCGAAGCGTTGTCCTTTCTCTCTGACCGATCTCTGGATATATAGTTTCCACTTTGTTATAAGAGCAACGCTCTTACGGCTGGAATGATACATAGCTTCCTCCTCCCGAGCTATCTAGATAATCTTACAAATTTGGGGGACTACTAGCTCAAGTGTTTCTAGCCAAAAGACTCCGCGAGGATAATTCAAGGAGCTAGACTATATAGCATGGGTACATATGTGGTGAGTACTCTCGGTCGAGTCAAAATGAGTACCAGCATGTAAACTGACTTTTGGAGCCACTGAGTAAAATTTCCGTACAACAAAGCCTTAGGTACTGCCGGCAAGCACAAAGTAAAGGAAGAGAAGCCTAGACAGTAATTTATGACATATAAGTGTAATTCCTAGACTCGACGCGCTTACAAATATAGAAGTGACTGCATAATATGTAACAGGCTACCGTATATGAAGTTTGGGTTTTGTTTATCGTGTATGGGAAACAGGGCATTGGGCACAGGCTTCATTCTTAACGTTAAACTACTAAAGAGTATTCACGAGCGCAAGCGGAAGAGAGCTAAATAGAATTTAAAGTTCCCCACAATTCCAGCAGATGCATTAAATATGGGACTTGGATGTGATCAAGTGAAGGAGCCGAGTTCGAGTACATCCGGGGCCCAAGCATTGGTTGTACAACAATGCTCAGAGCTTCGAGGCTCCGGTTGCCAAAGATCGAAAATATTGGCTCATGTGTGCAAGTGAATCACTTTACCGATGCTACTGCACAAGACTCGAAACTACGCCGAAATTAAAAAGCCTGCAGCTGATTGAAACACTTGAAAAACAGGGTGGTATCCAATCCCGCTGGCAAAATTTTGATAATGTAATTCAGTTTGTGTTAAATTTCCTGTAGCCTCGTACGCTGTAAGCAGAGTAGGAAAGAGTCATACTCCGGGGGGCTATATTGCGGTTCTATCGGGTGTAACGAATATCGCAGACCACGTGGGGGCTAGAGGCGAAGAGGGTAAAGAAATGGTTATCCCAAAGAGACCAATAGTTAATGGGCGAAGGATATAAGCGCTGGGGTTTTACATGTATTTCAAGTTCCATTCAATGGAGCAGATCTTCCATATTTATACTATAGCGGCCAATAGCAATAATTTAACCTCATACTCTAACTCTCGGGCACGGTATACGGTTAGCGCAACACAACTTAGCTCGAAAATTCCGCATGATTGAAGGTGTAGATATGTGTACACGACAGATATTGGCATGCTGTAGGAGGAAGACATAGTCATGCTTTAAGGCCACAGAGAGAAATAGGTCATCAGACCCTCCCTCAAAATTATAACCAATGCTGTTTGCATTGGGAGTGGGTGGGAGTTTGTATTTGCATTCTACTCCTTCATGGGCTTAAACTTCATTTCCTATAGTGAGATAGTCTCGGTCAATGAAACATCAGGGAGGTCAGCCCATCAGTATCCCTCTCCGAGATGGAGCTTGCGAGTGCCACGCACGCGTGTGATGTATTATACCAAACCTCCACGCCTGCATGGCGACCTGCCGCCTCAACCATCACCACCTTCACTTCCCTAGCCTTGTATGCAGCATAGAAGTCAAGTAATCCTCCCTGAATTCTAATTGTCTATGATCCTGAGAGATGGTAGTCGTGCAGGCCGACGAACACTAAGCAATTGAGTATTGGTCAAGCAGCATTCCTCGCAGTCCAGGGGAGCTGCTCTGGTTACAACTATCCCAAATCTGAATTTCCAAGTTAAAAAGGAACTTGGTAGCAACCCCGCCAGTCCTAATGTTAGTGTTCTCCAGAAGGCGTCTGCACCCGTCAGGGTGAATACCTGCCAGCAGGTGCATTGGTATAGATTGGTTAGTTAGACAGTTAAAAGTATGGGGCCATGAAATGGCTTCCAGTGCTATATCAATACTACACTCCTCCTAGTACCCGCAATCGAGATGTCCTTTGGTAGGCTCAACAGCCCTTCAATCATCCCTGAGGAAGCAGAGTGGAATGATCCAAATTTTTACTCGTGTTTAGACGGGACTCTGTCACAGCAAGTAAGATACCAGGAGCCATCCACTTGATGTCATGAGAAGCATACTTCTTTGCAGCACCGCTTTTGAGCACCAGATATATGGTCCTTCAATAGAGGAGTCCCTTGATAGGGCGTTGTAGATACTAGCAGTTTCCTGTAGACTTTCTGTGAAGCGGAAGGGTGAAGTGGCCGCATCGTTCAGCAAAACTGAGACAGATCGGAAGAGGCAAGTATTCTACAATCTCGAAAAGGATCTCCAATGGTGGCCCAAGAAGGGATGCTACTTATAGTCGTATATTGTAGACTGGTGAATCTGAATACAGCATGGCAGTATGGTAAGAGCTGCAGTGTAGGAGAGTTTTACACTGAGCTCGAGGTTTGACGTGTTGGAGTTCAGATTGAGTACTTGTTCTAAGTAGATAGCTGCTGGTTGGGAAAGATGGGTACGAGGACAGTGCAAGAGGTTGTGCAATCATACAACCAGACCAGAAAAGTCTGGTTATGGAGGTAAAGATCACGAACATAAATCTTTCTACGTATATATTAGCCTACCTACACGCTTATAGAAAGCCCAATTATCCTCGTAGCCTCTTGGTGAACTTGTGGTGTTCTCGTACCTAGAGTTAGAAGAGGTAGTGCAACAAGACTAAATTACAACAATTTCAGTAGTTATGAGAGTAGCCTGGTTAGTATGAGAGCACCTAACTACGTCTGGTTGCCGACCAAACCATAGCCTGTTAATTTTAAAAAGATCAGCGGGATTGTGAAACCTTCTATGTGTAATTTAAGAACTTATAAGGGTATGTAAATTTGATTGACGTCTAATTTTCGAAGTATACTGAGTGTTTTCATAAATTTATTTCACTAACTTAGTCTGGTTACTTTGACGGAATTACCCAGATGATATGTCATGCAGATGTCCCAGACTTGAAGCAGCCCGATACCAACTGAGAGCAAAAATAGAGCAAAAAGGATAAGCCTTCTAAAGTAAGTAGTATCTATCTCCCAGACAATGGCACCCAGCCTGGCCCTCAAATATTAAACCATTCCTTCCAAATGAATGGTCTAAAAATGCCAATGAAACCTCCATGGATGCCTCTTGAGATCAATTTCAAGTAGCGACTCAACTCGCGGTAAACAGAGCTTCCCCCAAAGCATGGGAACTGGTGAAGGTAAATTTAGGTATGTGAGAAGATCTGAAGGCTGAAGGCTCAATCAATAGTGCCCAGCAGAATTGCAATGTCTTTGATGACCTACTGTAGTAACAGCCGGGTTTTAGGAGAAGGGGACGCAAGAGAATGCTATCTTCATTGTACAGTAGACTCTCAATATATGGGTGTCATTGAGCGGTCGGCATTATAAACTTATATCAAATATATTCTTATAAATTAATATCGTTATAGAAATACCTAAATTGCACGACAAATATCGAGTAGAAAACCCCGTTTTATGGAAATAACTGCATTATCAACGGAGATGAGATTGCATTCTATCTCCTTGTAAATAAGCTTGTATTGTTCATTTTTCCCTGTAATTTTCTTATGGCAAGACCCACTGACCCTTGCCCGGCTATAGAGGCTTGAACTGCAATTGTCATAAAATATTACCTGGACTAAGTTCTTTACGAAGGTGTTGAGTCTCACAACCACTTTAGCATGGTCTTCCAAGTAATTTGGGCTGTCTGCACCAAAAACTAGAGGAACCATATGGAAATATCCTGTATTGAAATAACTAGGAAATAAGAATCTGTGTATAGAAGACAGCTAGGGATACTGGTGAGAGGTAGCAGAGTTGAGGGTAACTGATGCAATGTCAATTGCGCAAACATGCTTAACTCAAGGCATAGGGCATTTACAGATTATGAAATAACCTTTACCAAGTTCGGGCACTAATAACCAAACTACAGCATCATAAATTCAAAATATTCTTAGAGTATGTATTTCTCATATGAATTTATATATTTACTATCCCTCTTCGTACACTAGGCTGTTGGTCTTAATATTTGGCCCACCATTCTATACATCACATACAATGCACATTGAGATCCACAAGTCCATTAAAGCTATATTTCCGTAATGACAATTTTTGGTGAACCTTACATTCATTCATCTGATATATCTGCTTACCTCAGAATGGCACTTGCAGATTATGCCTATATATTCACTATTGCTCGGCATTTTCAAGTAATTTAATAACCATAAAACTACTTTCCGGAAGTACATCATATCCCCCGTTTCTTAAACATAGGGCTCACGTGTGCTAAGTACAGTAGTATATTGGTTAGCATAGCAAACTTTTCCGAAGAAGCTCGAGCCTCTATTTTTCCTCAAGGCGAGAGTCGGGCTTAGATGCCTTCTCCCTTGTCGACGGTGATCTGGCAAGCTCCTGGAATGAATCCTTTGGCGGTTTTGAAGTTTACTCAAGTGCTTGCAATTGGTCAGTGATCTGAGGTGACAGACGGACTCGAATCCTGCTGGGGAATCTCTCATAATTACTCATACTTGTTTATCTCTAAGCTTACTGGTGCTGAAATGTATTAGAGAGCCTCAGATTAATTTTGGGTGCAGTACAGTACCTTCATAGTATATGACACCGTAAGCTTTAGGTATCCGTAAATTATATTCATGGGTCTAGCTAGCCGGGCTAATATAGGGCATATCCAGCCCACCTCGAGTCGACTTAGAGTACAACTCTATGCCATGGACTCTTGCCCGCCAACTCTAGATATTCTCTCGATGTCTCCCGAACTTCAAGAATTTCCACCAGCCCTTATCCATTCACGCAAAACATATGCCAGGGTACTTATATCATACATACCACACCCTGTATACAGTGGGGACTTCTGGCCTCCAAGAAACATTGGAGAACCCACTCAAGTCCACTGCACTTCCCTAGACTACTCGAGAGCCATACCTCGACTCTCCGTAATCACGGGACCGGCCTCATCGAGCACTGGGCCAGGATAGTTAGAACTCCTGGAAGCCACGCGTCCTTCCTCTTACTCGGAATAATCATAAAATTAAGCTTCATACAAGCTAGCGCTCGCTTATACAATTGTGTATTTTATATGTTCCGCTCTTGGTACAGGGATTGGCGAATATCTAGCCGATGGAAACATGTTTAAAACCGAAGAAATTTTGATTTATTACGTATGCGCACAAGGCGTAAACTTTTCATTTTAAGATTTTACCCCACATGGAGCCCGATGAGAATTAACCTGAGCCGCGAGCTAGGGTTACTATGGTTATCTGATGTATTGTATATTCTCCACTGGTACAATACTAAGCTATCTGGCAATCGACTCTCTACCAGAGGCGATGCCCGCCAGACTAGAAATCTACCTCTACGAGCGGCTTGTGCCAACCACTACCACTTTAAAAGACTCTCAAAACAGAAGATAATAATATCCTGAGAGACCTATCATCCTCTTTTTACCAAAATTGTACGCTTCTACTGGGAGTCACTTTCCCTGAAAACTTAATGCGGTCTCCCAACTCTACAGATTCACAAGATGTGAAGATAACTTCCGAGCTGGTGGTCTTCATTTCCCTCCCAAGGAGCCAGCGTGCTCCCTTCCAAACCTGTATGCTTTACATTCTGTAATATGTATATCTGCCAGAGGACCATCCTGGATTACGAACCAATTTATATAATTTATATGGGGAAAGTCCCTTTAGCACGTGCACTTTGTATGTTATGGTGCGCTACACCGCGGCTAGATGTGCTACATACCTCCTTACTCCGGCTCTATGTTGTCTCTTTGGATGGAAGCGTCACAGTTGCCCCGCCAAGTTATGCATTTCCTTTGTTAAAATGTATGATTCCTCATGTATTCGCATTTATGTATTTAACACTTGCCGACCGCACTACCTCTATATATATGTTCAGGGCCGTTCCGAAATGGCATTATATGTGCACTCTGAGTATAGGTGTGAAAGGAGTCTATTGATTGTTTTATACATAAGATAAGTATACATAAAAAGCTCCGCTTGCTCAAACCCTCTGCTTGCTCAATCAATCCATCGCTCAATACTTGGGCTGAATTAGAACATGAATGATGTCTTGGGCCAGTATTGCAATGAGCAGTACACAAACGCCTATAATAGTATTATAGGTCTTGTTCTTTCCTGCATCCAGCAAAGTATCATGAAAATGTGCGAAAACATCAAATATATTATACTCCAAAACGACTCATTTCCCATTATTTTTTTGGCCAGCAATAAAATATAGTGCATCATTACATAGCTCATATTTATTTAAGGCTTTCCATCACAACTTAATAGCTTGCAAGTCACCCGTTGGGGCCTTTAAATTTAGATCTTGGAGGTATGCTTTAATTTTGTGATACCTATGTAGGTAGTTCGTTGCCATGTACTTACTTGAATTGGATTTTAGAGAATTACTTTTCAAAGGTCAAGCAAGATTTGCTACTTAGTATGCAAATACTCTTCAAGCCTGGTACGCGCAGTACCAGAGAATGCTTCAATTGCGCTTCTAGATGGAGCGAAACCTAGGGGTGAAACTAATCCAAATCAATACCGCCATCATCTTCTGCAATCGACATTGATTAAAGTGATGGTGAGAACTGTGATGCCGCGCAATCAAGCAGAGCGCTAGTGAGAATTGTGGGGCGCGATGTTGAAGATTCAACAAGCGCGAAAAATTTTAATTCCGTAGCGGCCTGGGCAATTGCGGAATCCAGGCCATTCCGGAACGGCCCTGAACGTATATATTGCCAACTCATTACACGGATGCATCTCTGTGATGCCTGTGTAGATATTCTCGTTGTGGACACTAAGTAAGTTATGTAGCGCTATAGCGTGGGGGTAATCTAGTTGCACATGGGGTTCCCATAGAGAAGGAAGAGGGAGAGGAGGAGGAGTGGGACGCGGTGGAGGCGTATTCGCCTACCTCTGCCGCCCCCTCGCTGGACGCTAGGAGAGACACTGTTCGCGTACACTTGGTTTTGCTATTTTGTTCTTGCGTTGCGTCTGTTTTACTCGTGTTAGGTGTTCGCTATATTCTGTACATAGTTCGCGCAGTGCGTCAGTTTAACTTGACTGTCCCTTGAATCCACCCGGGTTTGCGGTATGGCTCGTCATACGACCCTTATGGTTGTGCACACGAGTACTGAGTTCAAAAATAAAAAAAACTAAAAAAAAAAATCTGGTTCCTATAGTCCTAAGGCGGGCCGGGCCCGTCCTATATAGCTACCATAGAGGCACTCGATGCTAAGTTCATTTGTTTTCTCTTTCCAAAATGTATCATCCCGGCGCGAAACATCAAACGAATTTTTTGTGTTGCATGCACAGTTCATCATATCACTGACTTGCAATAGAATGGCATCTAAAACTTCGTTAGCTAGTAATTAGAGCATATGAACTCATATAAACATCGTGGGAACTCACCAAGCGTAGCGAGGTCTTGATGCCAAGCACTGTTTTGACTCTGTTTTGGAAACCATCATGGAAGGTGATTGATTAGCTGAGGGCAAAAGATGGGAAAGCAGAGCATGCATTGATTACAGCAGGTGCAGGACTGGGAAAAGTAATGAAACTGGAACTGGTTTGTCGAGGAGGGAAGGAGCTGGGAAGACGTTTCGGAAGTTGGGAAGAAGCGGATGATGCGAAGAGTGCTACGGCAAAGAGCGACAACATGATAGATGAGTCACGGTCGAGTCTTTCTTTGGCAGTCTCAACCCAATGTGAGAAGGGGTTTGATCTGTTGGTCCTGATGGGATTGAGTTTACTTCTTTTTTTTTTTTTTTTTGCTTTTTTACGTATTTCCTAGGTTTGGGAGGCTGGATTTTGCGCTTGGAGGACCAGTTTGGCAAACCTTCAAACTAAAAAAAAAAAAAAAAGGAAGGTGATTGGTTCGAGGTGATTGGATCCTCAGTAGAAAAGGACGGGATACAGTAGAGGTCTATTTCAGCAAGTTCTTTTCATCTTTCCATGCTATTGGTGCCAAGCCCCATACATCTCAAAATAGAAAGGAGGAAAAGAACTTTTGGTTGCACCTCCGAGACAGTAAGGGGTCGTGGATCACACATACGAATTCCCTTTATTTTTAAGCAGGGTATGGAACAGTACATCACTGAAAATACTTCTCGTTCCCTTGTTTTTAGCTCAGGGATGCAGACCCTTGAATCCACCCGGACTTCTGGATTGCTTGTCTGTGGTGATAGTTGACAATTCTTTTCGGTTTTTTTTTTTATTACTTGTAATTCTTTTCGAAAAGTGACTCTTTGAGCCTTGGGCGAAGCTAAACCAGTACCCATCTCCCAAGAGGCAAAATACTGGGTATCTATATGTCAACGACCTGAAAACTCCCGTCGCTTGTTAAACGAGCGAACGAAGATCATCTCTGTGATACCAAAAGAAAACATTTAACAAACACATCAAGTATCCAAAAATGCAGCAATATATACAACGATCCTCAAATACCATATGCAAGCTTCTTCAGAACGAGAGGTTCTGATATAATATAACAAGTGAAGCGAATGTTTTGTCTAATCCCAGTCGCAATACTAAGTAGGTGTGTATGATAACAGCCAAGTGATCTCGATGTGGGGGCCACGCGTTCCCTCAGACCCACTCGCCCAAGAAGGGCATTTATACACGTGGAACTTGTAAAGGTGAGGCCACCTAGGCCTTTCACGTTGCTCAGTTATGCCCAGACGCTGCATCCATGGATGGCTCCGCTAGTTTGCCCCAGGGTCTTACGTAGGAGCCGCAAATCTGCAAAACTACAGTTAGGAAAGTCACAATACCAAGATGGAGCAAAGCAGAATGATTCTGTAGTAGACCCACCTCTCGAAATGTGTATCTCCTTTGATCCTCTGCAACCGTCACAACTTTGTCCAAGACATAATCTGTCAAGATCCAAGTTGCATTGTCGTGTCCTGAGGTCCACCATAAAGTCTGCTCCCAGCCTGTCATCAGGCCCCGTGCCACGCCCGGGAAGTGCACAAACACCGGTGCAGTCCCCATCAATCGATTCCTCACAATAGGGCGTCTATCGATTGTGACATCCTGCCCAGTGTTGGACACTTTCCCAGTCCATGGCTTGACCCCTAGCTCCTTGATCGTGCTAGAGTTTTTTAGGAAATCAAGTTCCCACTCTGAAAACGCGACACTCACGGCAAGACGAGATTTGAAATCCAAGGCCACAGAAAAGTTCCCCCAGTAGTAGTGAACAGCAAACAGCCTCTGATCACTTCCATGGTCGTCATCCGGGGCTTTGTAATTCACCATAGAGTCATACAGCTTCTCAAGTGCGTCATAGTACCCAATGATGGTTCCAGAGTTAACCCATCGTGGCCGGGTATGACGCCGGTCTGCCCAGAGCTTGTCTTTATCGGTGTCAGGGCCAAATGCGTCTGGTGAGTATTCTGACTCTGGGATATTGTTGCACACTGGACCGGAGGGATCATTGGGAAAGCAATTCTTGTCTACCCCGGTATAGATTTTCTGTCCACTCTCCTTAAACCGGTCGAGCAGTGTATCAGGCCCTTGTTGTGAATAGGCATCGAAGCCGTCAATAACAGCAATGACATCGTAGGGACGAAGCTTGTCTGGATTGCGTTTGATGTAATTAAAAACTCCCTGAATTTTGAAGTATTTGTTTGCTCTGTTCCCACCATTATCTATGCCCAAGTTTACGAGGATCGGCTCGAATCCGTTAATGAGATGAGTGCGTAGGCAGCGGCAGAATTGTAAGTTTGGTTTGTGGATTGGAATCAAGAGGGTAATTTTCGAATCCGCTTGTTGTGCGGTACTGATAGTCGTTTTCCCTCCCCGAAGAAAAGGTATATTTGGGAAGTATTCATGCACATCAAATGGCTGGAAACGAAAACATAGTTATTTAACAAGATATCAGGAAGGAGCATGGAGATACGAACTGTTACATTTGGGGCCAGCCGTAGCGAAGACAGGATTAGGAGCAGGAAAACCTGAATACAGCAGATTATTATAAACAACCGCCTGCTGATTCTCGGAACGGAATGCATCCTTCTTATGCGTAGCCTGAAAAGCTTAAGATAAGCAAAGGCGTCTGATTCCATGGTCAGTAAGTACTGATTGGTGACAAGCTGTTGTTGTTGGTCTATGAACCACCTGTAAACGTTCCTGCCTTCCGTAAAGGTATTCTCTGGTCCAGCCGTTGAGATTGTTCTTATTGCTGTATTGTGTCTACGAGGGGGTTGGGTTGAAGTAGGAATAACTAGGGGTTTAATGTCTTAAAATTCCCCTATATCGTCATGAGCTACTACTACTTCTGGGGGTTTTACTCTGGAGCTTTTGTCGGTACTGTCCACGCGGCCTAACCCCATCTAGCTGGCGGCCCGCGAAGGTGGAGGGTCCGAGCCTGAGCGAACGCTTCAGCAATAATAATATAACCCGAGTGATAGCCATGGTATTAGCGCTAGTGTTGGTACACCTGGATGCCCTACCATATCCCTCAAGATCGCAGAAATATGCGGGTATAAGTTCGCCTATTGGGATGGGTATATGGCAGCGAAATTAAAGCTTAATTCAAAATGGACGATATGCTAAAGGTGTACTCTACAAAATGAACCTAGAGGTGAAGTCAGCTTGGTCTCAGTACCCTGCTCTTCTGGAGACGTATGTACTGTGGACGTGGCGTACGCCCCCTTCGGTCCATCGGCATGGACGTGCATCCGTGCGCAAGAGCTTGCAAAAAGACTGGCTTCCCGGCCGGGAGACACACTAGAATGCGACATGTATTTTTGCTGTAGCAGACAAGGAATTTTTGTATGGCGCAGGACCTGCCTTCGTATAGTTTTGTCCGGACAAGTTGTATCAACAGTAATTCATCCAGGATTGCAGTCCTCACTTTTCGCCTAATAGAGAGCCACAACTAGCATAGCTCAAATTGTGTCTAACTCATGCTTGGTATATCTTTCATAGGTTCTAGATTAACGAACTAACTAGCTTAAATCGTGTGGTATGGTAAACCTGGAAAGCAAGTACTTACTATTGAAAACGCACGATGCGCCAATAGACTGTTCTCGTGCCCATACAAATTTGCAATAAACTTGCTTTACATTCAACAAATATTTCGAGCTGTATTGGTCCTCTGTCTGTCCTGTTTGGGCCTATATCACCAATAGCGCCCACAAATGGTTCTAGGCATTGCAGATGTATGCTGGACACGTGCCGACATATACAAAAGTGCCCAATGTACTTAGGTATAGGCTTAGCGCGTTCAATTCCGGAATGCAAATTTCCGCCTTTCTTCCGAAGTTGTATGTGCTTCTAGTCTGGTTGCATGACTCTCCGTACGGAGGAGGGGCTTGTGCAGCCAGACTAATGTGCTTCACGGCTTATCCGCCAGTACTTGAGAACCATGCTCTTTGAAGGTGCACGGGTAACCTCGCCCGCGGAAGCGGGATGTTGGCATAGACAGCACAGAATAGTGGAGACACAGCTTCCTTAGTAGCAATCTCACCTTACAGCTTATGCGTCATCATACGTATCTATTACACATGGATACTTCTCCTTCGTCAAAAAAGTCAATGCTCAGTTGGTTCTGGTCAAGCCAAGGGGTTTGAGGTTAGGGATAAATCTCCAAACCCCACACATGAAAGTAATCGAAAACTATATCAGATGAATATTCTCTTCACAGTAATGGTTTCAATCTCTGTTAGCACATATTGTGGTTGGAGTTCCGGCTCATTTGCTGTCAGGTGAAACATTTTTCGTATGCTGGTCCAAGAGCAAAAGTTTTGTGAGCCACTCCCGCAATTTTGGTTGGCACTGGCAGGCAGCACTTGAAGCGTAACCTCTGTGACCGTTAGAAATTAGAAAATGAGTTAAACACCGTTCAAACTTACAGCTTTGCGACCACTGGAAGGCAATATTCTGAGGGCAAATATTTCTCCTCCCATGATAATTCAGATCCACCCAGAAGCTTAGGCTGCTCTAATCAGAATGTGCCTCTGTTTTTCGTAGCTACCTAATGAGAATGCCTGCCCGATCTTTGAGATTGAACTTGAGTACCGTGTTTCGTTATTTGTTGCCCTTGCTTAGGAATTCAGAAACAGCGGAATCCGTGAAATATATTAAGCTTGACTACCCATGAGAGCTTGCACATAATCCTGTTCTCACAGCTAAGCACCAACAACTTAAGTAACTACACAGGAGGTGGGTCGTGCAACCAGACTAAGTAACTTAGTCTGGTTTAAGTAACTATATGGACGGCAGCTCATTTAGACAAAAGGTTAATTCTGCAAAACGAAGATTTTTTTTTTATTTCATTACTCGCGTACAGCATGACCATGGCGAAGATTGTTAGTTGCGTTGCGACTACCGCTAGCGCAAACTGCGTTGCAACCAAACAAAGAGTGAACAACCGGACAAGCCATATTCCTAAATTCACCATCAGCCAGAAGCCCGATAACTGTGAGGTACTGTGGCGTAATAGTTGGTAGCATGACGGTTAGGCCGGGGTGCTGGCCCCTATATACATATGTATATCTACAGGGTGGATGTTGCTGATTTGGGAATCTTGGCATGACGGAATTCATTGCTGCGTGCGAAGCTTCATCTCTACATATACCCCCTTTCCCTCTTTCCTGTAGCATCATCATAGGCTTGATCACGTCTGGTCAATATACTCAAAAATTGATTTGTTCTTCTCTTCTCTCTTCAGTACGTGACTTCAACACTACTGCCGCTACACCACACAACCACGGAAATATATTTAGTTGAATTTGCAACCAACTATTTACAGATGAACCTCATTACAAGCATATCTCCAGTATTCCCACATAGTAAATAAGCATATTTTGATTATAAGAATATTCTTATTTTTTTTGGCTTAGTCACTATATATATACTTGTAACTAGAGATATGTGTTACTCAATTAGGTATGCTTATCGATAAGAAGTAATCCTGCACAATAATAGAGTACACATAACCCTATAGATTGAATACAAGTCCCACATGCAAGTGAATACTCACAGATCATCGAATATACACCTCCATCCTACTAATACTTATCAGTCTCAAATGGAATCCACATAGCATTTGTACAAACTCTACAGCGTCAAGTATAGTCAGAGGTGGAGCATCAAGTAATTCAAATATATGTAGAGCAAAACCTAAAGTCTATATGGTGACATATCAAATGCTGGTTCGAATCAAAAAATCCTAAGAAGGAACTTATACAATCTCAAATTAGTATGATTTTGAATCTCAAAAGACCTTGTGGACTATCTGATGTCAATCCAGTATAAATACAAAAGCGTCACCCTGAATTGAAGTGGATTAGAACTAGGAAATACCATGAATTAGACTCTATATTATATCAGTGGTAGCAGTTGATACAGAGGTATGGTCAAGCCGTAATTTCAGGATTAATATTACAAGAGAAAGTGGCATACTTTTGGAATAAGATGCTGATTTATATTATTACCAGTGGTCCATAATGCGTTATATCCTACTCATACCAGGACACATCCATTTAAAAACCCTTATGAGTCTATTAACTTATTGCATGCCATTGGTGGGGTATTGATGCCTGGAAAACCGGTGTTAAGGTATCTATATTAGAGCACTATTTTGAAGCGAGCCAAGTGAAGATCCTTAGACCTTTTCAGCCTGCAGAAAATTCCGAGCAAGCAGTTGATAATATCCAGGAAGTTGAAGAAGAAATTCTGGACTATATCCGTGTTATACATCTGGGTCTCCACCTATTTCAGTCTGCATTAGAAATGCAATTTAATAATCCATCTAATGAGATCGTTGAAGATCCCATTAAGAATATTGAAAACGCAATCCTGGCAACCTATCTTCCCATACTGAGTTAAAAAAAAAAAAAAAAAAACCTATCTTCCCAACGAGGTCAGTTAGCCAGAAACTGTGGCTCCAGTATCAGCAACACCTCCTCTGGTTACGCCTTCTGCAGCCCTTGCCCACATCGAAGGATTGCTCCTCTTCTCACTTTAAGCTGAACCTACAGCCAATATTACTGAGATACAACATGTCCTCAACCGTGAGTAAAAGCGCATTGAGCTTCTTGAACTTCAGCGTAGGCATCATCCGCTATAATGAATCCCGTCACCTGTTCCCAATGCCTACGCCAGTACGATCCTGATTACTAGACAAGTATATAGCATAAGGGTTGAAGTATGACCTGTAATAGTTGTCGCTCGAAGTGTATTATCAAACTAACAGTAAGTAGCTATTCAAATAGTAATCATAGATTAACAGTGAGCTATACAGGCCAAACGTGAAGAGCAACTAGAGCAATTGCATGTAGAAGAAACCAATCGTCAAGATAGTGGGAATATCCATCCAACATCTCCTATTAATCCCCAGCAGCCTCTATCCCCTCAACCCTCACCTTATCTCCAGTGGCCTCTATGCCTTCAACTTCCACCTCAACATCAAGATATATGGCCACAACATCAAAATATACGAGCACAATTACTAGTACTTGGCGGTTTGAGGTCTTAGCACACTATTCCTATTCTTACTTTATCGTAGAAGCTATGTCTGAGATAAGTATAGCGGAATGCATAATATGTGAAGAAGTAGGAATAGACCTGAAGGTGTGCAATGAGAGGTTTTGCACCCTTGTAAAATTGACAGTAACTACAGCAACCCGACTAGCTAATGCACCTGCAAGGTTTGTGCTTAAGACCGACAGGGATAAAAAGATGTCAACTTGACATCGATGTCAAACAGGAATCTCCGTTTGACATCGGAAGATCTTGGCATTGTTGTCCAAAACAAACATCCGAAGATAGTTAGCCTTTGCATATTAGTATCAAAATGCGTAACAAAACTCTTATACACACATATACTACACATATCAAAAATGTCGCAAAGTTTATACCCAGTGTCAGAACAGCCTACCCAAACATCTCAGCAGTCAACATCACGCATACACATAACTCTTATACACACATATACTACACATATCAAAAATGTCGCAAAGTTTATACCCAGTGTCAGAACAGCCTACCCAAACATCTCAGCAGTCTACGCAAGATTCACCGCTGCCATGGGAGCCTACGCAAAATTCACCGCTGCCATCGGAGCCTATGCAAAATTCACTACTGCCATGGGAGCCTACGCAAAATTCACCACTGCCATGGGAGCCTACGCAAAATGCTCCAATGCCACCGCTACCTAGCCAGGTATACCAGCCTGTCTATACTCCACCGCAGCCTACGCAAAATCTACCGCTGCCAGTGCAGCCTACGCCGGCAAAGCAGCCTACGCCAGCACAGCAGCCTGTCTGTACTCCTGAGCAGAGTACGCAGGTAGTGGAGGTCAAACCAAAGCGGGTACATTATACTCCAGAGTTAAAACTACTTATATTACGCCTTTGTATTGAACACAAAGAGCGGTATCTTGAAGAACCAACGGAATTTGCGTTTTGGCAGTTTATTACTGCACTGTTTAGAGAGAAGACCGGTCATCAGGGGGCTGACCTTCGGAAGAAGGTCGGTGGAATGGTTGGAGATCGAAAGGCTGCTTTAGAAGCTCGGAAGCTACTGTCTGGCGTAGCTTTACCTCCGACGACTGACTTGGAACAAGCCATCGATTTATGGATTGAGGCATGTGACCGTCGCAATGAATTGCGAGAATCAATAAAGACTGAAGACTCTATTGAAGTAAAGAGGGAAAAGGCTGTGTCAGAAGTACTTAGAGATAACTTGACGAAACGGTTATCCAAAAAGCGAGATTTCCAAGCTGTTGTGGAAGCTCGAGAGGTTATTGACCTCACTGCCCCGGGAGATATACGTCGAAAAAGACGTCAAATCCGCGAGAATCTACGTACAAAAAAGGAAGAACTTGAAAGTGGGAGTAAAGACAAAATGCGTGAGGACTTTAGCAAGTTGACTGAAGTTTTTATTGATTATATGACCAAACCATCTAAATGTAGCTGTTCCCATGGTTCAAACACAGGCTGTGTGGCTTTTGAGTCCTCCAAAGCAAGCTCCTCTGAGTCCAAGTCTACCGAATCCGCCTTTTCTGAGACAACCAAATTGGCTGTGGAGGTCGCGGATATCCAGGAAAAACTCTCTCGGTTTGAAGCCAACCAGGAGAATATCAAGGAACTTTTGCTGGAGCTTGTTAAAGGGAAGGGTAAAGAGCAAGTTTAGGCAAGGTAAGTCTCCAAAGAGGGTGGAGATACACGATTGCCAAAGTGATCGCTGATTTGATTGCGTTGTCTTAGGCAGGTTTGGCAGTTCCAGAGAAATACCGATAGCATATAGTTGACTGCAACTGGAGAAAGTCCTACTTTCTGTACACGCTTCCATTCTCCTGACGTGAATTGATTTAAAACATTTGCAAAACCCCATTCCACAACAATTCTATACTTGGACATCATTACATTGAAGGCTTCTTGGTTTGGGGTGAGCCCATATCTTCCTGCACGATAAGGAGCTCTAACTCCATAAGATGGTGCATAAGCTGGATCTCCGTAGAGATATAGCACTTCATTCGGTGTATTGGCTTCATTCGGTGCAATCGGTGCATTCGGTGCATTCGGTGCATTCGGTGCAATCGGTGCATTCGGTGCAATCGGTGCATTCGGTTTGAAGATCTGGCGTAAAATCTGTTCTACTCTTGATTCTTTCCAGAGCTTCCAATCTCCTGTAGGACTAAACTGAGGACCGTACAAGCTGCTGATCAATCCATCTGGTGTGACAATACTTTGAAATTTGATTCCATGATATCCTTTGTGTCCCGAATAGTATCGCTGTTGTTCAATTGTAGGTCTTGCAATTGGACGAACTGTTCCGTCAATGAAACCCCAAGTTTGCATAGATTCCTTCGCCGTCCCATCAATTGCCTTAACATAAGAGCGGAGCTGGGCCATCGAAAGTCTTTGATGATCCCAAAAAAGCTTCTTATGATATTTCTGATGCAGGAATATTGCAAGGTCTACCACAATGCTCGAGATTTGGCTTCGTGATATCCCAAACACATGCATCATGTCCTTCAAGCGTCCTGGAGATGAAAGTCGATAAAGTAACATACAGAGTGCTTGTTCGGCACACTTCGCATATCTTCCCAAGGTTTTAACTGGCGACTCTACCCACTCGATAAGCTGGAGCTTATCGATAAGCTCTAGAATTTCCGCTCTTGAAAACCGCAGGTATTCCAAACACTCAGTATCCCCCCACCCCGATTCCGCTAGTGACCACTCTTTCTTCTCATATGCAATGGGAGCTCGATATAGAGGTGGCCTATTATTATCTTCTTCTTCATCATCGGAAGATTCCGCCTGCACACACTGCCCCATCAGCAGTACCCCCCACATAAGCATGTCCGAGTCATCCGCCATGTTTGTATGTCGTTGCAGGTTGCGGCTTAGTAACAAGAGATATCAATCTAAGTTTGCAAAACCTCTTTTTCTACACTTTCGTGCACACAGGGTTCCAAGTGCGCTAGCTGGGTTGTGAGATATCTAGCGTGCAAGGGTGCAAAACCTCTCTAATATCGATGGTACAGTGAAGTCCCGTTATAAGAAACCCCCGTAATAAGAAACAGTGCTCCGGTCCGGCTAGAATTTGTATGGGAAAATAAGAAACCCTCGTTACTAGCAGGTTTCTTAATTATTTGCTTAGTAATACATATAAAACCGTGAGTTTCTTATAACGGGTTGAGCCGCAGATATTACCCCCCAGTAACAACCATATTGTGCGAATCGTACACATGGCTGCACACCAACCGGGACGCTTAGAACTACTAGCTCCACTTCGTCCACAAGGTCGACTCTCCGGCCTGCCCCAACTGCGACCACCGCTCCGAGAACAGCTACCATGTTACCTTTAACTGGCAACTGCCCCCACCACCACCAACAGCGCCAGGAGCTCATCGGGAATGGGAGGACTTGGACATACCAATTTGGAGAAAGGAGGAGGGAGAAGAGGAGGAGTGGGATGTGGTAGACACGTACTTTGCCTACCTCTACCACTCCCTAGCCGATCGATAGGAAAGTGAGCATGGTTGCGATTTGTAGATATTTGCTGCGTCTTTTTCATCTTTTGCTTGCTTTGCGTTTGATTTTGCTTGTTTTGCGTTTGATTTTGTACGTAGCCTACCCAGGACGTCAGATTAACTTGACTGTCCCTTGAATCCACTCGGGTTTCCGGGTGGCTCGTCATATGACCCTTAAGGTTGTGCATACAAGTACTGAGTTCAAAAAAAGAAAAAAAGATTAATGATCACCTAATATGTGCTTCTGGTTCTGAGTTCAATTCCCACTACTATTATTTCTTTTTTTTTTTCCTAGGGACGTTGCCAAATGATTCAATTCCCACTACTATTATTTCTTTTTTTTTTTTCCTAGGGACGTTGCCAAATCAGGGCGGCATTGAAGTCGTCCTTGCATAGCTTTAGGAAATCAATACAAGCCATTTGTGACTCAGGAGTTAATCATAGTTCCTTAACATCAAATAGTAATTAATAAGTAGGTCGCCGCATCCGTAGCCTAGCTAAGTACTTAAGGTTCAATTCTGCCAACGTATATATGACGTTTCTTTGCCTCGCCATGATCTTAGGTCGGATGTGAGTGATGTGAGTGATGTGAGTGATGACTAAAAAAGGGAAAAAAAAAAGAAGGCCAATGCTAATCAATAGTCAAATCGTTTTGCATAGCCCCTTTGATTTACATGACAATATGAGACCTAAACCTGCCGCCGTCTCACATCACACACGAGAGAATTCGCTAAGTAGATTTAAATCCATGCTGCTATCCTAGTCTAATGTGGTAGTCTACTGATTTAAGCACCACACCAAATAAATCGGTAAAATGAGACAAGCAACAAAAATAAGAGTACGTGCATATGGATAATTGCTAGTCTCGTGCCGATACTTGCAAAATCCCGAAGCCAAGAGGAACAGCTTCACCTGGGCAAATCTAGTCCAAAAGTCTACTATGAAGCCTAGATCTTCTGACAGCCACTCTCCTCTCGATCTTGCAAGCACAGCATCCACAAAGCTTTCTAATCTGTGTGCTTTATAAAACGAAGTGCTTTGGCTTGTCATCCAATCTAAGTCCACTTCCACCCCAGCGTTTCGACCAGCTTGCCTCAACTGCCCAAGTCCTTTACCACTCCACCAACACTCGAAAAACTCGAAAATTTCCCGGTCATAAAGATATGCATCTTTGGCCGGCACTCCAATCCTAAGTCTACGGAGTTTAGGACAGCAAACAGTCCCACCCCGCTTCTCGCTTCCTTTCAGCCGCAGTACCTGGCATATCCTCTCCCTCTGGGAACCAGCGTTTGCTGGGTGTGTAAATACAATCCAAGGATGCAATTCAACCGGCGTCCTATCTCTTAGGACTTGCACCAGACCAACTGCAAGCGTGAGCGTTTCCAGTGAAGGAGGAAGGGAGAAGCCGAAATGCGAAGGGATTTCTTGGTTCATTCCCCGTGGAGATGGCTCTGAATGGTCGAAGAACCACAGTGGGATATCTAGGCTTCTCAGCTTGGGAAAGCTGGCAAACGAGGCATCAGTATACATTTCGCAGCGAGAAATGCCGCGAAGACTGAGAGACTCTAAGGTCTCTGCGGCTGTCTGCAACGCTGTCATGAAGGAGTGAAGGAAAAAACGTTCATTAGTGTAGCGGAGTCTTCGGGCAAGTAAGTGAACTCCTCCAAGCGGAGCAGGATTTTATGAGTGCAACCTGCACTGAAGTTGAGGGATCACACTCTGACAGGGTGATTTTGCTAATGGACGAGGTTTCCAAGGGCAAGAGCCGTGTCCAACTGTCAGGAATCAGTCGACGTCCCATCCATAGCTCATTGACGGAGAGCGATTTTAGAGAGGGAATCTTGTACATCCCTAGCAGGTTCGATGCAAAGCCCTGATGCTCGGAACCATTGTATAGTTGCGTGATATTCAGCGAGGTTAGGATGAAGAAATTGGTTCCCACGAAAGGGTAAATCTGTCCTGAGCCTAGCTCCTTGCATAAGGCATTCATGATAAGATCTATCATTTGAAAATCCTGCAGGGAATGCTATTCTATCCTGGTTCGCTGGGGGGAGAGCGAAGCTAAACCGAACCGAACCCTAGCTTTAGCGAAGGTCATTAGAGGGTAGCTTCGCTCACCTTGTCGCAACAAAACGTAATTACTTCACGGAGTTACCGCTTTGGATTTCGACTACATGGCAGATTTATTACCCAATAAACAAGCGCACAGACAACCCACCAGACCTAAAGCTGCGGGGCAGGGAGCAGCCCGGTGGTAGGATAATCCTCCAGGCGTAACCTGGGGTGATGCGCTGCCTCGCCATAAGCGAAGTGCTTCAATGCGAGTACTGATTTACCAAAAAAACAAAAAAGAAAAGACCTAAAGCTGCAACTGGGTAGCGTTTTGGAGGAAGATACTCCACTTCATTTACCCTGAACATTCCGCTAGGTAACCGTTAAAAATTACTCTTCGGTCACATCTTGGGAATATTATGCCAATCAGACAAACAACGTCAACTCTGGTTCTGATTCTATGGTGCAATTGGTTAGCGCGTCCGGCTGTTAATTCTCACTTTACCTTCTAGTGATTTGAGTTAAGTATATACCGGGAGGTTTAAGTTCGAGTCTTCCTAGTACCGAGCAGCTTCTTTTATGTTGATGTTTGGAGGTAATTTATAATTCTGCTTTTTCGGCTGACACCGTTTGCCGCGGCTCGGTAGGTATGTCAAGCTCGAACCCCTGCTTCCCACTTGGGCCTCCGACTCCGCCAAAGGACACATCTTGAGAACACCATCCTGAGCTGTAGTTTCCCAAGTTATGCGGTATCCCACCGGAGTGGTCAAAGAAGAAGAAATTTAGGATCGTTCAGCACATTCTGTTAAAAGTATTCGGCGTTGGAGGAATCATATAGCCCTAGTCAAAAGACCCCTAGCCTAGACTACTAATTACCCTCTATCCCTCTATTGATACCGGTATGTCGCATCAAAATCTTGCAGGCATGTAAGATCCATCTGTAGGTGCATGTAGGAGAACTGGGTTGGGGTGCATAGCCGAATGCACAATCATAACCCGTTGGTGTACATGCTGTATCTGGCTCCTATTCAATAGCTCCTGAATGCAAAGCACACGCGACGAGCCGAGCCAGTCCCGAATTCCATTGGTTTAAGGGACCAAAGCATTAAGTTGTGTGGTACAAAGTTCTGAGAGTGCAAGCTGGCTCCGCCTGCATGAATGTGATGTGTATAGTACAGTATATGTACATGTAGTCATGCGCATCCGCTGATGCCACGCGAAAGGTGCTCAAAACCGTCGCTTAGAAGATCTGCATTATTCACTGCGCAGTAGCGAGCAGTCTGGTTGCACCAGAGGTCGTTGTGTCTACCAGACTAGGTTGCACAAGACTAAGTAGCGAGGTGGTTGTACTAAAGGCCGCAGCTGCCGTTGCCGTGTCCCCTATTTAGAGCCTTCTCATATTAACTTTGGTGGAAGGGTATAGAACGGAATTTGCTTCCCGCCGCGTCTTAATGAATCACAACAGTAGATTTGACGAGCTCAAGTCAGCTGAATCACCAATATACATTATATAAAACAATTCCTGTGGTTTTCACATACATCTGGCGATAATTCTAAGCCAGTGGGATGTTCACATGGGAATTCACATCCGATAAAGAAAAGCTTACCTGGAACCACCATATAGTGTTTTGCAAGTTACACTCTGGGAAGAAACGCGGGCGCGCCTGCCCTAGTGTAAATGAAGCCCACCCAACTTCTTTCTATAAATGGAAAAATGGGTTGTGTACAATGATGTTTCCAAATCCAATAATTTAACTAGACTACATAACTTATGCTTTCCGAATACTGTAGCCTATTCTAAATTAGGTCTCCTCCTAGACCTAGTGACACTAGGTACCAAAGACAATGCTGTAGGAGTATGACCAAGCTTGTAAATCTTGCTAGCAGCAGTTTTCTAGGCCAGACATTTTATGACTCTGGTAGATGACACTGCATAGAAACTGCTGGTTTGATTAATAAATCATGTGCTCGCCGGGCTGCCTGCCGGCCTGTGTCTGTCATCCAAGTATACGTAGCAGTCCTGTCACGACCGAGAGATGAGGTAGGTAGCTTCCAGTCCCGCCGGCTTACACCCCTAGATGCCGTTCTTTCGAAACCCTATGTCTTATTGCTAACTAAGTATGGTTGTCGATGCGAATGGCTAGCCTCACCGCGTTCACCTTACACTCGTTTCTCTAAGAAACAGTGTGGCCATGCCGATGACTATGGCACCATACCGCCCTTATGTGGGTGGTTCCAAATTTCTATTGAAAAGTAAATCGTGCCCACAGTATGCACGAGTGGAGTAACAAGCTTTCTACTTTCCACAACATCCTCGCTTTGCATAAGCATGCATTTTCTAGCTCACCTCAGAGCTAATAAGCACCAACCAATAGTGGACTATAGTAGCGGGACTAATGGAATGGGTTCCTCAATTGCCAGTCTTCAATTCGCGTGTCGGCATGTCCCGTCTGCAGGCCAACCCAACGCAAGAGGATGTTTCGTAGATCAGGTAAAGCGGCCAGTGGGCGAAGAAGTAATCTATCGCGAGTATGAATGTGATTGCCTTGTAGAGCCAGTACTGTGTCCTACTTCATGGGCATCTAGGTTTCTGTCTGGTGATAGTTCTAGCGGTCTGGTGGCTGTTCGTGCTCTGACAAGTGCTTGTCTCGACCCTGAATACGTGCTTGTACTTATGTATGTATGTTGCCTGGTACGTCACTAAACATGAGTATACTTACATAGAGGGGGTTGTGCCAACCAGACTAACCGAGGGGCTAGTGCAAGCCAGACTAACTTAGTCTCTCCCAAAAAGGGAGCCTGGGCACTTCACGTGCGTACGCAGTGGTCTTTGCAGACGTCAGAATCCGTACGGTAATTCCAACTTTTCTTGAGCAATGATGTTCCCCCCCCCCCCGCCCCCAATTGGCTGGCAGTGCAGATACCAGTATAGCTACTAATTGCTTAATAGCTACCAGGTTGTGCACCCAGTGTGTTACGTGTTCGAACAGTTGTCTGGATACTAATGGCCAGTGGCCAAATGCATGTCTAAACAGCCTTAAACAACTGTGTTTGAACAGGGCTGGCATTTGTGTGGAGGCATGGTATAGGAGGCACGACCGATGGTATGCACTCTGCATCTCCTGAACACTAATCTATGCATACAGGTCTATCCTTCTGCGGCCCGTACATACCTGCGTTGTGCCAACCAGACTACCTACTTGCTTAACGCCAGGTATTCGAAAATAGCCTGGTATCGAATCTAGCCTCATATCTACCATGACTGGGGCCAGATAATCTGGTTGGCACAAGCCTCTCGTAGAGAGGGGCCAGACTGCTCGTAGATATCAATTTAGAGATAGTCGACATGAAGGTCGGGTGCAGTACATTTGTTCCGTTCTCTACGAGAGGCGGTGCCCGCCAGACTACTGTTCCGTCCCCCCAGACATACCCATTTTTCTACACTTCCTACTTCCAAGCGGCCAACTGCTGAGTCAAGGTGCAAGCATCAGCGTAGGAAGCCTCCTAGGGACTTCATATGCCAAGGGCTAGAACTGGTCATAGGGGTACCTTTGCTGGGGGCTGGCTGGTTATTCTCCGCCGCATTTACACTCCACTTTGACAGTGAACGGTGGACCAGTATGCAGCCGAATAGAGTTCATATTAGTGCACGATAGTTTGGCGGGTGCACGATCGTCAAACCCTCACTAGTAGGACCGAACCTCTAGTCTGATTGTGTATCCTCGATTACAGTTCCTAAGAGCATGCATTGAACCATCCTGACATGGTATTAGTACAGCTGCACAGTATTATCGTGACGATCTCGGGCTACAACCCAGACGCACTACGAGTATCTGATAAGCCCTGCAACCAGGCTAGATAAGCCCCGCCTTCAATTCACGAACTCCTGCCAGATAAATCGCTAGTCTGGTTGCACGACCCTAAATCGCTAAGAATGGATTGCAAGTTAAGGTGGGTAACCAGACTAGGTGGGTACCTAGTCTGGCTGGCACAACACTACGAGGGTGTTGTGCCGGCCAGACTATGGGTACCACATGTCCTAGTGTCCAGACACTTAGTCTTCGACTAGTCTGGGCCTTCGACGAGATATCGCTAAATAAAATGCAGGGTGCCAACCAAACTAAAAAGTCATTGTTGGTCATGTACGTAGATACGGGCAGAGAGCGGCCCAGGGCCTTGTAATCTCCGAGGCGTGGCCTGGGAAGATGCGCTGCCTCGCCATAAGCGAGATCTTCCATGAGAGTAATGAGTTATTAAAAAAACTAAAACTAAAAAGTCACAAAATAGTCTAATAAACTAGGCTAGGAGATTGTTTGAATTATGTAACTTCGTCAAAAAGACTTAGATCACTTTTATTAGGCCCGGGCAAATATAATTCGCTCTGTGAGAGGAGAGAATACGAGGATATAGCACCTAATTGCCTCCGGAGGGACAGGATGAACCAGTCATAATGTGCAAAATGTGTGTCTTCATGTCCCGGAAGATAATCGTTACTGGAGTGGGAGGATACGGTTTAACTATCACCACGTGTACTGTTTACGTATGTTATATTGAGGCGAGGACAATACAAAACCTAGAATCAGCTCAGAATCTTCAGATTTGGAGGGCGCCATCGTTAGGTAAAGGTTTGTCGCACTTCGGACTGCCGCTTGTCACCAAGATGGACTTTGGCCACAATATGTTAGGCTGACGTTGACGTCTGAGGGCTATCCATTGGTTGGTATTGTTACATGGCCGCATAGCTAGCCTCTGCTGGCGCCTGCCGTATGAAGAACCAGCACAGCGAGCAGAGATGAACCAGAAACAGTGTTTCTAGCTTCAGGCCCTTCAGGTTGGTTCTTCCTAAGGTGATGTTAAACACCTACAAACGCCAATATAACTGGCATAGTCAAGAGAAGTTTAGTCCCAGAGGGCACTGCTAGCCAGCTGTAAGGAAAGTGTACTCCTCAAGCGCTTGGCCTCGTTTGGTGCAGCAGATGTAGCTATAACCGGCACAGGGAGGAAGGTTTTAGGACACCTCCGCGTACAGAATGGTGTATCGCGAGAATCCAGTTGCTTTGCCTGCAGCTCACTCTAACTTGCCTTTAGTCCAGTGCATACGAGAGGCCGGTGCCCGCCAGACTAAGTGCAACCAGGCTACTTTTCAGTTTGCATAGGCGCGGAGACCACAATTGCACCAGAGAGGATTAGGCACATCTGATCCAATGAGTCGAGCCAAACTAGTTAGTCTGGTGGGCACCGCCTCCCGTAGAGACAGACTAGTGGAAGCCTTTCCGGTGAGCTATCATTTGATGCCAATGAAGGACGCAATACAATTACCCATGCTACTGGGAGTACTTTGATGCAGCGCCTGGGGATCCTATCTTCAATAGGGCTGGTTTAACTCTAATTATGTTCCTGTTATCGGTATGTTCCACACTATCATCAATCTATCGCATTGCCTCCTTACTGTCTCGTACCCGCCAGACTACCTCGTTACCTCCTTACTGAGCGTAGAGAAATGTTTTGTGTCTCAAGGGTGGTTTGTCCCCAATTGTACTACAAGCCAGCATGTTATTTACCAGCCTGCTTTTGGGGGATTTCGGAATTGGCTTCGTAGGCAGTCTTTAAATTGAACCCCTCGCCGCCTACCTTGGACTTCCGAGCATATTCACTACTATGCCATCACTAACACCGCCGTCTACTAATACTACAGTTCTCTTCTCGTGACAAACACCTACTACACAGTTGAAAAGGCCGATAGAGTCAGGTGTGTATGGATTCCAAGCTACTTTCCAGGAACGCCAAAAAAGTCCTGCATATATGTTCCTAGGGAACTGATTTACTTGACATTTGCCTTACATAATTCTCTAGGGACTCGTATTTACGGCAAGACTCGTACTAAATTCAAATTCACGTTCCACTTCTATGCCTTACCCGAGACATTAGTGATACGGCTTTCAGATAGTCAACTCATACCTATATACATCTGGGCTTAAATACATTTCGATCTCCTGCTGTACCAACCGTACCTCCGCCAGTCAAGTTCTATCCTACATACTAAACTATATAAGTACTTTGACTGCGGCTCGAGCCCATCCACTCTCATTTCCTTCAGACTTCACTGGTATAAACACGCCTCTGCGAACTTCACCACCCTTGCTTCTCTCGCAAATGGAGTTTCCTCTACCAATGGGCAGCTATTCGGATGAATTGTTCAGGCCAGATAGCCCGCAGATTTTCTCATGCGAGGCTATCCAACTCCAGCTTGATCCATCAACCATACTTCCAGAATTCATGAGTCGAATCATGAGGGAAGCGGGAAGGCACCAGCAAGTAACGGTGGATGTTATCAGTAAAGTGAGCCGCGAGTACGGTCACGACCTCTGGGCCCAATGGGATATCAACTCAGACGACCAAAAGCTTCGAGAATTTGCATTTAATAAGATTCAGGCAGAGCTCGCAGTAAGTTTCTACTCCCTCTTGTTGCAGTGTAATCCTTTAATCAGGTTTTGAGCAGGCTGTGGAAGAGTTTTCTTGCAGGATGCTACAACTACCTATGGCACCGACGTATACTGCATTCTCGTCCCCAGTGGCCATGGACACCGTATATACGCCTAGTAGCACTTGTTACAGCAGCCCGGCCCTGCCATATGCGCAGCCAGCACCTTCCTATGGTTCAACTATGAATTTCGATCAAGATACTCAACTATTTCCAAGACCGCAGCTTCAACATCCAGCTCTCACAAGGCCGCAATGTAGTATTTCCCTTTCATCATACCGGCCGAAATGCTACAAGGAGGAAATGCTTGAAGGCAATCCGGCAGAGACACACAAGTGGTTCGGCGAATTCCTCAAATTGTGGATTGATGAGAACTGGTACGCTACGGAATTCGAAACCGTGGTGTTTATCAACAAACATCAGAGATACATTGAGGATATATTCATAGCACTACAAGCCACCGATTCTATGACCTTGGATCTGCCAAAATGGCAGTCGGTCAGAAGTGGTATCTCTCAGAAGCACTTCTACTTCGCTGCTGTGCAAACCTGCGTATGTACCTCATACAACTGTAAGTGCTTTGACGAACTGATGCCTTGACTAACATGAAGGTGCCTAGTATACAATCGAAAAACGACTCCGCGTTGGTCCACTGGAGCGGCACGGCGCCCACGCCAAGACTGGAGATGATTTCGATGGCAGAGTAGAGGATGTTTGTCGCTACCTGCTGTCTTGCAAGAACAGTTGCGTGCGAATTTGCAATCCTAGTTTTCTAGATGAAGTTGTCGATCAACCCTCGAAAATGTTTGAGGTAAGCATATAAACTCTTGTTCACAACTTTGGCTACGAATGATTTCTAATATACAAAATCAGAGATTTCAAACAAACTGCAAAGGAAATGCTTCTAAGAGGAACCGAAATGAAAAGAGGAAGAGAGAGAACGCGTTGGTGAGAGCTAGTGGTCGCGGGACACCAGCCAGGGGTACAAAATCCAAGAGAATTGACCCATTGCGCCAAGCCTCTGTTCCTTTACCAATGCACCCGTCTGTAATGGCCAGTTCAAGGACTTCAAGGTCTAGGGCCGCCGCACCAGCAGAAGGTGTTACCAAAGAACGCACAAATCCCCGCAGTACTCGAGGGCGTATCAACTACATGGAGTATGACGAAGGCGAAGATGACGAAGAGGAGAATACAGACGACGAATACGAGCAATACCCGATCCATGTTGCCCTCCCTAATGATCCCAATATAACTATTTCAGAAGACCTTAATATTGATCCAGCACTCTTGCAAACAACTACAGCTACTGATTTGGGCAATATTGGCGACGATTTCGATCTACAGCATTTACAATATCCATGGTAATAAGACCATTGAGGTGTATCAGCACTTTCTCATTCTTAACTAGGGTTTACGTGTAGCCACCAGTGATATTTTCTGTTAGCAAGTGGTGTTCAAGTAGGCATCTTATTTCTAGGAATTCAGGTTACCTAGGCTTCATTGCTTCCTGCACCGGTATACCCTTTCCGGCAGTTTACTTATCTTCTTTTTTCCACCCTCTTAAGTCGGTTGTTCACGACATTGAAGGATTAATGGTAACCATGATTATGTTTGCTGTTTTCTGTCTACTATTTTTCCTTTAAGCTTGTGTTGTTAGATTTCCCTATCTCATTATCACATCTCTACATATATAATTTCATGCAATCGGGGTTCAGCAAGGCGCATAACGGCTGGTTCATGCTTGGGCGGTTCACATCTGTCATATTTTTATTCTCTATCTTTATTTTTAGTCCTAGTGTTATACCCACTGTTATCTTTCCTACGTACTGGGTACCTCGGATTACTTAGGCGTTGATTTATTCGTCGTTACGTTATACGGAGGTTTTCACATGGGCTGGACGCGGGAGTCTGCGACTGTCCGACTGGCTGTTTCTCTAGGAACCTGTTTATTTTTCTTTTACCTATTGCTACTTGCTTGCTGAGTTGCTGAAATGAGTTACTTCAGAGAATGTATTGGAGGTGCTATGCCTTCCTATACATAAAGAGTACAATGACAATGATTGACAATGATTTCATAGATTCTGTATATTGGTACATTGTGTGCCAACCGGGGTCTCGTTTTTCATAATTTACATTACATTGCATGAGATCTAAGACGGATCTACTGCATTTACTATAAATCTCATCAAATAAGTGGCCTTGATACCTTATTTGTTGTCAGCTGAGCCAGAGATAATTACTGTATTTTCGGGTCATTTATATGGTGCCACCCGACGTCATGTTCCTGGCGTCAACTATCCCCCATATGGTGTAGCAAGTGTTGGAATTTTATTTTGGAAAAAGATATTTGGCGGGCGCTGTGACTAATTTCTTTTACATTGGAGTCTTAGCGAGTGTGAATATCCGTTAGTCTGGCGGGCACCAGTCTGCCTGCCAGTCCGTTCTTAATATCTCTAACCAAGGAGGCTGCGAAGAACCAAAATTCGAATTCCATCATCCTTCTCACTTCCCTCTCGCCTACCTCTGCTCTTGAGGGCAACATTCAGCTAACAGATACCACACCATACAAACATACAAACGAGACACTATGTCATCTGACGAGTCTAGCCCTCTTACCTCCCGTCCCACATCGCCACTTTCCACAGATATCACGCCCCCCAGCATCACCCCCGAACCACGGTCCTACATCCAGCCTCCACAATCCACACTCACCCCCCTCCCTGGCACTGGCCTCGCCTCAATTGCTATCACCCCGCTCCCAGGTTCCACTCCCCAACTTTCCGGCATGCCACTCCACCTCCCTCATGGGTTCGACGGGAGACAACCCCCCACCCCATCACACCTCAAGCAATCCCTCTCCGTGGCAGATATTCTCCCCACAGCAGAACAAGCGCTGAAGGTGACGACTATGGCCGACGTAAGGAAGGCGATCGATACACTTGATCGGGAAATTGTGACATTACTTGGGACGAGGTTAAGGTTTATTGAAGCAGCGGCAAGGATTAAAGAGGATAGGGCGAAGGTGAGGGATGAGTGGAGGAAGAAAGATGTTCTTGATAAGGCGGTGAAGAGGGCAGGGGAGGTGGGTATGGATGAGAACATCTTGAAGGGAGTGTATGAAGCCCTCGTGGAGGGATGTATTGAGTACGAGGGGGTAAGGTGGGATGAATATAGGAAGCCGCATCAGAAGGTGCCGGAGGTGGTGCTGGATGAATAGATAAAGGTGGGGGAATGGGATATAGGGGAAATATCTCTACTCATTATTGGGGATCTACTAGATTGACCTGAAAGAATATATTTACATGGGATTAGACTGAGGATAATTAAAATGGTAAGGCCGCAGCAGATTGAGAATTCGGGATGAATATGGGTCTGTATTGTATGGTCTGAGGTATCTTACTTACCATGAACGGGAGGCAGTAGGCGTTCCTTACATACTTGCACATCCTGCTATAGTGTATGTATCTACTGTATTTGTACAAGAGACTCCTTCATCTAATTTTTGTGGTGCGCTAGCAAATACTACATACAGTAATGCAAAGATCTGAGCAGCACCAGTAGCAAGAGTACCATCCTCGCCTCACAGACGACTCCCCTCTCCTCCCTCATGTCGCCACCTGATTCCACTTTGTCCAACACGTCAGTCGTACCATGGACGCCCTCATCCTCCGTTGCAACATCATCCGCTGCCGGGCTAACCTCGAACACCGCGCCGTTGTCACAACCTGCAGCCACATCTTCTGTCCCACCTGTGCAGAATCCCACGGTCTAATCATTAATAACCTCTCCCCAAACGCCTCCATCCATAGAGCATCAACCTCGCACACACATATTCTGAGTCAAAGATCATGTCCTGCTTGTAGATCTGCGTTGGTGGCACCGGATGATGCAGTTCTGACTGTGCTGAATCCGAGTGAAGAATATAAAACTAGTTTGTTAAGTGGGTTGGCGCCGGGGGTGATTATGGAGGTAGCGGGGAGGGGGTTGGCGTTTTGGGGGTATCAGGCTATGCAGGAGGTGTAGGTGATTTTGGCTCCTGTGGTTCTTTTAGAGGGGAAAAGAGGTGTGGAGAAGCGGTACTAGTGGTACTGAGGATGTTATGGGCACTAATTCATGGGTCACAGGTTGTTTCAGGAAACATTTGCAAGGAATTTAGGGGAAAAGTATGCTACGCTGAATGCACAGCTTGATAAGTTGGTTCACGATGCGAACACGGAGATTTCGGGTTTGAGAAAGAAGTTGGAACAGGTTACGCTGGAGAGGGAAGGGGTGGAGAGAAGATGCTTAGAATTGGGAGAGATAGCAAGGGAGAAGGGGAGGAAGGCACTGCAATTCCAGGTATCATTCACGTTATCTTGACAAGAATGTTTGGGATCTGCGTTTGAAGAACATGTTTACAGCTTAGAGGCGCTAACATCTATTGCTGGTTTGTTCAAGGACCTATATGATAAGCTTAAACGAAAGATGTTATTGGCCAATGTCCAGAATGCAGCGAATGAGACGGCGGAGAAAATGGCTATGGGAGGTGTAATGATAGGGGGCCATGATCAGATGCACAGTCATGGAGGGAATATGGGAGGTGGTGGGCAAAATAGATTCGTGGGTGGGGGGGTGGAGAACCCAATATCGATTGATGATATGAACGGAAATATGGGTAATGTAAGGATGTCACAAGGTGCAGGGGGTGGAGGTGGGGGTGGGGGCGTTCAAGGCGCTGGTGGGGGGGTAAATAGTGTTTTTGCTAGAGGAGGGAATGGAGGGGGTGGTAGGATCGATAGCATCAGAGGTGGTGGTGGCGGTGGTGGGGGGAGGAGAAGTGGGAATAATGGGATGTTTATGGGTATGTAACTATATCCCACCACAAGCAGGCTTCGTTTTCAGTCTCCACTAACAAAACGCCTTTATAGACCTCGACCTAACTCCATGCCCTACTCCGAGGCTGCAACCTGGAGGTGGAAGTGGTGGTGTGAGGGGACTCACTGGCGGGGGTATAAACTGTAATAACCCAATGTCAACCCCTCACCGCCAGCGACTCATCCCGACGCCAGTAAACATCCATAATATGAACAATCGGCAGCAATACGGACGAGAGGAAAATTTCTTTCAATACCAAAACCCGAATAGCAGTGGGGGGTTAGGGATGGATAGGAGACAGCCACTTGGGGGGTTGAATGAAACCAGTGGGGCGAGGTTTGGGGGACATGCTGGGGGGTTGAGTGCTGGGATAAGGATTGGTAGGCCCCAAGGGGGCGGCGGAGGAGGAGGAAATGGAGTGGGGGTGATGGGGGGAGGGAGTGGGGGTGGGAGGGGAGGAGGAGGAGGGCCTATGGGGAAATATTGATTCAGGTTGGGATGAAGGTACTTGAGGTGTGGTATTCGGGATACATTTAAGAGCTATATATAAGAGTATAGAAAGTCCTGTACCTATTTGTGGGAGCTTGACAATTGAAATCATCTCCGCTCTCATTGGATTTATTTTTGACCAATAAGATCCTGATCCTCATCTGCACAACGTTTAGATTTACGAGCTTATGTAAAATTCTCCGGGTCCTTGAGACAAGAGCGCGAACTTCTCCGGTGCCAAGGCAAAGTCACCGGAACAGAGCAATCATAACCAGACTAAGATACTGTATCATATGAGAGGCCCTTGACAATCAGACTGGCCCTTAGGACATTTTTAGTCTCTACATAAATGGCCTGCTGTGGGAATTAGGTGGAATAGAGGCAGGCCATAGACTGAACAAACCAGAGCAGCGGGCTACAGCGTGGAGGAGTTTACTACGTCTCGAAAGTGCATTTATATGAGAAACTAGGTGCTTTTGGCTTCTTTCGCGAGTGAGGCTCAGCCATTGTGATCACACATAGTAGGAAGGTATCATGGTTGGTCGATATTTTGCTGTATTCAATCTTATAGTATTGGGATCACATGAGCGCCTCTGCCCATCCATGTTCCCACATCTGCCCTGCGTGCGGTATTCGTCATCACACATAAACTTCAGCAACAAATTTTTTCCATCTAAATTCACTCGCACTCGGATCCACCAATTCTTCTCATTCCTCATCTCAATTCATCGAGTTACCTACACAGCCCCTTTTCGACTTTCTTGACTACAGATTAAGTTCGGCTTTTCTGGTACTAAAGAAGCCGAATATACGCATCGCCTAGAGTGGAGGATTGCGATTACTGTTTATGCTCTCCGAAGAAAAACCAGATATTAGGAATAACGCGATTACTGAAGAATTAGATACACAGGAACAAGTTTCGCAGAGTCAATATGGATATGGGATTCCTGAAAGCAGTGACAGAGTCAACTCCGGTTACCCAGGTGGCTGGTCCGGAGGTGGTGATGGAAGGAGGGAGGGTCAGAGTAAGGGGATGAATGGTGCTGGACTAGAGTTTGTGGATGAAGAATTATCAACTATCCCGACGATGATAAGTGAAGGCCCTGGCCCGTCCATCAAGGGAGATGGGCATAGGGTAGTTCCGCCAGGTGGTGCCCGTGAGACGCCGACTCAGAGAACGGACAGAGACAGCGACTATGAGGAGTATCACAGATGTAACCCCCTTACTGGAGGAGAGCGCAAAAGGAAAGGAGAGGGGGGGGGGGATTGGCATTGGGTTGGCATTAGAAAGGGATGCGGAGGTGGTGGAGTTTAGGGTTAAGAAGAAAGCTTGGGGGGAGGCGGTTGGGAGTCCGATTGCGAGGTTACCGAATGGTGAATAATTTCGGACCCTACAGGCTGTGGTGGCGCTTGATAGCTAATATGGGATTTAGAGGTGTTAATGCATACGTTTTCCTTCCTGGACCCGGCGACTTTATCTGCACTGAGTCTCGTCTCAAGGTGGTTTCATACACTGATTTCGAGCCCGCATACGTGGAGGAGTGCGTTTGCGAGGTATTTTCCTGCACAGGCACATCTTCCCCCACAGCAGCAACAACAATCCACCAGTCAAGCAGCAGGATCCACCCTCTGCCCCCATGATGAAGAAATCCGCGCATCATACTCCTGCGAACGTCGATACTTCACCCGCTTAACATCGGTTTCGACTTGGAGAAAAGAATATCTCCTCCGTACAGCACTACTTCGGTCACTATCTCGAGGGAAGGCACATGTGCCACAATATGCACACGCGAAACATCCAAACTCGGGAAATGCAGCGAATGCAGGGAGCATTATTACGTATCTGGGGCGTACGGGGGGAACTAGCGTGACACATATATCAGCTACTTTCCCCGCAATTGATAGAAGTCCGAAGAAGGAGGGGAACTGGAATGGCCAAGGACAGGGACAAGGAACAGCGGCGTTGAGGCCGCATTTAATGCACGGAAGCTGCGAGAACGGGATGGTGGCATCTAGTGATCCTACCACGGGGAGAATTGATAGAGTGGTTACCAATGGTGCTTCAATGCTGGGAACGTTCATGACATTTCCTGTTCCTGGCCTTGCGGCGCATCGACCGGGAATAGAGCTCGGGAGCTCGATTATGGATCTTAGTGAAGAAATGGGATGGTGTATGGGAGAAACTGTCCCAGTAGGCAGGGTATACATTGAACTGAACTCTCTTGCAAATACAGCGACAAGAGGGTATTACTTATACTTGCCGGGCCAGTCCTCGGAGGAACATTATGCATATATCTCTTCTTTGTGGATTACTAAGAAGAAGAATAAGGGTGTGTTTGAGACGACGGGGGGGAGCTGTGGGTTGCTGGTGGGGGACAGTGTGGGGAAGTTGAGGATGTATAGGTTGCCAAATAATAGCAAGGAGAGGGATAATCCTGATTCATGGTTGTATCCCGTGAACACGTGGATCGTGAGCCCGGGAGTACCCATTCTGGGAATTCAGGTTGATGAGGAGTATTCTGTGAAACGCGAAAGAAGCTATAAACAAAGAAGAGATGGGATGGTGGTGGTTATTGTGAATGCATTGGGGGAAGTGTGGTATTTGAGGGACTTTGGGGGCCCTTGGAGAGTCATTGAGCAGACGAGGCGAAGAGTGGCATTTATGGACGAAGAGGATATGAAGGTAGTGGTGAGTGTAAAGGAGTGTATTGGGTTGGGGTGGGAGAGAGTGCAGAGGTTATGGAGGGGATGGGGGATGGATTATTTCTTGGAGGTGGATTTTGCGGTGGGGAATGTGTTGCTTGGGAAGAGAGGGAGGAGGTATGTGGATCCAGTTACTGGGGAGATGGATAAAGACGTTTATGGGGTAGAGGAGGTGAAGGGTGGATGGGTGAAGTGCTTTCAAATCGACAGGAGGACGAAGGATGCAGAGAGGATCACTAAGGGAGCTGTGGATTTGGTCATTCCTCCGAAGGCTAGGAGTGCAAAATCGTCGATATTTGGAGGCAGGGAATCACCAGAACCTATAACATCAGATGTCTCACAAGATCTCACGCCCCTGAGCGACGTTATCAGTGAAGACCCCTTCGACAATTCCACGACTAATGACCTTTCCGATGAAGACATATGGACACTCAAGGATTTGAGCTTCTCCTACGACCAAACATCGCATATAACCCTCGAAATTTCCGCATTCGCGATGGATAAGTCTATCCTGGCTACCCTCTCTTCACGCGAAGACTCTCACGCTGACGGGAAAACCCACGAACTTCCTGGGCTCAATGCCCGTCTTTTTGCAGTAGGCACATCTACAGGAAGTGTATATGTCTGGAATCTCCGTTCCCCTCGACATACTAGCTCTACAGATTACCCTCTCAGGATAATACATACCGACTCGCCGACCATCACCACCCTCGGCCTAACGTCCCTCTACCTCATACACGGCGGCAGTGATGGTCTAGTCCAGTGCTGGGATCCTCTCGCCTCAACTCTTAATCCGATTAGGACTATCCACTCTCGCTTCTCCTCCCGTGCGCGACGCAGAATGACACAGGCAGAACAAAGTAATCAGAATCACAGTCTAGGTGATAATCAATACGCCGCTCGAGCCGTCCAAGTTGACTCAGACCCAACAGTCCTCAGAGGTGTGGTTGCGCTGGGGACGTATGTGCGGTATTGGTCGTTTGCGGGGGATGTGAGTAGTACGATTAACGGGAAAAGGAAGAAGAAGGCTGTTAGGAGGGCGGGAGTTGGTGGGGGGGGGACGGGGGTTATGAGCAGGAGAGAAGTAGTGGAGAACTTGAGGGGGGAGATTGTAGGGGAGCTAGGGGAGTTAGAGAGGGAGAGGGAGAGGGAGGAGAAGGAAGAGAGGAGGTTTAGAGAGAAGTTTGGAGTGGAGGCTGGGAGAGGGGGGTTGACTGAGGAGGAGATGTTAGTTTATGCGAGAATGTTGAGTGAGGAGGCGTTTGAGAAGGAGAGGGGAAAGGAGAAGGATGTTTATGGGGTAATAGAGGGGGGAAGTTCTACCAGGGCTGCTAGGTTTGTAGGGGAGCTGGTCGCGAGAAATGATGAGGATGAGGAGGCAGCGTTGGCAGCTGCACTAGCAGCTAGTGTTGCCGAAGCGGAGAATTCTGAGCGTGGTTATCCCCACAATCACACTCCAACTTCGCCTTCTATTACAAGCCCATCACCGTCCTCTCGCTCTACCTACGAAACGGACTCCATGCATGAGTATAAACATGGATATGGAGGGCATCTAGAAAAAGGAGTGGACGCGGAGCTTGCAGAGGCGATCAGACTGAGTCTCCTCGATGCCACGCCTGGGGCAGGCGTGTCCTTTAGGTATAACTACGATAGGAGTACCCCCGGGGGAAGCGGGGCGTCGACGGCGATTCCTTGTTATGTACCAAGGCCGGGAGCGAATGGGAAGGCGTATGTGAACCCGGTGACAACGGCTGATGAAAGTAGTGGCGGTGGTAGTGGTAGCGGTCTCCCTGCAAGTTCATCGTGGGGTCTGGGTGGGGGGAATGTGAAGGAGAAGAATAGGGTTAAGGGGAAGAAGAAGTGGGTTGGGGTGGATATTGATGAGTGGCCTAGCCCAAAGCATGCCGCGATGATGGTCGACGAGGGGAGTGTCAAATTAGCGGTGAGTGGAAAGGCTGTGGGTGGTGCGCGTCAGGATAGTGGTGGGCCGGTGGAGGTGGATGAGAATTTGGATGAGGAACTGGAGCTTGCCATTAGGTTGAGTTTGGCGGAAGAGGAAAGTCAGATGGGAGGAGGTGCGGGGGAATAGGGATGTGGGGGTGAGTGGTATTGTGAATGCTAGTGTGACCGGGAGTATTGGTGCATGGACGGCTCTGGCTGGGGGGATATGGGGGAGGGAGGGAAAGGGGAGGGGATCTAATAGATAGTGAATGATTGCAGTGGTGGGAAATTCAGGGATACGAAGATTTACATTTTTATAGCGGATATGGGTTTCAACTGTTCAGCTGCTTTTTCGATTCAATCAATTCAACTAGTGCGGGGTGCACGACAGTATTTACTTAGATGCCTGTTATGTTTGTGGCTATTTGGACTACTAGCTATGAACAGTAGTAGCGATTATGACCGGATATCTTTCCCACCTTGAATTCGCGATGGGAGTGAGTATTGTAGCCCAAGTCTTGATGTGGTTGCAGATTCTATACGCTTTTGCCGAGCTGTTCTGCAAACGGGACTTGTGCGAGACGTTCAGGGTAACCGAAGTACAATATCAATGAAAGTATAATTTATTTTTAGAAAACTAATAGTTATTTCTATTTAGTTTAATATTAATAAAGTTTAAAAATTATATTAAATTATATTTTTAGAGAACTGATAGTTATTTCTATTTAGTTTAATATTAATAAAGTTTAAAAATTTTATTAAATTAAATTAGAATATATAGTAGTATTAATATTTTAAAATTAATAATTATATTAATTAATTAATATAATATAATACAAATTATTCTATTTCTTCTACCTATATTTATTCCTTTAAGCTACTAGGTAGACTTAGTTTAGTTGAAGTACATCAAGAAATACTATGACTTATACCTAAAATTACACTTTCAGACCAGTTCTTCTATATAGATATATTCTGTACAACTGCATACGTGGTGTGTATAGACAGCAAGTTCCAAGCGGAAATAATGATTCCTGCTAAATAAAGCCCTTATAGACCTTCATCTATACACATATATCACCACCTAGTCTATCCCTTGATCGCCTATATATCCCCTTGTATTATCTAAGCAGTCATGCGCCTTGGCCCTTCTATGATTTATTCAACTATCATACATATACAATATATCCCAAAATTGAGCTAATATTGGGCTCGAGACGGTCGAAAATCGCAGAATAACAGTTCCGCTTCCTGGTGGTGGTCCACGCCTCAGGTATGGATGGTATATTCTATACGGCTCCAGGGAAGGCCGGCCGGCAACGGGCGCAATGATGATAACAGTCAGGCTTCAGCAAGGGCAGAAAGAGCTCTGGCTGAAGGGAAAACAGGTCACACTATTGGGGTAAAGACATCGTCTCAGCCTTCAACAATGCGAGAAGGGAAGGCATCCTCCAATCCCTACACAACACCAAAGAAGGCAGAAAGTGGGCTCCAATAATCAAGCGCTCTCTAGAGGAAAGGAAATTCAAAGTGTGGTGGGATGGAAGGGAAAGAGGAGAAGCTAGGATAATCCAAGGAACCCCACAAGGCAGCCCTCTCTACCGGTACTTTGGCTTATCTACATTGCCATCCCCCTCAAAGAGGTGGACGGATGCCTCCCAATCAAGCTCCCATCGGCCCGCACTTCATACCGACTCGAGCAGGAACATATCCGGAGAGCCTCGATAGCCATCTTCAGCTATGCAGACGACGTCAACCCGCTCATCGTCACGGAAGGGCCCAGCAAGAGGCAGCACGACGAGGTAGTTATGTAAGAATACGAGGTTATATTGGTAGAGAGTATATATTCGGCAGAATTATCTAGAGATCGCTATAGACTTGTGTGCTATGGTTCTAGTGCTCTACTCCTTTTCCAGCGACTTTCCGTACCCTTTTATCTCTTTTCACGACGATCCGAATTGCCTTCATTAGGAAAACCCATGCTTATACCAAATTGCCTCCATTCTGACCATGATCATCATCCCTGCACACATCCCGTGACCTGCACTATTGCGAGAGTATTCCAGCAAGTTAAGCAGGCGGACAGACTTCTAGGGGACGCAGCAGCAAGACACCAGCTCAAGGGGATAAGAAAAATGAGGCGAGACTCGACTTCAGAGCCAAAGGAGGCAACTACAACAAGTCGATCAAGACCCTTGGAATTACGATAGACACACACCTCAAATTCTCCCAACACATCAACACTCGCACCAAGAAGGCGGCTTCCCTACTCTCAGTCATGGAACGGCTCTCGAACAGCAATGGAGGCATCAGCAGCAAGGCAACAGAGCGATGTATACCGGGAAGATCCGTCCAGTCATCACATGGGGAGCGGAATTATGGCACAGGCCAGCACGACCACCCAACCTCCAACTGGACGCCTTCAGGAGGCTGGAATACCGGGCACTGAGGAAGATCACTGGGGCGTACTTTGGAAGCAGCCACAGAAAGGTCGCTTGGATCGCGGGAGTCGAGGCCCTGGAGTCCAAAACTAGGCGACCTCTCTACATGCTGGGCAGCCAGAGCTGTCAAGACCGGGACATCAACATCAAAAGCGAACTGAAGACAAACACCAAGGGAAAGACTAGCTGGCACGACGTGTGAGGAGTGCTAAGCTGAGTAGAGGTAGTTAGCGATAGATAGCTCAAATACTAGATTAGGCTAGAAGGATAGATTAGATACTAGATTAGGCTAGCGATAGATAGATAGGCTAGATCGCAGAGCTCGGGGCCCTTAAGCCCCCGAGACTGAGCTTGAGATCATCATCATCACAATATACACAATATACACTTCATCTGTCAACACCGCCTCTGGCTGGGTTCTGACACGACGGTACAGACCTCCCGAATCTCAACCTCGCAGGTCCAATCCACGCAGCCTTCTTCTTGACAGGAACAATCTCGTCATACGACCCTTAAGGTTGTGCATACGAGTACTGAGTTAAAAAAAAAAAAATTGACAGGAGCGACGTCGGAAGAGCTGCCCCTTGGGAACCGCGATGACCACCGCCACGCACTGGTCACCCACATAAATATCATCCCACCAGACAGCACTGGATCGCAGGGCAAGAAAGAGTGGTACAAAAAAAACTCTCGCAGCTAGCGGACGAGGGCTGGTCTATGACATTCACCGATGGCACCGGAGGAAAGAATGGGGAAGTAGCGGCGGCAGCGGTGACGCACAACACCGAACAAGAAGCCTTGGCCACGATAGGATGGGGAAGAAAAGGGTCTCGCACTAGCTCTAACCTCGAACGACGACAAGCTCCTGGTCCTGACAGACTCGATGGCGAGCAAGCTAGCGTTTCAAAGCCTAGCCAAGGGAGGACCCCCGAGATCACAAGTTGAATCCGACATTTTTTTTTTTGGTAAATCAGTACTCGTATTGAAGCTTCTCGCTTATGACGAAGCAGCGCATCCCCCCAGGTTAAGCCTAGTGGGATTGTCCAACCACTAGGCCGCTCCCTACCCCGAATCCGACCTTAAAGACACCCTACAGGCCCGGCTACACAAGGGTCAGAAGACAGCAGTCGCATGGATCAGGAGTCACATTGGCATCCCCGGGAACGAAAGGCAGACGAGAAGGCAGCCTATGAGTCAGCTCTAGGTCGCATTACCGGGAGCCGCCAGGTGGCAACAGCAGCAGGAATCAGGGCAGCCGCCAAAGCCAGGAGAAAAGACCAACGATCGGAACCAGGGTTCGGTGTCAACAGATGCCTATGGCACAGACACACCCTGTCCACCTACACCTAGCTACATACCAACCGCGGCCCCTTCAACAGCTGGCTGTATACCATCCACAATGCCGACTCCCCAAAATGCACACATTGCGATGCTCCACAGAAAGATGGACACCACATCACCTTCGTCTGCCCCCACCATGCACAACAACTTTGGAGCTCATCAGGAAGGCCACAGCCTGAGAGAAGCTAGACAGACCTGTTTGGAAGAAGGGAGAGGGAGAGGAGGAAGAGTGGGACACGGTGGAGTCGTACTTCGCCTACCTTTACCGCCCCCTCGCGGGACGATTGCTTATGCATATTTGATACTTGCTGCGTTGTTTTGTTTTGCCGCGTTGCGTCTGTGTGCTGCGTTGTTCCGCTTATTTTGTACATAGTTCGCGCAGGGCGGTCAGATTAACTTGACCGACCCTTGAATCCACCTGGAATTCCGGTGTGGCTCGCCATGCGACCCTTAAGGTTGCGCACACGAGTACTGAGTTCCACAAAAAAAAATGGTATATTCTATCTGAGTCTCTTAATCCACCCGTCCTTCTTCCCTACTAATGCCTTCTCTAGGTCCAGTACCTTCTTCAGCCTATGCTCTCTCTGCATTCGGGCACCTAGTCTCCCGTGCTCATTCAACACAACCACCGCTCAAGGGAACCCTCCAGCCGTGGCCAGAGTTCCCAGGTAGGTCCATGTTCGGTGTTGTGGGTGACTGCCGCTGCGCCACCTCCTCGTTTTTCTCTCCGATTCCATCTGCGAATACCATCGAGTAGCCTTCATCCGCCAGCTTGGATAATTCCCTGTACCATTCTTTCCTGTCTTGTGACTTGTCGCTGTTGGTGGGGAGGATCTCCAGGTGGGTGACGCGCCTGGCGGTGGTCGTCGCGGTTCCCGAAGGAGAGTTCCTCTGGTGCGGCCCCGGAGAGGTAGAAGGCTGCGTGGATTTAGGCTTGGGCACGAGCCGGCTCGTGCCCAGGCCTACGTGGATTGGACCTGCGAAGTTGAGGTTGGCCTGGTCCGTCCCGTCGTGCCAGTTAGTTTTCCCTGTCATGGTGGTGTTGAGCTCTTTCCTGATGTTAATGTCTCTGGTTC
This sequence comes from Tirmania nivea, assembly GCA_015179035.1. Taxonomy (NCBI): domain Eukaryota; kingdom Fungi; phylum Ascomycota; class Pezizomycetes; order Pezizales; family Pezizaceae; genus Tirmania; species Tirmania nivea. The sequence goes on along the minus strand of WHUY01000052.1, from coordinate 299,182 downwards.
ATTGCTCGTGCTGGCCAGCATATTGACAAGTCCTCTAGTTTCGATTCTATAGGCTCTAACTTACTCCTCCAATCCAGGCTAGCTTCTGGTGGCTGCTCCCGAAGTATGCTCCAGTGATCTTCATCAGGGCCCTGTATTCCAACCTTTTGAAGGTGTCGAGTTGGCTGTTGTGAGGTTATCCTGGCCAATTCCACAGCTCTGCCCCCCAGGTGAAGACCAGACGATCATTCCTGTGTACATTGCCCCACTTGCCCTTCCACTGATGCCTCCCTTGCTGTTGGAGAGTCGCTCCATGACCGAAAGGAGGGAGGCTCCTTCTTTGTGCAATTCTTAATGTGGGTTGTGAATCGGAGCTGCCTATCGACTGTTATCTGTAGTGTTAGCTCATTAAGTATCAACTCGTCAATAAGCAAATTGCTGCAAGATGTTTGGACAGCCCAATAGCTGCTTGTCTGTCTCGGTTTTTCGTAGTTATTGCTTGGGCAAACAGTTCAAGTTGAGTTGTCCCTCAGTGTAAGTACCTCACTTGTGGATATGCGGGGGATGGAAGGGTAGCGCACGGGTAAAGGTTGAGGATATCATCGGTATCCCTGACCTAAAGGTGTGGATGCAAACGAAGAGAATCCGGTGGGCGGCGTCAGTATACGGGAGGGCGTTGCCGGAGCTGAGGGTGAGTGCGGAGAAGATACTACGGGAGGTAGTAGAGCCAGATGCAGTTCTTTGCTGGATGTCTGGGAATGGCGGGGCTAGGGGTAGGGAGATATGCACTAGAGAGCTGAAGGCTGAGGAGGTGACTGGGTGGTCGGACGGGTCACGACAGGAGGAGGTAGCAGCAGCAGCAGTGGTCGGTGGGGAGGCGAGCGAGCAGTGGGAGGAGGGGGTGTACCTAGGCTCTCTGGCCACGGTGATGGACGCGGAGATGTTGGGAGTGGTACGCGCGTGGCAGGCGGGGAGGCCAGTGGTGGCACTCGACAGCCAGGGTGCCATTGGTCGGCTTCGGAATCTATGCTTCGAACAGCCACGGACGTGGATAGAGGAGTTAGCAGTGGGGGAGATGGGGAAAGGCAGCAAGACAGTGATGTGGGTAAAAGGGCATAGTGGCGTGGAAGGTAACGAGAGGGCGGATAGGAAGGCGAAGGAGATGGCATGGGTAGGCAGGAGGATGCTACGACCTGATGTTATCACACCGGCAGGCATCCGACAGGCTTTCCCCATGGGCCGACCCACCAAGCAGACGGGGTGGAACAGAGAGGCGCTGCGGGGATTAACATACATAGTTACTGACCGCGGACCACAGCGCTGGTGGCTGCACAAGGTGGGTAGGGCGGATGACCCCCTGTGCGGCTTGTGTGGGGAAGGGATAGCCCAGAACGCGGCGCACCTGCTCAGCTGTACTGGGGTAGCTGATGGAAGGGGGCGGAGATGGGAGGAGATATGGGAAGACCCAGAGTGGTGTGTAACAGCGAGGGAGTGACTGGAAACTACTTCTGACGTTAGTCTCTACGGGGGCAGACCACTCGCTAGAATTAGGAGCCCCATGGCGCACCCTAATTTTATTCCCACACGTTGAAGCTTGTTTTTGGATAGACCAGTGATGGAAATAGAGGAGTTTATAACGGGGGGTTCTGAGGGAGGGGAAGAAGGACCGTTTCTAGCGTGGAGGGGCGGCCGAAAGGCGGAAAGTAAAATTCTCTACCAGAGGCAGATACATAAGAACATGGTCTGAGTAAATACTTTTGATGCTCTGCTAACAGAACGCAGACATGTTGCAGCAGGAAAGGACATGTCAACCCCAGGGAAGCCCCAAGGGAGACCAAAGTCAAGAAAAGATGAAGATATATATAAACATTAGTTTAAGCTGGGCCGCAGGAGGATTTCTAGATACCCAGATACTGTATCAAGCTTTTTTTCTATGAATACATACATCCCTTTCCTATTCAGATCACTTCTGACCTCGTAAACTTACCGGTACGAACTTGACGTCAATGACGATTTTCCACTCGCTCGAACTGGCTTGAATGATGCACTTATTTGAGATTTGCTGCTTTGCTTTGTGTTATTTGATTTTGTAGGTAGCCTGCGCAGGGCGTCAGATTAACATGACTGTCCCTTGAATCCACCCGGGTTTCCGGGCGGCTCGTCATACGACCCTTAAGGTTGTGCATACGAGTACTGAGTTCAAAAAAAAAAAAAAAAAAGAACTGGCTTGAATGATATGCGCTAACTATCTATATCCGCTCTCAATTCCCCAAAGTCATAATCCAGAAAAGTCACCTCTAACAACTCCCCATTGTATACAAAGCTATTTTCACTGCTAGTTAAGGGTTCATTCACAAACTTTATCCAAAATCTCAATCCCTATAACTCAATCCTAGCCAAACATATACATTAATATAAGAATCCCCAGCCCATGCCAGCTTTACTTTCCCCCTCTTCAATATCCTCACTTGTTGTCTCAAAGCTAATCCTTTAAAGGGGAGATCTCTCCACTAGACCATTTGCGCCACGTCATACAGGCCTCAAAACTGAATGCCTTGCTTCTGCCCGTCGAGCTCTCCGGTGGCGAGCCCATCAGCAACCCACACTCCACATTCCTCCACGTTATAGCTCCCGTCATGCGACCCTTAAGGTCGCCCACACGAGTACTGAGTTCAAAAAAAAAAAAAAAAACCACGTTATAGCTAAATTCCCGTTATAGAACCAAGCTACCTGAGCCGAAAGGCTCGTCATACGACCCTTAAGGTTGTGCATACGAGTACTGAGTTCAAAAAAAAAAAAAAAAAAAAATACCTGAGCCGAAACTACCCTAGCTTCGTCGTAGTCTCTCCCTGTATATCTTGTAGGGCTTATTTTTTTCTTATTATCTTTTTTTTTCGGTATGTAAATCATTACCAACCTCCGGGCCGCTCCCTGTTCCGTATCTACGTATATGACCAGATAGTCCCAAAAGTATGTATAAAAACCAACCCAAAAGGGAGAAAAAAGAAAAAAGAAAGAGGAGAAGGAGGAAAAGGACAAGGAGGAAAAGGACAAGGAGGAAAAGGACAAGGAGGAAAAGGACAAGGAGGAAAAGGAGAAGGAAAAGCAACAAGGAAAATCCCGCCATCACCCTCTCAGCGCCTCTGCCAACAATTAGCACCACTCCGAGTCACTCCATATCTGCTCCCATTGACGTCCTTTGCCGCCTGCCACCCCGGGGCAACCCAAAAGGTGCAATGCGTTCTGTACTACCTCCTCTTGTCAGGGCTGTGTGCAGCCACTCCCAACACATCCTCCGCGGCCCTGGTTGAATTTGTGGAGATATACACTTTGGTACAAATATTTTCTTGGGTTGAGTGGGGCTCCATCGGACCTCGAGTCTTATCCATACTCTGATGAGGAGGACATTCATGGTACTATTTATGTTCTTGCCATATTAATATCTTATACTTGCCTATCCATATGTTCATATATATCACATCTTGCTTAGTAAGCTCCGAATTTTGCTGATATTCACGTTTTATAATTTTTATCCCCTCGTTGGGAAATAATTACCCTACTCTCGTGGGGCTCGGTCTGACGAACTTAAGGTCCTCTCGCGGGTTTTGTATGCGGTGGGCAGCCCGACACATATACCTGAGGATCCTCGGCATCATCGAGTGGAGCGCCTAACGTAACAGGTCTGAACAGGGGCAAGAAAACTTCCACTTCCTGCGTTTTTGTTGGGAGTGCTGGCCCTATTGGGTAGTACGTCTCAGCCCACTCCAGCGGAGCCCGCAGGTATTTGACAATGCCGAACACGTCCGGGATATCGTCACCGTGAGGAGGCTCGTCTCTCGACTCTCCTTGGGATCGAGCACCTATCGATGAGGCATAGTCGCTACTGATTGCAGGTCTGCGAAAGGTCAGTCCTCGCCCTGTAGTCTGCAGAGCAGATGTCATCTCCGGAACCTGACCATACCTGTCCCTCTTCTGCTGTCGTCGGAATCCACCGCATCCCGGTGGACAGTGTGAGTAGCTGTAACCATTAATCTCTATATTTCCTTGCACAGCCTGATATCCTGGTGCGATTGTTCTGAATCTAGGGTCGTATTTGAGGCGTGTCCGTGAGGGGGGATAAGGCATTAGTCTATTACAGCTTGGTATATCTTCTTCTGATGACATGAGTGGTGTGAAGCTCTATACTTGAATAAGTGACAGAACATACACCACCGGTCGACTAGATCCGTTATTGTAGCCTCAATATGGAATGTCTAATTCTCGCTGCTTACGCTAACACCGGGTGAGATGTAGTAATCTTCAATCTTTTCTTGAAGGATATTCCAGACCCAGTGACGGTCTAGTTATACCTATACTTTTAACAAAGGTGGCGATTATGGTCAAGTGGACAAAGTTCTCATATACCGGATGTACCCGGTAAGGTAAAGCTTAAAGTAAAAGTTGATCCCGCGGCCAAGTTCACATCACACAAATTAATATAAGGCCAAATGTTGTGCCAGACAGAACATCTTGTATAACTCACGTGATGCGCGGGGACCATGAAATATCTCCAGGAGTAGTCTCGGGCACCAGGAGCTGTAATTGGCAAGTAACCCTTGTGGAACAACCTATCAAGACGTGATCATATCATACTATTATAACTTGAGTAATATATTCGGACGACGAACAATAAAGAATAGGGCGTTGTATTTCATGAGCTGTAGCAGAGTTTTTCTGCCTTTAGACTGTCTCTAAGTATAGGGATCAGATAGGTTAACCTAAAGCTCTCATAAAATTGCTGCACCTCGTTTGAATCTCCATGCTGTCAAAGAATACCACATCGCCGTGGCCGTTCCCTAGTCTCACGCACAACTTCAACGGTTCCGCGATCTCAAAAAAAATAAGCCCTATAGAAATCTTGAATTTGTCAGGCAGTGATTTCATTCCTACACCCCCGATACCCAATCCTAGTTGAAAATTTATACGACCCTTCCCCAAATTATTTTTTTGTGCAATCCGGTAATGCATACTGGTTGAGGCTTGCATCTTAGCTCAACCTGCGGAGGACGTATATGTAGCTAAACATACCCCTTTCATCCGCATTAGCAACCAGGGTACTTTACATGCAGAAAATAACTGCGAATTTGAAACTGGGGTTCATAAGAAAGACTTTGATACACAGACCGGAAATCCTGTCTGAATGTGAGTGCAGGCTCTGAGCAATGATAGTAACTAAGTGCTCAGACATAAACAGATTCGGAAGGCTAGGTATACTTCACCGCTGTATCTCGTTTGAAGCATTGGAGAGAATCACCCTAGTGGCCTATCCCTGCCTTGTTCGCCAACCAAGCTGCCGGTATTCCTGTCAAGCCACTGTCTTGAAGAAACCCAAGGCCGTGTAAAAAGAAAGTTGGTGGTCTGGGAAAGTCGCGCAATTATATGGTTAGTTGAGTTGAAAATATGACGTTGAGGGGTTTTTGGAACCCAGGACGCTCGAGGACGAAGGCCAGGTCGACATGACAACTTGGTAAGTTGAGCCTTGAGGCTATGGTTTTGCAATCAGAGCTAATAAGTCTTCCTGTCAGTAAATAGTTGGTCTACTTGCTCACTGAGCAGAGGCCATAGATGGGCCAGGCTACGTGCACTGTTCTTATCTCCTCGCACTAGAAACGCTTGTACAGTAGGTATTCTTCATTTCCATGCCTCGCGGACAGCAATGGCTCAACCACGAGAAGCTCTCGGCGCTATATAGCGTTGCACTCACATGCCCCGGTAGTAATGACTTAACCTAGGCCCGCCTAGGCATCAGATAAGACAGCTCGAGGCCAAAAATAAAAGTCTTAAGGCGTAGAAACTTCATGGACTACGCCATATCTTTATTTAGTCTGGCTGCACAATCTTTATTGAGCTCTAGCTTGGGCTAGGGCTTATTTAGGTATGAAAGTTTAATGAGACTTCTGGTGCCCTGAACGATAGCAGCAGGCGGTCTAGTCTGGTCACGCAACCCCTCAAAGAGGTAACTATCTGCGCCTGCGGGATTGATTGCGACTAGGTCATGGTACAGTGGAGAGGCTTGCACAACATTAGCTAATACTTAGTACCTACAAAGAGAAGAGCATAAGGGTAGGCTGGTTGGCACAAGCCACTCGTAGAGAGCTTAAGGGCTGTGCTGAGTATACAAGGTAACTGAAGTTGACGACGATGTAGTCACCCTGATTTGGCAACGATCGCAAATTACAAGTAAGGGTAAAAAAATTAGCAGGTAAAAGTGAGAATTGAACTCAGATTATGGATCGTTGTATTGTGGATTTTGAATTGGATAGTGTGCCGGCGTCGTCGTCGTACGGGGGTTGAACTTAGCTGAGAATGTAAAAGGCAATTCCGGAGAAGACTGGAGAGATAACATAGAACTTGAATCTTCAGAATAGGTTGAAGTGAAGCTTGTACTCATTCTGCTAGATGCTCGATCTGTTAATAGTAGTCCCTAGTGCAGAGGGGTTATAAGGTATAACGACTATCATATATACCTGATATCCTATGACTGCTCCTCTAGTTTATTTGAAGCCTCAATATTCTGTAATGGTTGATGAAGCTGTACCAACCATTGTTGAGTAGGTTTTTACAACTGCTGCTCTACTGTAGTTCTTCTCATCATTTACTCTATGGACTTACATATAATATTAGCTTCAATCCCATATAAATCGAATGGGATACTCGAAGGAATGCCTCGTCAACCTACCAATACGTTTTCTAACTCTGTACTGATCAATCGCCTGTTGATATAGATGTCCATACTTTTGCATCGAAGACTCTCTTACACCTTGAGCAAGCAACAGGATTGATATGGTATGTGTTCTGAGAGTTCATGGTTAGTGCTTGAAGCTGTATTACAGGGTTGATTTTGTGCATATTCTGAGGACCAGTAATAGCTGCGTGCTAACGTTTGAATACTGTAGATAGTTAATAAGGTCTAATCACGTAGCTGCCCTCGCCAAGAGTGCTAGCTTGCAAGATGTCCAGTAAATGAAATAATAACAAACTCCGTTCCAATTGAAATTGGGAACGAAGTTGCCAATTAAGTAAATAAGTACTAAACTATTGTAACTTACTACCAGATTAAGCAACTTATTAGTGCAAGCCAATAGCAGCTTATTGGGCTGGTTAGTGTAGTCTGGTTGGCGAGGGTGTTGCGCCAACCAGACTAACTAAGCCAGACTATTATGTATTGAGTTAGTCTGGTTGCACAACCTCTCGTAGAGAGATTGAGTACTAGTCTCCCACTAAATTGAGTACAAAGTAATAGTCTCGTGCCCAGACCCTCGTAGCGGATACTTGAGTAACTAATATAGTAACTAGTCCGGTTGGCGCAACATACAGTAACTCAACCCTGGCTTAAAACTGTACGACATTTTCATACAAGTCCGAAGCTACCAAACATCTACTCCCATACAGGATATATACAAGATACGAGCCTGGTAACAGAACTCTACTACTAACGCCTGAGCAAACTACTAAAACCGGGATAAGTGCGACTGTTACCAACTACACTTTGATACATTACATAGTTATGAGACTAACATGTCGCAATGTTAGTATTCTTTCTAGGTCCTCAAGTGCTGTTCTCAGATCCAGACTATCTCCCAACATCCTGAGGCTTTGTTTATATGCCCATGCTGTCCGGGTTTCTGTTAGGTGAGACTTTTTTTTTTTTTTGTACTTGTATTGAAGCTTCTCGCTTATGGCGAGGCAGCACATCCCCCCAGGTTAAGCCTGGCAGGCCGCTCCCTGTACCGTTAGGTGAGAGTTTGTCAGTTAGTTAGCCCACTAGGTGTGTAACAATCTATACCTCTATACACTCGAGGCTGACTTGCGTGGCATATTACTCAGGACGCCTTCAACTCTATCACAACCCCCTTTCATCACGGTCACTATTATGTACCTCCCTCACGAGATATAACTCCTAGCAACACTTGTGCATACAGATGAAGAAGACTTGCATCATTTGCTATTGTGCCTTTGTTTTTGGGCTAGCTCTGGTGATCCTGACGGGAAATGTAAGCGTGGTAGCCGGATGAGGAATCAGGTATTATGACATACAGCTATGTACATCTTTTAAGTAAATACCAAACAATACTATGTACTCCAATAAATGATTGGTGTATCATACTTTCCCAATCTCTATACAAGCTCTACACCCTTGAACTACAATGCCTAGGACCTGTTGGTGTCCTCAACGCCCCAATGCTCAGCTACCTTGCTTACCAGCTCATTTCTTCGTCTAGTTACAGAAATTCAATACTGCTAGCTCCTCACGGGATTGTCAATCCCATATCTCTCACAACACCGTGACCTTTGTTCTCCTTTCGTGATTGGAACTCGCTACGCCACCTAGAGAGGCACGTCATTGGGATTCCAGGCCAACTGTTGTATGAAACCTCATTCCACTACAGAGGGTCTGTTCATTTTAGCATGGCACAGGTTCAATTTGCTCCGTAATCTTGCTTGTAACCCAATAGTGGCGCCTCTAGTACGAAGACAGGTGCCTGTAAGCATAAAAAGTAGCTATATGTAAGATACTACTTGAGTATTGACCCCAGAGATAGGTCAGCTATGGCCTGTCCCAGATATAGGTACAGAGCCAAGGGCTAGAAGCAATATAGTATTAAATTACACGACAATCAACTTACGCTTGCCCCGGGGGTATAGGTATAGGAACATGAATTATGAACGATTCGTTCAACACAGTAGCAAACAGTGCTGATGCCCTGAGGTAAGGATTCTCCCGGATATCGTCCATGCCATAGGAGACTTCTCAACCCTGACTGCAGCGCTCATCCCCAGCGGCCATAGTCAATCCGAAAGGCCTCTCAGCGGTCTTCCATAGCCCAATTCCTGTACAATCGGCATATTAGCTACATCCTCCACCATCATATATTACCCCTGTTGCCATGCACCTCCACTGCATACTATCTCCAAAGATAGCATTCAAACCAGCAGAGTCACCTCCCAACCAATACCTGCTGGCGATAAGAAAACCCGATTGACCACTTTCATGATAAACAGTTTTCGTTGGTGGTAGAGAGTGTATCCTCCTATCATAATGCCCCTCAGCTGCTGTACTTCTGGGTTTTCTCCTTCTACTCCTCTTCTCTTCCCTTCTCTTCCCTTCTCTTTCTACCATCCTCTCTCTCAAGATCCTCTCTCAAAATCTTCACTTTTGAACAATTCTCCCAATCCAAGTCTACCATTCTAACTCTCCCTAACAGCCTCCTCTGATCGAAACTTAAACGATTCACGGCCTTTTCCATTCTGTGGACTCGTACGTTAGTTTCTCTTCTTGAAAACTTCTCGTAAAATGAAGTTTTTTTCATCGTTTAACAAGAAAGGAGCGGGGAGCGAGCTCCCCGCTGAGGACGAAAATGGAGACGGAGAGGTCGTTGTCAGTACGGAGGTATGTCTCTGTATTCATTTCCTCTACCTCACCGTTACATCTGATATAGTCCCGTCATTCGATACTTGTACCTGCCACACTATCCACTAACCACAGCTGAGGCTGAGTCGTATAGACCATCAAGGGCAAAGCCCTTAGGGACATCAACTTTTTTAATCGCTCACGTATGGAGGAAAAAACCTCCCAGTACCGAACACAACCTCATACCCCACCAAACACCCCTACCGACGCTATTCCTCACCCCTCCTATACTTTACTTGACGAGCACCCTGGACACCTCTATCACGAACGTCCAATGACTGGTAAAAAGACCCTCAAGCCGCCCGGAGGCCATAAGCAACAGGGTCTAAGATTTGCCGATGATACTAACATCAGCAGAAAGCCAGAGGTCCCTACGCTGCCCATCAGACCAATAACTTATGATGGCAGAGCTAGTGGCCGAGAGACTTTCTATGCTTCCACTGAAAAGAAGCCACTCACTGCAAGCGAAGAAGAGGCAAAGAAAACTGCCAAAGCCAAGAAGGAAGGCGCGTACGTAAAGCCTACGACTCGAGCAGCAAAAGCAAGTGGTACTCAAAAGGAAAATGAGCCCATTGGAGCCCAGAGCCAAGTAAGTCTTCTGCATAATCGACAGTTTTGAGTATCTTTTGCAACAGCTTGTTGATGTTTGTGCGCCTGCTAATGTGTTTGATATAGTCTCCTGTGCAGATGCCACGTCGTCCTTCGTCTTCCGACTTTAATGCGGAAGGCTCTGTTGAAAGCAGAGTGAGTATTCCTATCCATCTGCGACGCCTTGAGTTGCCAAAATTGGGTCGTGTGTTTAACAATAGCAAACCTTTAGATGCCTCAGTTTGGAGATTTTAACAACATTCGTGGGGTTGTCAGAGAGACACTCTTCTCCGACCGAGATCATGAGATTGAGAGCATGCAAGATGTACATGCTTCACAGCAGCCATTTGTAAGTAAAACACTCAAACCATGCTTTTCTCTTTAAGAGGGGAGTAGGGGGAGCTTTCAATCCCCCCTGCGCCGCCCCCCTCCTTCTCATATGTGCGTATTGCACATATAACTGACACAGCCAATCATTGATACCATAGACTTCCAATGAAGCTGGTCACGGCTCCCAACGTCGATACAGCGGTGGTAACAAGGGTCCTCAGGTGTGTCTCATTTACTTTAGTATTCTTGCCCTTGTAAGACAGTGGAATCTAACAAAGCTTGTCTTGCAGGGCAGCAAGTTAGCCGTGGTCATTGGGGACATGGGTCCACCCCCAGTTCCGCATCACGCAGCCAGGCGTAATGCCGCTACCTCCAAGCAAGAAAGCAACTCCAGGCTTTCTTCATGGCTCGGCACTAATCAAGATAAGGCCTCACAAAAGACCGGCGGCGTCGGCCAAGAGATGCGAGATTCTCAATATGCTTCGCGTCTTGGTCAAGGCACCGGCAATTCTCAGAAGCGTCCTCTAGACTGCTCAGAAGATGATGTAACTATGCAGGAGGCTATTCAGCTCCCAGTCGTGTCTACCAGCTCTTCTATCTCTGCGGTTAACGAGGCCGGCGGGATGTCGCTCAAGCAGCATCCACCAGCCCAAAGTGGATTCAGCTTCACGCCCCATTTATTGCCAGGAGCGCGTGGTGCCGCTCGACGTTTCCCTCCACCTCAGCCCGAAGCTGGCCCTTGTGACTACAGCCAGTTCTTCAATCCGGAGCAGGCACTCCACGAACCGCAGGATCCAGAGATTCGCGCAATTGCTGCCAGCATAGTAGACAATACAAACAAGACTCCGCCTTGCGAGCACCGTCGCACGACTGCAATACCCATGCTCAGAAAGTTCAAGGAGAAGTTCCTGAATACAGGAATGCCAGACGGAACGGTCTCACCGAGAACACATGCCGAGATAATTGCTCGAAATGCAAACTCACAAATGTTCGCTAGCCGCCTCGATAGCCTCCTAACACTATGCGATGCGATAGAATGCCTGCTTTGCTGCGTTTTGCCACACAATAAACGTAGGTATCCTGCACCGCCATTCTGTAATGCAAGGAAGAATCCTGTAATCTTCCCACCCAGCCCCGACGAAATGAAACTATTCGTTGCAGATAATCTGTATGATGAGTCCGTTCAGCTCCTGAGCGACACGTTGAGGTTCATCCTGAGGTTCGAGAGCCTTGGGCTATCGGAAAACCCACTTCTCAATAATGACGCAAAGCAGTGGCTTTTCGGCCTCGAGAAGCTCGAGCAAGCTTTGAACAGAATGGGCGTCCTTGTAGCTGTGATTGGTAACCGATGTATGTGTGGTCAGTGGGACTACGTCGCTAGCATGGGCGAAGTTCTGAACGCCGTCGGCGGTATTTGGACCATAGCCACGGGGACTCTAAGGCCACCAAATTGGGAAGGGAGAATCCCTCATCTCAGCGTTGGAATTGATCCAGCCAATATACCACCAAATAGCGTCATTGTAGCTCTTCAGTCCCCACAAGTTACCAGGTATCCGCAACAACCGACTGCCCCAGGAAATGCTCCTCACAATTACCAACAGCAGGTCAATGCTGCAGACCAGTATTGGACTACACCTAGTCCCGCTCATCAAGCACCGGTTGCAACTTCTTCTGGATATGGGCAACACGCGGGCACTGCTTATCAAACAGCGAGTAATTTTGGAGCTGCTCAATATCCAGGCACCACCTATCAAACAGCAAGAAGTTCTGGGTATGGTCATGGCCAACAACCCAGTTCTACATACCAGACAGCGGGTAACTCTGGATATAGTCAATTCCCTAGCACTACTCACCATATAATTAATAATTCTGGAACTAGTCAATATCAGGGCGCTACTTATCAATCAATTAGAAACTCCGGGTATGGTCAACAACCAAGTTCTACCTATCAGTCAGGTGGTAGTTCTGGATATGGCCCATATCCTGGTCCGTCTTACCAGAGCAATCAAAACGGACAATGGGCCCCTGACCTTGCCTACAACCAAAGGTCGACCAGCACGAACACGTTCTCCTATCCTCAGCAAACCAGTGCTCTAGGTCAACAAACCAACACCGCCAATACTGGAGGTCCCGCATGGTATGAAGTTCTGCCAGATGGAACACAGCCTAACCCATATAGTATGCTGAATCAGAGCTTAGACTAGGTTTGCACATGAAGTGTTTTATTTACTTGACATTGATATCTTCTCTACTCCCTGTTATCTTCTGGAGGTTCTTCTCATATGCATTCTGAGGATTCTGTCTCTTAGTTGAACTTTCTTTTCTTATCTTTGATTGTTTGGAAGCCTCCATTAACTGCTACCTTGGGATTTGATTTTTGTCTTTTCCTGACGTTGGTTGTCTATAGAGGCACTCCACTATTTTCTTTTCTTTTCAATCCTCTCGAATTGGCTTTGCTCGAGAGTGTAGTTGGGTCTTGTCTTCTTAACAGATGACAACTTGGGGATATTAATTGTCTTCTTCGGACGTCGCCTTTTGAGGCACACTTTCAGCACTTTCTTCATAGGATTATTATTTTTTTTTTTTTTGTTCGGAATTGGATTTAACGGATTAAGGGGAAATTAGAGTCGACGGAGACTGCACGTCGGCGAGGATTAGCTGTATACAGATGATTTTTTTTTTTCTTGCTTGGAATAAAGGATTGAAGAACAGAAATTGGTCCAGTGGATTAAATATATAGTGGAGGATAGGAAGTTAATGGAATGGCTTACTCTTTACGTATATTAGGTTACTCTCTTTCGTGTCCTAACCGCTTAACTGCCGAAGGGCAGAAGCTAATTCAAAGTGGTAATTATTTTTAGGTCTTTTTTTTTTTTTTCTTTTTTTTTTAATTCAGTACGAGGCTGCTTTAAAGAGTGTTTAATTTGTTTGTTCACTACTTAACATACCAGACTTTTTTTTTTTTTCAGACTATCACTCAGTAAACGTTCACCTTTTCGCCTTTACTTCTGATCGCGAGCTCAAAAGGGTTCAGGGGTAATTTGTTTGGTCACGCTATACAGTAGTATTGGCTGGAAATGGTCCAAAGTACTTGTCGCAGCAAAATTTCATTTGCCAACAACCTTTCCAAACCGAGCCGTCCAAGCATTCTTCATGAAGAACGTAGGATAAGCAAGGCTCTACTCCCCAGGAATCGAGAAAGACAATGTCAAGTATCTAGGGGGGCAATTCACTCTTGTAGGGTACACTTCCGCGAGCCAGAAAGTCGCCAGTGCAATTGGTAATCAAGCTTCTCACGTGACCCTCTGCGAGAGGTAGCTCAACCTCTCGTGTACTGTACAGGGCCGTGGCTTACTGGGAACCCCGCTAACCCGACCTATAATAGATAAGCTTCGGTGCAACCAGAATAAGGTACGGTATGGTCCCTGCCGAGATCCGAGGGCAGGGGGTGTGTTGATTGCTTCCAGGATTAATATACTACCGCGGAAACTCAGCAGATACCAAGCCAAACCCAGACTGTCACGATCAGAGGTTAACACGCTCTATAGATTACAGTTTTTGGCCTAGCTATGATCCATGGCGGTGCTATGATCCATGTCACCTACCCCTGCCATGACACATATCCCGAGATACTACGCTGGCTAGACTTCCTCTACAGACCGGATAAATTGTTTCCTGACACTCTTGGATATGCTCTACAATATGCGCATACTAGCTAGTTGAATATCTCATGTAAAGCTATCATATACACCAATCCACCTCGAAAAGGATATAATTGCACCCCCCTTCTCAGTATGACCCCTCCACCCACAAATATCAAGAACTAATAAGCCTACATAGTGCCAGAACCTTAACTTAGCATATATATTTATGTTAGGATACAATATATAGGCATAGGGCTAAATAGAAAATCACTATTGTTCAGCACCTATCATGCATAATTCAGCCATTTCGAGCTTTTGGACTATGTCGGCTGGTTTTTCAGTATTTTGATTCTCCTCGGCCTTCTATATCTTCTACACCCTCTTTACCTATTCACCTTGCATAACTCCTATATCCTCTATACCCTGTGCACCTTCACCTTCTACCCTATATCCTACACATCAGGCTTGATTAGGCTATTCAATGATTTTTTTGCCCTATATTTTACCTCATGTACATATATATATATAAAGATTTTTAACAAGGTCAATGCCTATTTACGTCGGCAGCTCCGGTATGTGCTGGAGGGGGGCGTTAGAAGACTACAGCCTATACCTCTGGATCCGCTCTCCGTCTATTGCAGGCTAGAGGCCTCTGTCTATTTCAATCTGGAGGCCTCTATCTATTGCAGTCTGGAGGCCTCTATCTATTACAGTTTAGAAGTCTCTATCTATTACAGTAACCGCATCTGTACAGCAATCGCATCTGTATAGCAACCGCATCTGTACAGCAACCGCATCTACTTTGTACAGCAGTTCGTACGATATCTTAATCATGGCTCGTGACCACCTAGCTGACTTAGCCAGATGGTGCAACATCTATCTACGTATGTGGATTTTCACCTGTATAAGGCTCCTGGAAGGCCTTCAAGGCTGTCTTGTACATGCCTATATGGTCTGGCTTATTACTTATATAGGTCACTCTAAATGGCTACAATATGTCGTTTCTGCTATAGGAGCTCAATACATCATTTGCATACTCTATCTCATATTTCTAGCTATTTTAATATTTACGGACTGTTCTAGGTAAAGTGTACCTTCATTGACTTCATATCTGCTACTGCTGTTGTCTTGTTGTGAGACGCATACTATTCTTGCAGCCAGGTGGCTCAGTTGGCTAAGCAATAGTAAATGGACCCTAGTTATCAGGTCTACGGAATAATAGAATGCACAAGGTATGGTGAGTGTAGGAGTTGTTAGAGTGAGTTGGTAAAGAGGGTGCAGAAGATATAGAAGGCCGAGGAGAATCAAGATACTGAAAAACCAGCCGACATAGTCCAAAAGCTTGAAATGGCTGAATTATGCATGATAGGTGCTGAACAATAGTGATTTTCTATTTAGCCTTATGCCTATATATTGTATCCTAACATAAATATATATGCTAAGTTAAGGTGCTGGCACTATATAGGCTTGTTAGTTCTTGATATCTGCAGGTAGAGGGGTCATACTGAGAAGAGGGGGGCAATTATATCCTTTTCGAGGTGGATTGGTGTATATGATAGCTTTACATGAGTTATTCAACTAGCTAGTATGCGCATATTGTAGAGCATATTCAAGAGTGTCAGGAAACAATTTATCCGGTCTGTAGTGGAAGTCTAGCCAGCGTAGTATATCAGGATATGTGTCATGGCAGGGGTAGGTGACATGGATCATAGCACCGCCATGGATCATAGCTAGGCTAAAAACTGTACTCCAATTGCTTTCCTCGTCACGAACATTAATTCATCGCTGCTGTTAACAATCCCCCAGCTAAAAACAATGTTCATCCGAACCGTTATGGGATCTCTCACGCAGCCGATGAACCTACAGTTCAATATATATGCATATAAAATTCATTTTCTCCGCTATAATACACACCGACATTCAGAGTTGTCGCCTAATGATGTCCATACGTGTGTGGGGTAGAGT
This sequence comes from Tirmania nivea, assembly GCA_015179035.1. Classification (NCBI taxonomy): domain Eukaryota; kingdom Fungi; phylum Ascomycota; class Pezizomycetes; order Pezizales; family Pezizaceae; genus Tirmania; species Tirmania nivea. The sequence continues at coordinate 283,225 of WHUY01000052.1, read as the reverse complement.
GAATTCAAGCATGTTATGAAAGAGTGAATTCAAGCATGTTATGAATGAAACGGGCTGAAAGTTTTAATATATGGATGACCATGCAGATGGTATATAAGAGAGCGTACATGCCCCAAGGTATAAACCAGGGAAGCTTGGGTTCATTTCTTGATATCGCGGATCGAGTACCTATTTCTCAATCATGGCCCCAACCCTCAGCAGCAACAATGGCGTATTCGCCGAACTCGTCCTCGCAGATCCAAAAGCATGGTACCAGAAACTGAATCTACGAAGCTTTACCTATTCTTAATTCCCGCCGCGAAGGGGTGGGAGTGGGAGAGTGGGTTTAATAGTGGTATCATGAATGGGTTGCAAAGTGTGGAGGCATGGGATATTTGTATGTTCCTTCCTCCTCCTACCACAACAACTTCGAGCTGATTTTATTCAGGCTAGATTTGGACGACTGAGGGGATCGATATCAGAGATTGTAGAAATTGATTAAAGAAGGCATGCTGGAGATGGGTTGGAGAGCTGATTTCTCCAAGAGAATAGCTGAGAGAATGCATGAGCTCAATATACTCCCTCGGCGCACTCTCACAGATGCCGATTGTGCCGTGAGATAATGATCGTTATGGGAGACGGATGTCGATCTTTTGGGGAGTGTTATGATGATTATTGGTGCTATTTTTCAGACTTGCTCTGTGAATTGTAGGTTTGGTCCTCCATTTCCACTCACTTTATATAGGGGTGTTTTGGCTAATGATGAGTAGTTGCAATGTTTCTCATCTCGAGGTTTATGCTAGGAATATGCGTTGAGTGGGCGGAAGCAGTTGATTGGGGAGTTGGCATATCATAAGGCCGATTCTGACAAGTGCGTTAAATGTTAGCTGGTGGTACCTAAAAACAATGTATTTAAACTTGTGTTTCAGAGCTGATTGAGTGGTTGGTAGGTAATTGGGGGCATCATTACTGCGGGGTTTACGTTGGGCATGTTTAAAATCCAGAGTGGTATATATTTTACCCTGAATAGTGGTGAATTCGAGAGAATTGAAGGAGATTGGAGTTTTAATCCCCCTTTCAGATTTGGCGTGGAGGATCCTGTCAGTTTTACAGATTATCCCGTCGGTGTTCCATTTAATATGAGGCATTCCTGAAAGTCCTTGATACCTATGCACGCTCTCTGCCCTGGAATATACTCATGTACTTCCTTAGCTAATAGCGAATCCGGTAGATAGCACATTTCCAACCACCGCAGCGAAGAAGCCTGAGCCATCCTCATCAAATACCATACGGGAGGCGACCCAACAGCGAATACATCAAAGTTGAATACGCCGATATGGTGACCGCCGTCCAAATGGACCTAGAATCACGGAAGCAGGCCTGGTCTAAGCTCACCTCCACCACCGCCAGCCTAAAGCGCGGCGCCTTCGCTGCCTTCATCGACGTATTCGGCCAATGGCCGGAACGGGTTAGTGAGCTACTATCTCGCGAGCGGTGGGAATCACGGAGAAGGCAACGCAGAATAAGCTTAATCTAGGACTGAATTTGGAATCTAATGACGGAGATGATGGCTAGTTCGTTAGTGGAGATTATGCCCAGGAGAGTCATGTATTTGACGAGTGTGGCGGGGATGTTGGTGACGTTTGCGGCGTGGACGGACGTTGAGGGGAATAGAGAAGGGTGGGGTTAACGCGAAGGGTAGACCCATTTACAACGGCGCTCCCTTGAAATACACCTACACCATCGAAGTCTTCCCCTTCATCAAGCGCGCAAAAGGCAAAGGGTCGCAGTGCAAACCTTCTCACGAACAGCAGCGTTCTTTTGATACCTTTGTCAAAAAGATCGGCTTGGAGAACATTGGGTGGAAGTATTATATTGTTTACACGGTCTGATTGGCGGTGGAAGGGATGGTTATTTATTTATTTTTTCCGGAGACGAAGGGGTTGACGTTGGAGGATTTGGCTGTTTGTGTGCACGGCACTATTTGGATGCGCGATTAATTGGAAGGAGGCTAAATGTGTTTTGTGTAGTTTTTGAACGGGGAGAAAACGAGGAAACAGAGGAAGCGGGTGAAGGAGGTGTTGGACGAAGAGCAGGGGGCGAGAGAGAGAGAGCGTCTGTGGGGTAGATGGGATGGAGCAGGGCGAGGTGGATATTGAGAGGGTGCAGCGGAGTGCTTGAGGTTAAGGATACTTACTTCATCCTCTCTCACCATATCACACAACCTCCACTTGACCCGTCTTCCAGCCTCAATCCTTACTCTTACACTACCCTAAAGACAATTTCCTTGCATTACCCTCTCTACGGACGCTTTCACGATCAAGTCCTACCCCACTATTTCCCTATTTATCATACCGATGCGCCACTGTATATATACCCACTATTACGCGCTCCGAAACCCCACTCAGGTAGTTCCATACCAACTATGGCGTTCCCACGCACAGTAATGCGCATCCTACACTCCAGTATCGCTATCTTTGACTTCCCAGTGCACACACATACAGTATAAACCCTACTACATCTCCACTACATATTTCTCTCTTTTGATCTATACGTACACAAAACTATAAAGACATGGGATATGCGCCCTCCCCCCCGGCTCAGGGTAATTCAACTACAGATATTTCCGTCGCTATGGCCATTATTCAATAAGATGCTTTTCAGTCAATCTTCACACAGACACTGGGGCCATTGTACTACATCCTTTTTTTGTCGCTTCTTTGGTGTACCAGTTACATGTAAGGAAAGGGATATCATAGGATAAATTACTTGATTGTTCAGGGTAATGCCACGCGAAAATTACTGTGTTGAAACAAAGCTGCCCAATCTAACCAATGATAATTTTTGAAACCTATATCCACCAACCCCAACCCTACCCCGTCCTTAGTTCTTCCCTACAACGGCGCCCCTCCTCCACCGCCAGACTCTCCTCCCTGCTCTGCCCCACCATAAATCTTCCGCCCTCCACTCACGCACATGAATCCCTTGCCAAGTACCCTTTGCACACCCCATCCCAAATCTCCAGCGCCTTTCCACCTCATATCCTCCACCTTTGATATGCCTTCCCCATCCTCACCCCTAGTGTCTTCAAACATATTCAATCTGCAGGTTGATTCATGGGTCTACATCCTTCTCTTTATGAGGCTCAAGGCTGAGGTTGGTGGAGATGGAGTCTTCATTGTAAATGCTGAGATGGAGGTCTGTGGATGCAGGTAGGGGAGGCTCGATGATGGACACTGGGCGGATGGGGCGGTATCGAACGATGTGTGTGGCCTGCATGGCTGTGGTTTGAGAGGTGAGCCTGAAGTAGGTAGGTAGCTATAGGTATTGGTGGTAGCCGAGTTGATTGTGGAGGCTAGGAACCGGGCACCAAACTGGGCTTAAAATGTAGCCTGGATATTGCAATGAGACCAACTGGATAGTTTGGGGTATTCTCCAACCCCTTGCAAAGATGTTGGTTTAGGCCTAGGTAACATTTTTCTATGGTGGTTGCCAGCAGCCGGGCAGTTCATGTCTATAACGGAATACGTGCAAGTAATCTGTGATAATCTCGACCTGACCCTTTTTTCGTAGAGGGTGCGATGCAGGCTGAGATGATGGCGGTTTGTGACAGTACCGAAATACTTCAGAGATTCGGAGTATAGTAGCGTGTGTGTATGAGTAGCCGTGTGTTTATGGCAGTCTGGTGGGCGGGCAGGGGCTGTGTATTATGTAATTCAATGTAGGTAGCACTCAAGCTCTCGTATATCGCACGCTTTTTCATTTGCTGGGACACCCGCCTACATCGATAAACCACTGCCGTGCATGCAGCTTGCAGGCGCAGGCATGCTCTCTCCGCCTACCGGAATCCACCCGACGGCGAGTAATGGGTTTTTACAATTCAATGAAGAATTTTTTTTTTCCCCTCAATCTCGCGTATAGCGTAAGGTTCTGGTGCGGTCCTAGAACCATCTATGCCCCCGGTCCAACGGGCAACGAACTAGATACATAAAAAAGGGAAAACATACTCCCCCGACCCGACCACCCCTGGTCAGGCCTTCCAATCCGACCCCGCCCCCTTAGATGGGGACCATGTTGCCGAAGAAGTTCCGCCAAATCGATCGTGGACCATCCATTCACCTCCTTCCCTACCCTTCCCCTTCCCCGCACACTAGCGTTAAGTGATCCCCCGTTTCCTCGTATTTTCCACACATCCTTCTCAATCCCATGGTCAATCTTTTTCCGCCATGCCAGTAGGTCCCCCTTACTCGTTCTGCATCTGGTGTAATTGACCAGGGGACAATAAAGATTGCAAGCCAGAATTATTTAAACAGAACTACAACTATCAGCGGACTGGCCATTCCGGCCTGCAAGTTGCATGCACTCAATACACGGCAATAATTTACCGTATAAATTACTTAGATGTTCCAGCCCCAACTCTGCCATCCTCATCTATTCTCTACCAATTCTTTAATGTTCTTCTCAACTCGCTCACTGGGGCCAGCGAGTTTATTTATCATAAGGTACGCTGCCTCTATTACGCCCGCCTTCTTCATGGTTATTACTTCTGTCATCCAACCGGAAAACTTGGTATGGGTTTGCCTTTGGCTGTGATAGGTAAGTCTCAGCCTCGAAGGAACAACTATGGCGACCCTTCCCCCTCGTTTGAAGCTTTTGAGCTCTCCCTCTTACAAAACCAACGGCAGGGCATTGGCCCACGACAGACCCACATCTCGGAGGAAACCGGGTGCAGTCAGAGACGATCCCGCAACCAGCAACCACTCACAAACGAGATAACTCCCACACCATAGCAATGCCGGGTAAGGGTAAGTAGAGGTGGACCATCAAGATGGAGCCCCGAATGAACAAAGGAGCCAGTGCTGTGAACGCTACCGGATTCGAAGTCATGCTCCGAACTAGGGGAAACAATCCGAGCTCGGCCCGTTTCCACATCTAGTTCCGGCAAGCCGAGCCTACCGGCACTGGAACCAGCGGCACTGCCATCCCCGCAACCGCAGTCAACGGGAAAGATGGGACAACTACCAGGCCTAGAGCATTAGCAAGGCTAGATCATTCCCTCTATTGGGTGGAAGGGCATCAGTACAAGGGCGAAGAGTCTTTCGTAGAAGACAAAGAAATTTCTTTTCTTAAAAAAACCCTCGTGTAACACCGCGGGAGGCAAGATGCGTCACTGATGGATTCAAGGGTCAGGCGGCATAAAGAAAGTAAATGGAATGACTAGAAGATCCATGAGTGTTAACGTTCCTGCTTCCTCTTAGGTCATGGTGTGGAACAAATATCAAAAAAAGCCCCCGTGCATCTCATTGCCCCCCGTTTCCTCCCTTTCTCCACTAGGCTCCCCCAGCTCTTCCCAAGTCGCCGCTCTGTCGACCAGATCAGTCCTTATGTTGTGGCTGCCGTCCTCCGAGGGGCACCAGCAGGTGTAGGCATGTTGATGAGTCTGCTTTGACACGAAAGTGAAGGTACGGTACCATCTGCAGCTGATAAGGATTCTCACACCAATCGAGGGCATTTGGACCCCACAAAACATAGATAGATTGGCAGCGGGCAGTGCGATCCCATCGAGGAAGCCGCTCCAGTACCTAGCCACTCTCGGGGTAACCAGTCTGTGGAAGAGAGGAAGAAGGGTATTGGACATGTTGCCGAAAACTAGCCGACGTCTTGACTACCTGCGGTAACTCGCTGGCCACCTTCCACCCGCAATCGATTACCAACGTCTTTCACCTGGAGTCTAGTCCAGGGCCTGCTGTCTTCGAGTCCTGTTGGGGGCCCCTCGGGGTCGAAATACAACTGGGACGGCAGTGAGGCGGCTAGTGAGGAATCATGGAAGGCTGAGCAAGTGCTAGCTAAGATGACTGGCCACCTCTCGTGCACAGTCTGCAAGGCAAGGCGTACGCTCCGAAAGGCTAAAGAAGAAACAGGAGTATTGAATGCACAACCTCCATGCCAGTCGTCAAGGAGCATGTTAACATGAATCTCCGCAAGGTGGGGGCACGTGGGGTGTACAGGAAATACGGATGTCTTCTAGCAAGCCGCAGTGGCATTAGTTAGTTTGGTTGGACTGATACGTGAGCTTACTGTATCAAAACAGTTCGACGCTCGTATTGGGTCACCTGGCAAGACCACGAGGGCCTTGGGGTCCCAATTGGATTTTCCAACATGCTTTGGTGCCTGAACAGCAAGCAAGCATGATCAAACCAATTGGCCTACCTAGGCGCCGGAAAGAGATTAAAACACTCCGAGCGGCAGCCAGTATACTGTAGGGGTCTACTGGGCTCGACAGGACGGTTCTAAAGCCGTGGTCGGTCCTTGCGACTACCAAGCTCCAGTCTCCGGGATTGTAACTCGTGGAATCCTACTATCACTCTCATAGTCCCAACTGTCACACATCTGCTATGCTTCTCTTCGAGTCCTGTTGGGGGCCCCTGACAGTCGAAGGCTGTAGTTGGGTCGAAATGCAACTGGGAGGGCATTTCAGGTAAGGGCAGAGAAGACCACTCGTGAGTGAAGTAGGCACCTGGAGTGACGGGAAGTTTAGCGACAGCGCTTAAGGTGCAAAGGGCGCATTCCAATGCATTAGCTACGAAAGTATTATACAAGGTCGCTCAAAACCTAAATTGTCACAAGATAAGCCAGCGGATACCTATTCCTTGTGAAGGGGACAGGGAGACAATAATGCAACGGACACCGGATGTGGGAAGTCCTGTAGCTGTCGTAAAGTGGGGCGATACGTGACGAGGGAAATCGAAGAACTGGAGGCAGATGCTGACACCAATCCCACAGATAATAGCATCGGCACGGCCGATAACAAGGCAGGTACAAGCACGCGAGAGGTTAGTGAAACTGGCAAATTAACCCCACCAGTCACGAAGGAAGGAATCACCTGAAACAGTGACACTAATACAGAACAGGGCTATACTGCCAGAGGAATAATAACAGAACCGACACCAACAACCCCCGTGCGAGAAGTAGTCGTTCACGAGCTAGCTATATGATAACCCAAAGCGCGGTTCACTTACATACTGAAGTGTAGGAAAATAGGGGAGGAAAAGGAAAAATGTATACGGGTAGTGCACCATCACCGAGTAGTGTCTTTGTGTTTCTCGGTGAGTTTGCAAGCGATCACCACCGTAGCGCGCTTGAACTGGATTTTAGACTTGGTAAATGGTGTTGTGAAGTGTGTTCAACACTAGTAAGGGAGGTGAGGCAGGGAGGCACGAAATAAAAATTTACTTTCCCTGATGATGAGGTTTTAGGGGGGAGATGGGTGGATAGGAGATATGAGAGTTTCAATTGGTAGGAATCATTGTTTCCACTTCCTATTTAAGATCTGAGCGAACTGTGCCTAAAGTACGTCAGTGTTTTTGTCCATGGATACTACAAGACCATAGGGTTCAATTCTCTCTCTCTCCAGGTTGTGCAGATTAACTTGTCAGTACTGTTTGAATCCACATGTCATGTCCCTCCTATCAGCGACCACCCCTCCAGTTAAACGGACGCTTCAGCGCAGTATGCTCGCCTGTTTCTAAGCCATATTCAGGGTAACACCCCCCCCCCCGAACCCACCAAGCTCCGCCAACCTTTTCCAAATTGACATTGCAAGAACTAGTCTCCGAAGGAGACACATACATACACAGATATGACTTGGTCAATGCATGTACCTAGTTATTGCGATATATATTTACACATGCACAGCCTAGGACTTTTAACGTAATGTTTTCTACGGGGCCCGGGGGGGCCGGGGGGCGGGGGGGGCATACCCTATATTCCAGCACATCCATCTACTCCACTTACCCAATCTTTCCAAGCCAGCAATTATCAAAAAAAAAAAAGAAAAAAAATTGGTTCGTAATCTATACTCCCATGTACAAGATAAAAATTCCCAAAAAGTCAGGGTAACCCCCCCCTCCCCGCGCGCCTGCAAAAAAAAAAAAATGGCTTATTTCCAATTTGAAGTTATCTTTTTTCGTAAGGCAGGTATGTATGTATAATTGGCTCTCAAAATATAAGGTAAGCAGATTTAAACCCCCAAAAAACAGTATCTCGAGGACGACTACGACTACTACTACTACTACCGCAACAGATGCATACATGCAGATATACTTCGTATCATTCTCTACAAACCCTATATTCTAGCGTTTCAGACTTCTCTAAATGCCAGATCATACCAGGGAAGGAAGAGAGAGAAAGAGGAATGGCATGGTAAGAATACAATAGCATGTACAACACATACACAGCCAACCCCAACACTAGCCCCTGTTCCCCTCTACCCAAAGAAAAATGCATTATTATCCCTATCCCGCCTCACCATCCCCTTGTAATCCTTCGCCGGATCAAAATTCGTCCACACCGACGCCGGGAAGATGTGTTTATTCCTTTCGTACCACCTCCTATCTACGACTTTCGTCATGGAGCCGTCTTCGGTACCGATAATGAGTGTTGATTTATCCTTGTCCGCCCCAGTCCCATTTACACTCGTCGTACTTGCGTTTGTGGTATTCGTATTGGTCATCATATTCGCCTCCAATGGCGATGGATAATCAAACAACAGCCCATTCGGCCCCTCCGTCCTATTCACCAGAAAATAATAAAACTCGTAATGATGCGGGATTATTACTTCCCCCCTGACAAGTAATAGATCGTCAACGCTAACGCGTAGCCACTCCCTCCTCCCACTCATGCGTCTTGCCCGCTCAAGAAAAAGCCATACCGGATCGCCCTTCTTGACGCGCACACCCGGTTCTCGGGGAGTAACGTTCGTGCCGTCGTAAAATACGAAGGGGATGAGGATTTCTTCGTTTTTGATTCGTTCTTGCAGGGAGAGGAATTCACGGCGGAGGAGTTCTCGTTCGTGGGCTTCGCGGCGGAGGGAGGATTTGGTGAGGAGTTTTGGCGGGGGATGGGGGAGGTTGGGGTTGGTTTTCGGTTTTGTGGTGGTAGTGGTGGTGGTGGTAGTGTGGGGGGGTTCGGGGGTGGTCGAGACGGAGCGGGAGGCTGTGGTAGGGGGTTGCAGAGATGCTGATTCGGCGGGGATAGCGGGGTTACTACTAGTAGGTTTACTGGCGGGTTTACTGGTGGAGGCGTCGGTGATGGCTCCTCCATCTTCGGCTTCTCGACCTCCAGCTTGGCCTGCTTCTTCTTCTTCGTCTTCGTCCTGAGCAAACGAGAGTTTGCCCTTGCTAACTCCAGCTTTCCGCTTCTTCCGTGGTGGCTGTCCAGATTTCTTCGAGGACTTTTCACCTACCCCAGCTTCGGATCCAGACGGCTGAGGAGTCCCGTTTCTGGAGCCCAGCGCGCTGTACTTGTTCACTCAGCCCTGTCCTGCACTATGCACTTGACTACGAGATAGATATGAATGTCTTACCTCTCAATCCCAATTCTCCCCCGTTCATGCGCCTCGCGTTCCTTCTGCTCGAGGAGCTCGACGCGGCGTTTTTGAATTCAGAGAGGTGTACGAGGCCGACAGTTTGTGTCTTTAACACGTCCTCGAGGGTTTCGGTGGTCTTTGTGAAACGGGAGGTTGGGGTGGTGGTGCCAGAGGCGGAGGTAGAGGAAGGGTTCGACATGGTGAGGTGTACGCCGTAATTAAGGTCTGAAATGATGATGATAATGGTTATGGGGAATGTCGCTTCGGCGATCTGATCTTCTGGTAGAACCACTTGGCGCGCTGATCACGTGCCAGGAACACTCGAGGTCACGTGTTAAGGATGGGAATTGTATACAACAATGTTACAATTCTTACCCTGATCTTGTCTACTGATATCGACCTCAGTTGGCCGTGAAGTAGGATAAATCAAAGAATCATGATATGAATCACCTACGCTTAAGCAGTACTTGGGATGACAAGAGCAGTGAATGCTACGGCGGTATGGGGTTACCCTGAGTTAGGTGAACGGTTCCGTTACTACTGATAGAAAACTACATACCCTGCTACCAACTGGCAGTACGAATATAGTGCGGACTTTCCACTCGCACTCAACACCAATTTATTCATTTATCAAACTTACCCTTGTCAAAGGTAAATCCAAACCAGCACCCTTGGACGTGGCGAAACTGGCCAACAGAGACGTCCAATCATAGTAAAATTCTCGATCTTGTACTCCATTTCCGCCGAGCTGCTTAGATGCTTAGTATCTTCCTCCACAGAAACAAAGTTTAGTTAGCATTTCCATAAATATAAAGTATAGGTATGTCAGCCTCTTCAGAGAAACCTGAAGCCATGAACACGCATACCTACATCAAGCATGGACTGAATAACTCTTTCCTCGAATACAACCTTTCCTCGCTCAGAACTATCCTGGTGGGACTACTCATGCATCCCGCATAGATATACATATTGGCTCGAGTTATTTTGGGTCAGAAGGCACTCCGTGATCTTAAGCCTTTAAAACCAAATCAAGCCTGAACGAAGAGTCAAGTTCAACGTTATTACACGTGAGCCACCTGAAGAACATTCCATGCATTGAGACTCATATCACCGGTTTCCAGCATGCTTACCCCTGCAACCGCCGCACCTCAAGTGCCGGTAAGACAGATATCACAGGTGCCCGGCTGTACCCGAATTGCCTGGCGCCGGATGATCGACCTCTAATCTACTTGATACTTAAGTACATACTTAAATACCAACCTAGACAGTGTGACAATATCCTGCGGCTTGTTGAGAAATGGATATAGGATACAATAAATGTTCGCACATATAAACTTAATATGCAAGTGTGTGAGGGTTACCTAGGTGGCGTACCGTATACCCGCATGATCAACATCAACTTGCATTATATCCATGTTATATAAGCGATCGGCAGAGGCGTTTACGTGCCGTAAGGGCTGAGCAATGCCACTGTCCGATTACTTATTTAACATGACTGTACAAGAGTCGCTGGCAATTATACCAAACTGAACCCGAGCCCAATAGCCGTATACAGTTAAACTCAAATGATACTATGACCAGAAGCTCGTGTCTCAGGAAGTAGAAATGCTGGCAAACTGTAGCGTGCAACCGCTGAAGAAATGATGGTCCAAAGAAACATCAGGCAGGGTATGGATATATCCAGGGATTTTACTATCATAAGAATTTGAAATACCCGTAAATTAACATATATGCCCAAGGCTAAACTCTCATACCAGAACAGGAGCGTAGGCAGCAGTTCTGGCCAAACTAGGCAAAACTGAGCTCAAGGATACCAGAGAAAGTGATGGAACATGATGGGCTCATTCCACAATTGCAGCCTTTGTATTGAAGCTCAAAGTCTCATGTTTCACATCACTTCTGCGTCGACCTGCGTTATGAACATCACATCACATCATGCCGGCACATGGTGCGGCACGGTCCGGCATGGTGTCTCAGTACCCTCTTCTTCGCTGGAGCTGCGGGACATGTCATATTTCTCACGGACCTACTGTAGAGTTCGAGTAGAGCCCCAACAAGTCAGTCCAATCCCAAAAGTTACCGCTAAGCAGCAAAACTGGCTCCTACCTAGGAATGCCATGCCAACCCACACCACCTACCCAAGTACCCTTCATTATTACACCACAATTCCGTGGTCTCGGTCACACCATACCAGTACCCCAATCAATATCAATATCACGCAATCCCATTGTACCCCCGCCATTAGCCACCAACCGGAATTCAACCTCCAGGTCCACATACCCAGCTAACAAGTATTTTTGTGCAACGTACCACTAGTGTCAATATCTGACAAGCCGCGCTATCCGAACATTTCACACACACTCAGCGTGATCACTGCACGGATCATTCAAGAGTTCTCCCGCAATAAGATGATTATTGGGTATTCATACATAGCTTGGAAAAATAGAGAAAGTACGTATGCACCAGTGCAATATTGATATGATGTGCATAGTATGGGTGTTAACCATAATCCACATTAACCAATCACGATACCCCTTTCATAAACGTGCTAGGTACTCAATTTCGCGCAGTACACGTGACCAACGTGACATGGACGGGTCGACGTTAAGAATATAATTCTCTCGAAGGGCTAATAATTTCGAGGTACTGGTGCTCTCACAACCGTCTGGAGACCACCTTTTGCAGTTCCAACTTAGTCTGGCGGGCACGTTCCAACTCACATGTAGATCATCCGCATGAGATCCCAGTTTTACCAAAGGTTTAACTATTTCCCTGCAGAGCTCCTCTAAACACTACGATCTAGAACCCGATCCTGAACACGATCCTGAACCCGATCCCGATCCTAATCCACATCTAACCTGGGTTGCGCAACCCCTCGTAGAGGATACATCCGCGCTCGGTAGGTAGGTAGGGGCACTAAAATTGTAAATAAAGCGTTGGCACGACCGGACCATTTATGTATGTACGGTATATATCCGCCAACGGAATATCCTAAACTCTGTGCCATGACGTCTTGATATGTAACTTAGCGGCTTTTATTCCGTAGTTCGCTATGTAGAGCAAGATGGACGATGGTGCGCTGGAACTTGCTAATACTAATCCGAGTCTTGGGAGGTTCAGTAACTAACTGGGTGTTATACCGGCACTTCACCTAGCTCCTTCATGAGCCCAAGTATTTTCACAAAGAGGCGATTCCGAATGTTCGATACATAGATTATTTCGTAGAAGTTATACTTCTAAAGTCTGTGCATTGAGATGGGAGCGGACTTGATACAGTGAAAACTTGCTATTATATAACTTCCAGCTATATTGGCATGTGGCAAACAGGACCTCGTGAAGTACACAGTATACCTCGCATAGGGCATGCATACTTGGTCATTGAAATTCGCACTTCCAGGACAGTTCGCATTACCTACTTAATCACATTAACACAGGACCATGACGATTAGTCTGGTTGCACAACCCCTCGTATAGGGCATGACGATATGATTCAGACGGATTTGATAAAGTTCAATTGGTTCAATTGCTTAGCATGATTCTGAATGAGTGCAATCCTAAGATGAAGTCAAGCAACAGCTCCAGGCCCCTTTCAAGCGATCTAGACCTCGTACCGATACTTGCAAACCAACTTAATCCACGTAGATACTTCCCTTTGTTCTTTTCGTGCACTCGAGAAAGCGAAGCAATTTCCCAGCCATCAGCACTAAGTATAACAAAAAGTAAATCAGACATCAAAAACCCAGAAAACAACAATGATATGCAAAAAAAACAAAAGATGCAGATAAAGCATCCACGGAATCTTACCTACTACATTCCTCGCCTACGGCCAACCCAGCACATCCCGCCAATAACAGCAAAAGTAACATGCTCCGGACTAATGTTGGAATTCAGGATTTGAATTCAGGCGCCTCCCCTCCTCCCCACTTTTCAACTATACTTCCAGGACTTACCAAGACGAAACAAGTAGCATCCCAAGCGCAGCGTCTGCATGTATTGGAGCAATACCTTCGCGTTCGCATATCGTTCCGTGTGCGGTATTTCATCCGCTCATGCCACGAGACCCCGCCGTCTTAGTATCAGCAGCCGTCAATGAATATGAGACCCATATCCCCGGAAAAAAAAAATTCCAAAGCTTCACTTGTCCACAATTCATCTAGCTAGCACAATACCTACCCCTCCCCTGTTGCAACCGTTACTCAGTCCCATCCCTGGTAACCTTCTATTAATTGGTGTGCCAATCATAAAATCATTTGTTCTACGTAGGCATTTCAACCGACAATACGTACCGTTCTCGACGGCGACGCACCAGATCTGGTAAATAAAATGCTGCGAACCAATCATCTTGATTGCAGACACGCGACACATCCACACTTCATCCATACCCTTGGTTAAATCCCCACATCTCATTCCACCCCCATCCATCCATCCATAAGACTCGCCCCGTGGGCTGGCCAAAGATTCTCAGTGAAGGAGTAATGTAAGGATTCGCACGTTGCAAGTACCGGTATGTTGTGTTATAAACCCTCATCGATTTTCCACTGATTGAGGGACTGGCGCAACGTTACCGAGCGCACTGTAGGCCAAGTCATGTCGCCGTGCTCTTCAAGAGTTTAATTTCTTTCATTCGCAGAGCTTCCCTGCTAAAATAAACCGACCAACAATGGTGCGCCTGAAGACCGCAAAGTGCAGCAAAACTGCCCAATAACAAGGCTTGTCTCGTCATCCAGTCACATACATCCCCGCCCACACTAACATACCAATCCTATAGTCTGGTTGCTTCAGAGGCCGTTGTGCCAACCAGACTACTAATCCTAGTATTGTAAAAGTTCATGTGGATAAATGACTCTATGCTCTGGCACAAGCGCAAGCATCAACCCAGTTTCCAGGTCAGTGATTCTCCTCGCGACTTGGCTCTGGTGTATGGCAAAGCCAGATGACGATAGATATGCTAGGATGAGACAAGCTGCCAGTGTCGAGGTCAGAAGACAGCTTGTGAGAGCTCACAGCAATGGTGCTGGGGGTGACCATGAAGGAGGCTAGAACTAGTGCCCTTCCTTCATACCCCCCTAACGCACGTAGCCATCCCACCATTTCCGTCCAACAATGACTCGACACCCTTGTCATGTACCTTCATACTTATACTTAGTAGCACTCCATCCCAATCCACACCCATCTCATCACCTCAATATTTATATTTTAATGTCCGGTACTTCCTCCGTCATTTGTTTATACTACTCTGACAGTCCAACTTGTTGATCAAACCTCCGATTATATTGACAACTATACTCATCGTGAATGCTTCCAAAGCCGTTAAGAGCCGTGCGATTCTCGAGCCCTGGTCCTTAGCAAGCCTATTTTTTTCAGCAGCGGATCAAACAAATTCACGTGAATTCATCTGATTCTCAAATCTCCATACCTCCCAAAATAAATCAATTTTCAACTTCGTTCGGGAGGAAAGAGAAGCCTGAAGAACAGTATTGGCATTTGGCTGAAGACTGAACTTTGTCTCGAGTGTTTCGGAATTCAGTGCGATACCTAAGTTATTACCACACTCAGCTTAGAAGCAATGTCTCCAAACAGCTCCACCAAATATCTTCAACCCACATCGACATCTTATCACATGGACAGTGACAATGAAGCACACTTTGACTGCTCTCCTCGCGCCTCGATCTCCCTTGCGACCTCTGACGATAATCTTTTGACCCCACGAGCCCCCGTCAGAACCACTGCACAGCCAGCAAAAGCAATGCCCCACTCTTCCCCACGCACAGTCCGCTTCGCCGAAAAAGCCCAGCTAACCCCAGCGCCGGTCTACCCTCCACTCAATAAATCTCAAAAAGCCAAACAAGTAGCAAAAACTTCTCTGAAAGGTCTTGGCAGAGTTTCTGGTGGTATCTTCGGTTGCATCTGCTATATCTTTGCGAAAGCATGTATCCTTGATGGCGGTTCTGGTTTGAGCGGTAGTGGATCCCGTGTGGTTGTTGCGGGGGTGGGGGAGGAGGGCTTCGTTCAGGGAAATAGGCGGGTGGTTGAGAGGGATATGAGAGGGTATAGCGGTTATTATGACGACGAGAAGCCGAGGGCACCCGTGCCAGCTGGGATGAAGGCAACGCAGCAGGTGCATGTAGAACAAAGAACTCACCGAAGCCGAAATATTATCCCGGTCCAGAGGTCAAATCGAGCATATTAAGCAAGAAAGGCCCTTCTACCTATCCCATTCATCAACTAGAACATAAACAAAAAAAGTTCGACACAATCACCGTACCATCTTCGACCACAGGAATAATTTCGTTACCACTCAATCAACACCATTTCCTTTGTGAATTCCATTTCATTCTGTTCAGATCTTCTCTTTTTTTTGGAAAGGCGTATACTTCAAGCTTTACAGGCGTCTATGGTACTTGAATTGGTTGCTTTTGCTTACCATCTACATTTTCTTTAATATCGGCATGGGTTTGAATTGAAAAGGTTGGAGATTGGGGACAGCACTCAGCATGCTTCCGGATATGTTAATCTAATAGGCGGTATATGGAATTAAAGGTGGGAGGGATTATGCAATTGGAGTCTGACAGCCAGTTACCAGTCATGGAACTACATTTCTTTACTTCTGTCAGCAGTATACTGCACTTAGACTGTACGTTTCGTGATCTCACCTCAAGATAATACTATCAGTTCACCAGTATATCTCCAAACATTAGCTTGAGTGAACTGTTGCTATGTCTAAATTCGTTCTGCTCTCAAGCCAAAACACGGAAGGATCTTCGTCGAGTGCACCCACAAAACTCTTACTGTTCGGACTCATGCGATCCTCATACCAATCTTGTCCAAGATGAAGTTCAGTAATATTCTCTTGTGAAGGTAATACCCCTGCTGACGTTCTCAGCTTGTAATCGTCAAAATTATTGTCGAGTCCAGTAGCGTCTGTAGAACTTCATCACTACCCTCACGAGATCTGAGACTGCCCCCACAAACTCATCACGCCGTATTTCGAATTGAGTGAAAAGTGTGCGTCCACCGGGATCATTGAATGAAGCTGAGATGCTCATAACTGTATAACATGCTCGGGGTCGAGTTTGAAACCGGGCTTTGTGTGTTGCAACCTCCACAGCTGTTGGAAGCATTGATCTGGCGAAATCGCTCGGATATGGATTTCGAATACTAGTGCCTTGAGAGGAGGGTGATTGTCCTTGACGCCTGAGTACTTGTAATTTTAGCAAGTATATGTTACGGATAGAAATAAGAGAATGGTGTAAGCATAGGAGGATTTTTAAGGCTTAGCCCGCCAAGAAAGCCTGCAGTTTCCCCTTTGGGAAATGCTCTCAGGTGATCATGAGCTTGACCATACATCCATTGATCCAGCTCATACAGCCTCGTTCTACAAACTTGGAGAAGGATATGATCTTTTACTAGACAAAACGGAAGAATCCGTTTGTAGGCTCCATGCAATATTCTGTTTGATTTCCTGCTTTGGCAGTAGTGTTTCATTTCTGCCCATACACGACACATGTATTCGAGTCCGACTAAGCTGCAAAAGTTGTAGCCTCCATCCTTAAGCTTGCGTAGCAATTCGTGCGCAGCATCAGTTGCAGCCAGTGGCGTCGATACTCCTGCTGAGCCAGCCCATTTCCCCCACTTCTCAATCTTCTCCATCCGCCAATTACACACCCCCAGTGTGTACAAGCCATCTCATCTGATCAGCAATAGCAATACCATCAGTCATCATATCTGCCTGCAGTCCATTTACGCAGACTACATTAAAAGCCCAATACCCAATGACGTTTGGTCGGAGTTGCAACTGGATCTAACGAAGGAAGTGATGTGCATATCAACGGGTCGAGGCTATTATTGATTTACTACACTGTTTGTTCTGGTTTCCCTTGGCGCCTCCTTCCCCTGACTGGATTGGAAGCCTGTACAGCTCATTGGAAATAATAACTTCTAGAAGGGGTAATTGTGGGGTACATTGGGGAGTAGGAGAGATGCCGATGCTGGCGTTGGCCCTATTGGAAATAATGAGTGTAGGTGAATGATTCGCTGTAAAAGACAATGCAGGAAAATCCAAAGTAATTAGGGTATGAGACGTGATACATGAAAAATTAAAAAACTAACTATCGATGTTTATTGACATAGGGTATTGTAAACGAAGCAGCTGCAACATGTTCTGACCGAAAAGGGTAAAAGCCAACGTTCAACCAAGGATTTCAACTTCTCGATCTCAATCCAACCATTAATGTTGTGGTGTACTATTACCTACTATACCCTGTATACTATTAGCCTCGTACCCAGGTTAATGTTCTGTACTCTGTACATGACAACGCCAAGTACCATTGGCTACCTAATGTTGCACGTGCATGGTAGGATGCACGCTGTAAAACATCCCTGTCTCACAGCCTCCTCCTCAATACCAACGGGAGCTACACTCCACCAAGTCATCAACCGGCCTACCTACCTATATCAGTTGAATCACTAAGATCACGAGATTATCCAGCACTTATTTGTTCAACCATAGGCAAGTCCGATTATGAGAAAAACCTTCGAAAGGCAATACAGCATGCTCGCCAAGTACCAGGGGTACCCCTTGCCAGATTTGCAGCTCTATATGGGGTAAATGCATGGGCTCTATGGCGGAGAATAGCTGGAACTACACAAGATTATGCCACAGCCTCTAGGGAAAAACAATTGTTTACTGTTGGTGAAGAGAATGTAATCGGAGAGTATGTTGGTATTATGGTTAACTGTGGATTTCCACTAAATCATGCACTTATGCAACAAATTGTACAAGATATGATCAATGAGAGGCAAACCCCACCCCATGGCTACGGAGGGGGTATTCCAGGTTCCAGAGTATCTACGGCCAATCCTCGAAATCGTCGAGAGAAGCAATTAGTCCAACAAGGGGCCATAATCTCTTCTTCAAGCTCTGACCTAACCACTCATATCATTGGCCAACACTGGGTAGATCGCTTTCTTGAGCGCAATTCAGGGTTCAGAAAGATTTATATCCGCTACCAGGAGAGAGCTCGAGCAGCAGCAACCAAAAATGTCGAGCTTCAGGCAGATTTTCTTCGAAAACTTGCAAATATTGTGCGGCGGAAGCGGATAACTCAGGGAAACATTTGGAACTGTGATGAAAAGGGTATAACCATGGGGCGCAATAGCACTCGAAACATGGCTATTGTGCGTGTTGGGGGTAGAAGCACTACTATGACTGAGGGATCACCTTCTCCAACTCCTCGATGTAGGTTGCTTCGGAATCCTACAAACCACATATGAGCGAAACCTCAGTACATGGTTACGGAAGAACCCTCTTTTGGCAATATCTAAGGTAGGCTTTTTGGAGATTCTGCAGCAGACAAGAAAGCAGCACATGGAGAGCAGCTCATTGCTGGCCAATCGAGCGACAGTGGTCTCATGCCTCTGAAGATGTTTCAGCCAAGACTAAGGCCGCACGTGATAAGATTGATTTATGCACCTTGGATACCCCAGCTCGTTTCCGACATTTCTCTCATGATCTTGCGGTTAGGATAGGTTCAAAATTGGAGTTAGATGAGAGGAGTATGTTGAATGACCTAATTGACCTAGGGATGGAAAAAATCATCAAACATAGAGATATTCTTCCACGTGCAGAGACATTGAGCAAGCTTTGGGATGATGGTAAGGTATTTAAGGCAAAGAAGGGCTTACGGCATCTTGGTGGTGGAGCTCGAGTTTTAACATCCAAGTATGTCACCGATGGGCTTAAGGCCCTTGCTGATAAAGCGGCCAAGAAGCTTGAAAAAGAGCGAGTTATAGAAGAAAAAAAGAAGGCAGTAGAAGCGAAGAAGAAAATGAAAGAGACCCTTGACAAGCGGTGGAGGGCTGATCTTCACCATTATGAGGAGATTGACATACCTGCTTGGAAGGCTGCTTGCACTGAGATCGATCTTGATTGGGCTGCCGCTAAGCAACTGAGTGGTAAGCGCTCTGGTAGGAAGCCACCATACCCCCTCGACCGAAACGACCTCTTAAGCTCAAACCTCAAGGCAGCGGTGTTGGGACCATTGATGATCCGCTGGTAGTTGAGATTGAAGCAGTTGAGCCGGATGGGGAGGATGCAGAGAATGCGGAGGATGCGGAAGAAAAGGAATTAATTGATTCAATGAGTATGCTCGAAATCGCTCGTTTTGCGGAGGTTAGTGCCATTCGTTTTGAACCTCCCGTTTTGCCAGTTCTCACTCTCCTGCGCTTATACTCATTTGAGATGTGTATAGTCCCTCAACTGAGCTCTGTTCCACCCTAGAGGCGTGTCAGCATGATATTCAATGTATAGAGGAGGTTGAAGGAGGGGGGGGGGTTCATTGGGGGGGTCGTATTAGATTGGGATGTTGATAAATATTGGGTCGATTTGGTAGGATATACGGGTAGCCAGCTTGTAGAGCAGAGTTTGTTGCATAGCTTCGATTTAGGCAGAATGGCTAGTCATCCCAGTACTTATGTGATATCACGGGATCTCTCCCTCGAGGGGTCTGAACAGGGATATTTGCAGGGGTGCATCCTACCGTGCACGTGCAACATTAGGTAGCCAATGGTAACTCTCCCAAGAGACAACAGACTGGTTACGAGGCTAATCAATTCGCTACTCAAAAAACCCAGGTTGATAAGTATTTTTGTAGCGTTCGTGACCCCATGAACTCCCCAGAAACAACAGACTGGCTACCTAGTTGTTGTCTTGCAAGCCTTCCAGTATTAATTCTAATATTAATCGCTACCTCAAATATATCAAATATTTTTGAGTAGCGATACAAATGATCTCACGAACGCTGCAAAAATATTAACCTGGGTATGAGGCTATATTTGAGGTAGCGAATTAATGCTGGAAGGCTTGGCAGACAACAACTAGGTAGCCTCGTTGTAACCAGTCTGTTGTTTCGGAAGTCATGGGGTCACGAACGCTACAAAAATATCAACCTGGTACGAGGCTATTATACTATGGCCCTTATGTTCTCTCATTCCGAGGCCCTATCTCGACTGGTAACTGTTGATCTGTAGGCAACTCAGTCCTGGGCGAGTAAAACCCCTGATCATACGACGTAGCTCTTCGCTCTTGTGGCTCATCCCCCGCGAAAATTGTTCCGCTTCCTCTTTAGTAGATACAGGTTCCATCTTCCAGCAGTATTGATCAATATTCCGGCTCTCCTCCAAACATGCGCAACCTGCCATCATGAGCAAAGTGTTGCCCCATTTTATGGGCAGTAGATGGCTGATCGGTTCTGCTTCTATGTCCACAATAGCTCGTGTAGAAATATCAAGAGAGAAGGTGAAATCCAAGACTCAATGGTAAGAAAGGTAGAAGTATTGGGACGTGGAACACTAACTGGCATACTCCCTTCGGGTCAAATACGTTTTTGGCTTTATCCATCGATTCCCATATTGAAGTATATTTTGTTGTCCCATTGGGTTGCTAAAACAACCACGACTGGGTACATCCTTACGTAGGTATGTCCCTTTATACAGTCTCATATCGACAAGCACTCGTGCTAAGCAGAATAGAGTACTTATTCATATGGTTTCTGAGATGCATAAATTTTTTCAGAATGTCCACTGGTGAACTATCAGTCACCTCGAATAAAATTTGAGACAAATCTAACCAAATCTACCAACAGTTAAATAGCAGATGAATAAGTTAGCACAACTCTATATATTTCTTATGCCTTGTCTTTTTTTCTCACTGGTACACAGCCCTCGCAAACCGCCAGGGATCTGGGTGATGATTCCAATTTACTTAACAAGTACTGTAGATGGGCTTTACAGGTTAAGGTACCTCGATAAGCATGTATAAAACTAGTCTGGCAGTATATCGCTATAGGGCTAGCAGTTGATTTTAGTTAGTTGTACGGTAGCTCCTCATGCCCCAAATCACATTCAGCGCACAAGTCTATGTAGACGGATTGTCCAACGTCTGCTCCTCAACTCATGGTTCAAGACCACAATCACAGTAGTCAATAAAGAGTACATGCCAGCTCGACAGTGGTCAGATCATTAGATTTTTCACACTCCTCGATGAGGATTTATTCATCAAGGCTTTAGATTCTAGGTATCGTACATCATTGTGCAACATCGAATCATTCTCTACTCCAACTTGAAGCATAAGCCTCTAGCAGAAATGACTTGAAGAACTTGGCAATACCCATGCTTACTGACAGACGTTCAGTCAACAGTCCCTGCACCACCATGGAAAGCAAGATCGAAAATTATCATCACAGTCAGAATAACAAAGTGGGAAAACTAGAAAGGCGCAATATGGGTATATGTCAAAGAAATTCCATGCTTCCTAAGTGGAAATACATGGCACATACAGGGGATTAGGAAGAAGAACTCAAAAACATTGGGCTTATGGGACCAGCTGGGGGAAGATAGCTTTGAAAGGGATTATAAATTATGCAGAGAACTTGGGGGTATTGCCATCACCGTAATACAGCACGAGAACAGATAATCATCCAGATGATTGTTGAGCATGCCCTAAAAGTTACATTCTTGTTAATACCCTACCATGACCGAAAGTAATCAATTGTATAGAAGCAAATAAACCTACCCAGTCAGCCCCGCACAAGCCACACTCCCCACCACTATCCCTTTACTCTTCGCCGCCGCCTCGTACACAGCCATCTGATTCTCTGTACTCACGTTCGTTGTTGTCGTCTGCGTCTGTGTCGTACTGGACTCCGGCTTCCAACTCCCATCATTTTGAGCCCACCTCCTCACTAGTAAATTCCCATTCCCATCAATCAACATCCCATTAATAGCAGTTGCCACTGCCCCTAGCGACGCCCACCAGAACATCGTCAAGAATCCCTCGATTTGCATATGTATGAGCTTGTATCGTTTTGAGTATGTGCAGTCGTGCATGCGGATGTCTACAGAGAAGAGGAGGGCGTAGGTGTCATATAGTATTGTTACCACGGCCTAGGGGGGGGGAGGGGTTAGTATGGATATTTTGCGCATATACATAATACACACAGTGAACATCATAAGCCCTCCAGCTCGCTTGATGGAGCTATTCCAGTTATCGTCATGCTTGTATGCGGTACCAAGGACACCAGCGACGATTAGCGCAAGGAGAAAGCGGAAGATGCGTAGGCCTTGCGGGAATGTGGGAATGAAGCGGGAAAGACCCATTTCCGGGTATGTGAAAGGGTATGTCAACTCAGGATGGGAAAGCCGGTATTTGTAGGTGTTACAGAGCGCCGAGTAGGTAGCTGGTAAATAAACAATCAATTTCGCCGACCCAACAGCCAAGACCACAACACCCTTGTTGTGTGTTTACTATACTTACATACGACGTTTCATGATAACGCGATCGTGACAAGAGGTGAGTTCAGAGAGGAAAGTAGAATGGATTTCTTGCCATTGTTAAGACTCTGGCGACTCTGACCAGACGTGGTCAGAGCTTGTGCACCAATGATAATTAAGTATAGATTCAAGTGTTAGATTCTTAAAAGCTATACAGTAGTCTTGGCTGCTTAGCAAATCATACCTCGTCATCACCGCAAAGTTGTGGATACCAACGCCACATCTTCGCAGGCACCCCTGAAGAACCCAATCGCGCGATTTGCGATATCGAAGCCTTAGTGTGAATCCTAAGCTGTCTTACAGTTGTTAAGCTACCTGAGTTCTACAAGTTCTTCAAGATCGACATTGATTAGTTACCCTAATTACTACCCATCATGGCTTCCTCCTCCTCCAACGGACTATCAACTTCTAATCCCCCTCTCACTTAGTTTGTGAACCCCTTTGCCATTTACTCTGTAAGTCACTAACACCTGAATTATGCAGTGCCTGCATCGCACATGGCGACTCTTCAATATTCTCCGCAATTCCTCCAGCACCATACAATCGCCTCCCACCTGCCCTCATCAACCACGCCACGCACCTGACAAGTCTTATCCTCCCCAAAATCGACCACAGCAAAACCAGCAAGCTCACATATACCCACCAAGAGCACTTCCTCAGCTACATCTCCCGACCCGGGACCTCCCAATATCCCCAGGGGCTAAGCTACGTCGTTGTCAGTCCCGCAGCTGCCGGTCGAAAAGTCCCTTTTGCTTTCCTACTTAGCATTCAGCGGGAGTTCGAGGAGAACTATGCAGCCCACCAGGCAGAGGGCTTCGATGCAGCAATGGCTCGGGAGATGGGGAAGTACTGTGCTGCAGTAACTGAAGGTGGAGCAGCGGGGAATGCGCTCATAGGTGGTTATGGAGGGGTAGGTGGGCAAGATAATGTTAAACGGGTACAAGAGGAGATTGATAATGTTCGGGGAATAATGACGGAGAATATTGAGAGGGTGTTGGAGAGGGGGGAGAGGATCGACTTGCTGGTGGACAAGACGGGGAGGTTGAATACAAATGCAGGGGAGTTTAGGAGGAGGAGCAGGGGCTTGAGGAGAAGGATGTGGTGGAAGAATGTGAAGGTTATGGCGCTGTTGTGCTTTGTGGTGGTGTTTATGGTCTATCTGTTTGTGGGAATGGGATGCGGATTACCAGGTGAGCTCATACTTGAATTTAGCTATGTATTGGGGTGTTATCTAACATATTGGACCTAGGGTGGGACCGATGCTTTGGCAAGTAAATTTAGACTGGGGAACTATCTGAAGAATGTCATGATCACATATCCCCATGTTGTGTGGACCAGAAATCTGAATGGGCGACTGGTGCATACTCCCAATGATATGCTCGAATCATAGGCATGGATTCAGTATTTTTTGCGCACTTTATTGCATATCAAGGAGGCTTCCTCTTTTATCTTTGGTGTGTTGCCTACTCTTCATGCCTGCTCTTCGTTGCGTGTGATTCATCTCAGCTATTGTCTCCTGTAGGTGTCGTGTGTACTCTAGCGGTTCGCAATTCTGTCTCCGGGGAAATACGATTTGTTCCTTCATATTGGTGGATAATAATAACCTAGGTACTTAAGTATTTTGCCTCTCTTCCACATTCTTGAAACGATGAGTTTTGCATACTTTACATAACTTTTATCCCAAAATGTATTGTTGCGCCAGGCACACTGTAGTCTGGTTCTGGACAGGTCTAGTCCGTTGAGAGATAGTATTCCAAGGTAGTGGCCTCATTCTAGCGCCTAGACAGGGCATACTTCCCACGAGATTCAGCTCCGAACATCCCACACGTGGCGAAGCTATTGCATACGTTTCTCATCTTCCTCGCTTCTCAACTGAACCAGATCATCCTCCTGCAGTCTCACTGCCCTGCACGGCATTTAGGGATGTTCCTCCAGCTCGGTTCTGCTTAAGACCTAACTAACTTATCCCTCATTAATCTTTCTCAAATATTACTCGCGGCCCATGGATCTACACTGCAAGTCTCCTAAAGTGGTCTTCTAAACGAAATTGGCGGGATAGTGGATATTGGGCGAGGAGAAGCACCCCTGGGTTTGGGATGAAATACCTCCCTCACTCGGAATCCGCATGAACACCATCCAAGGGACGGGCCGTGCACCAGGATAACGTACGGCAAGTTTTCTTATGAACTGTCACAAGGCGGATATAATTTGCATGTAGATAAATAATCATGTACACTTGATTCCATTGCTTTAGTTTTGAAATATTCAAGCTGACTCCTTGGTAGTAGGGCGAATAGCCGAGCAAGAGGAAAGGCTGGAGGCTGAAGAGTCACTAGAAATATCATATCATCAATGATAGTGGTACGAAGCTGTAATGATAGTAGTTATGATGATGGTCTGTAATGTAACCCCTTTCAATTTTGCTAACCACGAGTGAAAAGGTCCAGGACTATCCTTTTTCTCACCTTTTTCTCACCTCAGCTTTTCTCTACAATATAGGCTTGCAAAAAGACTGCTTGTGCGGCTTCAGGTAACGATCCTCGGCTGCCCTTCAGATTAAACCACGCATTGAAATCAGGAGGTTAATGAAGATGTCTTCACATCACGCCTTAATTCAGATCAACGCTGCAATATTTTCTCCAGGGTAACTAGCTGCAGAATCTACCTGCAGGAAGCTCAACTGGGCTTATGTCGATGGCAGTGGTTCCGATTGGGAGTCTTCAGTTTCAGACTGCTGTTTGCTGCCGGTTGTTAACCATATGTTGTAATCATGCGACTCGATATCCCACGTCTAGGCCATGAGCCGGAGCTGACTGTGGTTCCCTAGAGAAATAAATATACGTGAAATGAGAATTCGTCTCGGGATGCCTAGAACAACTCGCTACTAATATCTGTTTCATAGTTGCAACAAGTCACTCACCCTTTTCTCAATGAAAGCTGAGACATTCGAACCAGATGCAGACCTGCATGGCAGCACATATCAATTGGTATCAAATATCTTAGCAGGCCTAATATATCTTTCAGAAGCTAAACAAGCAATTGGGTAACCTAGGACTGGGCTTCATTCTGGGATAGCTGAAAATAGAGTGAAAATAAAGTGCTGCATCTCTACATTCTTCAAAGCATGGGGTCCCTTACGCTTGTTGCAGACAGCTTCCCCGCATAGCCTCACTGGGCACTCTGGATGCCTCTTCATTCTAATGAGTTTCAAGGCACCAACTTTGATGTTTCTCCAATAAAAAAGTGTTTTTCAAACAGATCAACGCTGCAAGGGTTCAGCTGGGAGTTCATTTGGGTAAAGGAAAATCGGATCAGAAGCTAGGGATTTAAATTAGTCTCGATCCAGTCTCGATTAGAATATGCGGGGGCGGAAGGTGACATGTGGTTATGGTCTTCCACTCAGCCGCCCCCTCAACGCGCAATTCCCCCCACCCACACCTCCGATCATTCTCATTAGGGAAAGGTGGTATTGAGGTGTATATACAATCTCTATCTCGAAATATGAGACTTGTGATGGAGATTAAGAATTAGAACCTTGTTAACATCAATTTGAAAAAGAATCAGGGTACAAATTACAAAAAGAACTGTGACACATATCTGGACTGGGGTGTATAACAACCGTCCTCCAGGTTGGACTAGGCATATTCTACCACGAATTTGTGGTAAGCTCTCAATGTGTTGGGAGGGGTTTACTTGCCTGCAAAACCTCTCAATGAAAGGTGTGAAAATTCGATTATTTTCCTGTGGTATCCGCTAATACCCTGTTCAAATACCTAGGCAGTTCTGGAGTTAAAATACGTGTTACCCTCATTTTGTTGTGAATTGCCAGATTGAACAAAGGATCGAAAGTGTAGGGCTCAGCATGTTAGACCATGTACTGCGATACGTCAATGCCCCGGAGCAGTGACTCCACACCTCCAAGCCGTGGAAGGCTCAGAATTCCAGGAAGAGCTTCCTGCAGCCAGTGAGTGCATCCCCCGTGTCGGAGTTAATATTGCCTCATACTGTACTTAGAAAAGTTTCAGTTTTTTCTTGGTGTATGTCTCATCATTAATATTTCCAAAGGGCAGTAAACTTCGGCAGATATCACATGCATATACCCGGAACCGAGGTGGCCCTTGGAAATGGCCTTGCGCAAGAGCGCTGTATCTGCATTGAAGACTTTACTAGATTGCGCAGTTGCTGAAGTGTTGTGTGGTTCTAGTGTACCAGCAAGGAAGATAGGGGAGGAAGGGCGTATCCGGCTCTGTCTTCTGCTGGCATATCAGAGAGCGCTCGGCACTGACTTCAACTGAAGGGAAATGGACGGAGACGCCGATATGTGATCACCATTGGAATTAGCGCAAAGAGATGGACATTCCCGACAAGAACTATCACGAGTGGGGAGGCAGATCAGGCTGTCGTCAACTCAGGTGCAAGCAAAGTAAGGCTGTCTTGAAAGATAAAACTTTAGAGCTCTTAAGTGTCACGCAATCCCAGTTGAAGGGAGTGGCTGCATATGTGAGTTAATAATCGGGGGTGGGCAGATCCAGAGGGAGGCAACCACTTGCCCCTTGTTGACATATCCTTGTACAGCAGAGTTGACGGCGAGGTCAGGTTCTTGTATGGTGAGGCAACATCATTGGTTTTCAGATGGCTCTCGCTATTATATCTCACTGAGTCATCACTAGTACTCCAACTGGTACACGTTGTGCACGTCGATCATGGGCTTCATGGGCATACCCAGTGCACGGTACCGTTTTGTGCTTTTAACATTCAGGATAACGTAGGCGCAAAGGAGCAAATATACTGCTTGCTTCAAGAGATGTTTGCGTGCATTGACAAAATATGACCTATCTCTACTTCAGACTCAATTCAGGTTTCGCGACCTAAATAAGCTATACCACTTCGCACAACCGGCCACGGTTCATCGAATTTCTTCAGACAAACGGTGGATTGACCCACTTGGCTCGCCCAGCCTCACCACCGATCTCCTACAGGGGGTTGAGTACAAGTCCAGATTGTATATATCTTGCTACGGTATGCTCGTCAGACGGATTCCTCGATGTACGTCTTACATTCATGCCGGTCTGGTTCTCGATCGCTAATAAATTTGACACGTAGTTACCTGGCTGCAGCAATGGGGTATGTAAAAAATGGACCCCTCATGCATATGCATAGATGGGGACGCTGCAGATCAGTACATGTGCCTCCTTGCTGGTGGAGCAGCGAGTGAGATACTAGCTGCCTATGCGAAGTGAAACGTGAGCTAATATCGAGTCTTGCATATGAACCCAGAGGAATGCTGACCTGGAAGTCAACAAGCACGAGACCGTCAAGGAAGGACGATTCTTATATCATACTCCGATGGCAGCTTTAAACAACATGCCCAGGAATAGAGAACACATAAGAATCTTTCTAGTAACGATATTGGAAAGCGTGGGGTTTGAAAAAAGTTAGCCCTCTATTGCATGAGCAACAAAGCAGTCACTGCATCGAGGAATCCACGGTACCTGCTCTAGAGACGGTTTGTACTCCCATCTGATAATGGAAATTTCCAGGGTGGGACTGACCTTGGCCTAGCATTTTACCAGGATATCATCGGTCTAATCCTGTTTTTTGGGCTCCCATCGTCGTCGATATGTCCCAGCCTCAGAGGGAAGTGTATGAGAGAAACAATGATAAACCATACGATAGCGGCCGGGAGTCCGGTTCGGATGGTCAAGCTGGTGAAACTTCGGACCTGGTATCCAGTCCGAATGAGGATATGGAAGCGTGGAACCGGAATATTCGTACGGAGATGGAAGCGAATCCAGATACTCTCGATGAACGTACAATTCATCAATATTGGGGAGAACTCTGCGGAGATCCTGCCGCTGATCAGTATGAAGAACAGATAGGGGAT
Organism: Tirmania nivea; assembly: GCA_015179035.1. Classification (NCBI taxonomy): domain Eukaryota; kingdom Fungi; phylum Ascomycota; class Pezizomycetes; order Pezizales; family Pezizaceae; genus Tirmania; species Tirmania nivea. Next base: position 254,666 of record WHUY01000052.1, on the reverse strand, counting down.
CGCAGGACGATTACCTCCAAACTCTCAGAACTCTTGGACACAAAGATCGCAGTTGGCGAGATTCTCCTGCGCACAGCACCCCCGCAACATTCTCTTCGGCCATTCTTGCTCTTTCATCTTAGTGATAATTTAGGAAGGCGATTTCGGTACCGTGGTGTTGAGGAGCTTGGGGATTTGGATCGAGCCATCAGATTGGCTGAGACTGGGGTTGGTCTTTTCAGGGAGAATCCACCCATAGGACCCCCAGAGCAGTCAATCGATATCATTGCCATGGGTTTATTGAATCTCGGAACTTTGTTACTTGCCCACTATGAGAGTACGAAAATCACAGATAGTCTCGAGAAGGCTATCCTTCACACTAAACATGCACTACATTTGGTGAGAAGTGGATCCCACCATCTCCCCACAAGACTTACTGCACTCAAGAATCTTCCTCTTATGTTGGTACTAAGATGTCAGTGGATAAGAAGGATGGAGGACTTGGACGAGGCGTATAGGCTTGCAGAATATGGTCTTTCGCTTGCCAAAAGGGAGGCATACCCAGAAGAGCGAGTGGCGGGATACCAGTGGTTATTGAGCATTTCTTCTGAGACAAGATACCAACTGACGGGAGACATTGCAACCTTATCGAAAGCCATAGAGCTTGCCAGTAAAACCGTTGCCGGCACGTCGACAGTATCTAAGAAAGTCAGTTATCTCCGCTATCTTAGTGTGATGTTAGAGCTTCGATATACAGCATTAGGTGATTTGGGTGACATTGCAGAAGCGATTAAGCATGCAGAATATGGGCTCGACATTCTTGCCGAAGCTAACAACCCCGAATTGCATGAGCCTTCGGCCCCAGGAGGATCCCATCATTTTCTCAGGTTGTTGGCCGATCTACATGAGGCTAAGTATCAGGCTCGTGGTGATTTCCAGGATCTCAATAAGTCTCTTGCTTACCAGAAGCGAGCGATTGAGACTTTTGACGTCGGGGATGCAAAAGGGTTCATTGGCTTAGCTGGATTTGTTACCTCTCTTCGGTCGAGATATATTGGTGCCGAGGCTCTAGACCATGTTAACGAGAGTCTTGTGTTGCTGGAGGAAGCTGTCGAGGACAACTTAGACATGAGAGAGAGAACTCTTTTCATTTCGTCCCTCGGCGCTCTTTACGAAGCACGCTACAGTCTCACTCGTTCACCGGGGGACCTCGATCGAGCTGTCTCTATGTCTGAGGCATCGATCTCATTCTTACCACAGAGTTCACCTGAACTCCCAAAGTTCCATGGGGAGCTTGCTCGCCGTCTACAATTGCGTTATCGAAGCAAGAAGAGAATTGGTGATCTGGAGGCTGCAATTGCCTGGGGAGCACAAGCGTTGACAGAAGCCCCGGCAACATCCATACTGCGACCAAGCTTACTCAACTCCTTGTCACAGGCGTTATCCCTGCTATACTTGGAGAGTCAGGATCCAAATGATTTGGATTTTGCTCTCTCAATTGGATCGGAAGCGACAGAAGAATTCCCGGAATATCACCCAGAGTTTGCACCAGCCATGATCAACCTCGGAGAGCTCTTCTTCAACGCTTTTCAAGCCGAGCAGAGCGAGGAAGAGAAGTCCCAGTGGCTCTATTGGGCTTTACAATTTTTCATTAACGCTCTTCAATGCCCCAGTACATCCCCTCGTTTCCGTCTCCATGCCGCCGGCCAAGCAGCAAAGACGAATATGGTCTTGGGCCATTTTTTCGAGCAGCACAGGGAACAGCCAGATAATGCTTCGGCTACCATTCGAGGACATTGGGAGAATGCGTATGAGATCTTGTCGGAAGCGGTGGGGTTGCTGCCAATACTCTCATGTGTCGCGCTCACACTTGAAGATGAGCAATGGCACCTCTCACAGCATCTGAATCTTGCATCTAATGCTGCCGCAATGGCAATCAAATGTGAAAGGTCTGCTCTGCAGGCTGCACGACTTCTCGAAGCCGGTAGAGGTATCATAATGGGAAATCTCATTGAATCTAGGCAAGAAATATTCGGTCTCGAGCGTGCCAACCCCGATCTTGCCCGAGAATTCGATGTCTTGCGTCAGAAGGTCGATGGTATGTTAGTTGGGCCCAGGGGAGAGGCTGGTGTCCAAGGAGGTTTTCGCGCAAGCTTGTTAATGTTTCATCGACAAGAGCAGAGGCTTCGTGATGTGAACTTGTTGGAAAGAACGCTTGAGAAAATCCGCGGGATGCCCGGATTTGAAAATTTTCTTTATCCATCAGAAGCGGAGTTCAAAGAAGCGGCGAGGTATGGTCCCATCGTCGCCATCAATGTCACCGAGAATAGCAGCGATGCAATTATCATCCAGTCGACCGGCGTCAGCAGTCTTCGGCTTCAGCAGTTGTCGAGTAGCTGGGTTAAGAAGCAGATTGGAATGATTGACAGGAAAATCTTGAAATCTAGAGAGCTCGCGCCGGATAAAAACAGGCGAATGAGAGCCTTGCTAGAGATGTTGTGGGTTGCAGTAGTTAAGCCTGTTTTGCAAGAACTGGGGTTCTATACCAACCAAAAATCGAGCAGTGCCTTACCTCATATCTGGTGGATTGGCGTTGGCACAATGGCTAAGGCCCCCTTTCATGCCGCGGGGTGCTATCCGAAGTCACCAAACTCCCCGAAGGCAGAGTATACATCCAAGTATTGTATTTCCTCCTACACACCGACTGTTAAAGCCCTCCTCTACTCTCGTGCTCGAGAGGAAGCCACCATCCAAAACGTGGGCTTAGACACCTTCACAGATAAGGCTCTTTTTATTACCATGCCGAGAACTCCTGGGGACAAAGATTTCCCAAAAGCAAAGGAGGAAGCGGAATCGATTATTTCCTTCCTACCTTCGGGAATCACCAAAACACTCCTCATTTCTCCGAGCTCGAGACTCGCCTTGGAACAGATCCAGGGACATAATATGATTCATTTCGCGTGCCATGGAATCACCGAATTTGCAAACCCTGCAAAAAGCCGCATCGTTCTTTTCAAGGGTCCTGGGGAAGTTGAGACTCTCACCGTTAAGGCAATATCGGAGGTGAGACGATTCCAACCAGTAAGCCCCAATGGCACTCACAGTCTCGCCTACCTCTCTGCGTGTATTTCTGGCGACAGTTCAAGCGAGGACCTGGGACAGGAGGTACTACACATTGCCAGTAGCTTTCAGCTTGCGGGGTTCAGCCATGTCGTTGGAACGTTATGGATAGGCGACGATACTGTGAGCAAGAAAGTGGCAGAGGAGTTCTATAAGGCCCTTTTCCAATGCGGGGAAGTCAGGGGTAGTAGTCGGGGTGAGCGTGAGGAAGTGGGTGACCCTGCAGCTGCAGTTGACTCTACAGAGGGGGGGCGTGTTCCCGTGTTGAGGATGACGTGTGCAGAGGCGCTGCACCGAGCCGTTGATAAGGTGAAGATAGTCGAGGGGTATTGGTGGAACCCTCTCGATTGGGCGCAGTTTTGCCATTGGGGTGCGTGAGCTGGGGAGTTCCTCATTGGGGTTCACTTACCATGCTAGAGCGGAGCATGAGGGGGGCCACGATCTTATGTGAGGTTAAAATTGGTTTTATTCAGCTAACTTCTTGTTCCTTAATTAAATTGGTCATGGTCATCTCCTTTTAGTTATGGAAATTTTTTTTTTGGCGATTTTAGCTATTTCTTTGGCTTTGGAGCGGCAATAAAAGCAATAAAAGCAACAGTAACCATGACGCGAATATCAAGGTATCGTTCTAGGGGTGCTTGGCAGGTGCCTAATCGGGGCTACTGCTCAATCGAGAACATGAAACAATAAACCCTAACTACAAGACACAACACAACGTAGATGTAGGCCGCAAGCACGGTACAGCGGCCGTGGGCCAATGGATTGAGATTCGTAGGCCCGGATACGAGATGTGTATGCCCGGTAGATGGAGTGAGCATAGCTAGCACGCAGGTGCGGCTGGGTTTGAGTCATTTATGGATTACGACCCATGGTGGATCTGAGATCGAGGGAATACATGAGATCGCTGTGAGTGGTGATAGGGGGGCAGCAGTGGCACTCCGGTATGTCAGGGTTCACGGCAAGTGGGTGATGGGAGCTGAGGTTTGTAATGTAAAAGGTTAGCTAGCTGGGTATTGCGAATTGCCGTAGTCTGGTTCGCATTGCGGGTTGGTTGGGGGGGGGGGGGAATCGGATGGGGAAGTGGAGAAGTAGGGGATTCTGGCGCCGATGAAGTGGGTATACAGTGTGTGTGTGTGTATTGGGAGGGGGTTTATAAAAGTTACTCTTGTTGGTATGTATATGTGCCTTTTGTTCCCCCTCCCCCCCTCTCTTCGTCTTTGTTGGTGGTATCACGGCAGTTGGTTATCTGGTTCACTATAGATTTCTATTATTATTAATTTTTTTTTTGGTAGGGGGGAGGGGTAGGGGGGAGGGGGAGGGGGGAGGGGGGAGGGGGAGGGGGATGTATGGTTTCGATAGTCTGGTTGTAGTTCCGGGAAGTTCCGGCTACGAGGATGAAGAAGTTATGCCAACCAGACTAGAGAATGGGGGTTATTAAGTTTTGATATCGAGGTAGGTTGACCTTTTTTTTTTTTTTTTTGGAGGTGGCGTATTGCTTATCGATAAGGGGGGTCTTTGGGAGGTTAGTTTGTTCCGAGGTATGTGGCACGAGACTAATGTGTATGTATGTATTATGTATGTATGTATGTAAATTTAGAGTGCTTAACCGGACTCCTAAGTAGGTATGCCGGTGCGACATCTCCGATATTGTTCCTTATCCTGAGGTTTTTTTTTTTTTTGGCCCCCTAAACTCCTAGTTGTGGGATGGGGGTTGGGGGGGGGGGGGGCTCGGTAGCTCGAATGCTGCAGCAAACGGGGTCGACGTGGTCATGTACAGATAGATACAATGTAATATATATGTACGGAATAGTTGAATGAATGAATGCTAGGAACTTATCTCAGCCAAAAAGTTACGCGCAAAACGTCTAGATACCTCCATCTCTTCGCTTTTTTCTTTTACAAGGTGGAGGATATACCGTAACTAATTTCCCCATCCCCTCCCCCCCCCCCCTCACCATCCGTGCCCAGAGCTTTGGAAAATAGGAATTAAGGTTCGGAATTCAAGCTCACTAAAACGACCGAGCTGAACGGATTTTTTTTTTCTTTTTTTCTTTGGGGTGGGGAGGAGGGGGAAGGCGAGATTCACAATTCTCCAGGTTACGAGTAAATCATGGGGCAGTGTATTCCGGAAAAATGGTGCCATGCAAAAATGCCCCGCCTCTCATGAGCAAGGTAATGAATGAATGAATGAATGAATGGGTAAGTAATGCATGCACGCATGCATGCATCGAACGACACCAAGTATAAAGCTCCTCGTGAGCTGCAGAGAGTTACTTAGCTATGCCCACGGGAGCCTTTTCTTTTTTACAAACAAAGTCAAAGACTCTTTACACATGAGTTTATAGAGTGGCAATCCTTATTATTTCCCTTGCTACTAGTTGCGGTATCTATTGTTGTAACCCCAAAGTGGTGTTTCAGGGTAAAACTCGCTGCAGAGGGCTAACGCAATTATCACATCGAATGATGGGCGATGCAAATATATCTCCTTGTATTGTATTGATATCCTTGATAGAAGTGGCAAATCTTTTCGTTTTTTTTGGCTGGGGGGCTAGGGCATCTTGCAAACGGAAGTAGTTTATTTTTTTTTTGGGGGGGAGGGGGTGATCATCGCTTTGCCACATTATACTAGGTACAAGCGCTATAGAAACAGCGTTCAGGGTAACCCTAGGTGCTCTACGGCTAGCGTCTACTAAGTGATTCAACGCAAACATATTTTACAGTTCTAGCTTTCTAAGCCTCTATCTAACCCGCTAACCTGCGTAAACAAACCAAAGCCTTTTGAAAGAGCCGGAACCAGCAAGCAAGCAAGAAATTCGATAACGTAAACCGACAATGACATAATTAAAACCAATGCCAAAGTCAAAGCCAAAAAAGCACAACACGCACGAATACGCAAAACACCTCAATCCCCTCTCAAAACAAACAAGAAAGAAGGAAACTATGTAATATACACAACCCCATCTAAACCGCATACACCCTACTAAAACCCCCCACCTCCCGCCTACAACAAACGCACGTTGCAAAATTCCTCATAGCAAGACTAACTCTACACTCCTCACACAGCGCCAGACACCTACACGGCCAGATCACCACCGTTCTGGGGTTGATTTGGCAGACTACACATGGTCCCCATCCTTCTCCCTCCCAGCCTCCGTCCCCCCCACTAACCCCACCAATACCGCGCCGTCTATTGAGTATTAACTTTTCGAGGGTAACTTCTTCCTGATTGTCGGCGAGAGCAGAGCGCCGGGTAACATGTTTACCCCGGGGAGCGGCGAGGTGGATACTCATTATCCTCGCAAGGGAGCGCTGCTCGGGGGTCTGTGGGTCGAGGAGGGTAGCTAGGTGCTGTAGCTGAGAGGTGCCTGTATCGTCCTCATCCTCGTCATCATTATCCTCTTCATTATCCAAGACATTATCCATAGATAATGCCGTAGTATAATGTCTCCGGCGTGGTGGAGGGCAGGGCGTTTCCGGCGTGGGAGTCATGCTTCGAGAACGATAGGAATGAGGTGAGGAGGAGGAAGAGTGTGAGAACAAGGAAGAATATGAAGTAGTCGTAGCCGTTGTCGCAGTAACCGTCGACGAAGAATCGTCGTCGTCGTCTGAGCTCCGCAAAGGTGTATACTCCCCACTATCATCCTCCTCCTGCGGGAGTAACCTCTTCGCCTGTAAAAACGCCCCATATAGCCTCCTTCTATGCTCCTCATCCCTCCCACCATCGACCCACTTTTCGCCTAAAATCTGCATAGCAGCCTCGTCCAAATCGTTCTCCTCATTATCCTTGTCCTCCCACTCTTCACCTTGGGCACTTCCATTCCCCCTCTCCTCCGGTTCCTCCACACTTATGACACCAAACTTCTTCCCGACATTCACCACCCCTCTCACTCCCCACCTCCCCAACACCCCAACCACCCCCCGAACAAACTCAATTGCCCCAACCCATCTCTTACGCCTCCCATTCCCCAATTTCCTTTTCCTCTGACCCGCCTCCCCATTCCCACCCTCACCCACCCCACCAACCGCATACCCCTTCGCCAACCCCACCATCCAACTCTTGATCTCCTTCTTCTCATTCCCATACCCCTTCATATTATCCGCGCCAACCAGCATCGCAACCTCAGCATCCCCAACTCGACTATCCTCCAGCGCCTTCTTCTCCACAGCCCACTTCCTCTGTCTCTCCAACACCCTTATCCGTTCATGTTCAAGCCAAGTCAACCCCGGAACACGAAGCGGTGCGCCTTCATTGAGATACGTGGCTTCGCTTGCCGCAGTGAGACATTGGAAGCCAAGTTTGAGGAGGGAAGTGTAGAAATCCTCGTTCCAGCTGATTGTCAGTGTCGAAAGCGTAATATTCGCTTGGAGATTACTAAAATCGAAAAATCCCCTAGGGGTAGAAGATTCATCGGCAGCTCCATCAAGCTGTGCCGGGGGAATAAATAGATCATTATCCCATTCATCAGGTATACCTTCTAGCCGCCCTCCGGGGGGTGGTGCCAACGTAGAAAAAAGGGCAGCAAGGAGGTAAATAGCCCCACAAATCAAAATTCCCGCCACGACCATTAGATGGGGAATAAACCCTACAACACACACCGTCGGGAACCCAAGGACCTTGGCTCCACCCCTCCACATCGCCCATGTGAACCCGCCTAAGAATGCAACTCCCCAAATCCCAGTCGTTATCAGCCGATATCTGCCGACGGTTGCGACTCCTCGGGGTCGAACACCGCCGGATTGGTCTTCGGTGAGCACGCCGATGATGTTGGCGGTGAGGTGAGCCAGGGCGGAGATCAATGCGATGTAGAGGACTTCAGGGGAGACGTTTCCGGAGCGGAGGTCGACAAGGGCTTCGGCTTCGGCGAACGCGAGAGAGTCTTCAAAGAGGGTAAGCCCGGTGTCAGAGGAGGTGGAGGGAATAGCTGTGCCGGCAGAGGTGGGGCCCTGGAGGGCATTGGAGAAGGTCGAGAGGAATAAGGCGAGAGAGATGGTTCGGTATAGAGGCCAGAGAATGACTAGTGAGCCGGTGGGGGTCCAGCCATTGGGTGCTCCCGGGGGTGGGAGCATGCCGAAGGCCTGGCATACTTCTGGGTCGGACTCGGAGGTTGGGAACCAGGGAGTGAGGATCCGGGACAGGACGTATAGGAACCCACCACGGTCTTCGTCGAAATTGTAGGGGATGCTTGCGGCAAGGGGGTAGGCTTCGAGAGATAGGTAGGGGGAGGTCTGGCACCGGAGGGCATAGAGGGTAGATCTGATGTGGCTGAGGAATAAGACAATGGGGATAATCCGGATGACGAGACGCAGTTTCCAGCTGAGGCGGGTGGGGCGGCGAAGGGAGGCGTATAGAAGAGTGCGATTAAGGAGAATAGCCTGAGTCTCGCGTTAGCTGTGGATCACCGTTGATGGGCTCTCCATGGTGGGGCTACCATGAAAATACAGAGCAACGCCCACGAAGAAGTCAGATAATTAAACACATTTCCGATTCCTCTAAACCCTCTATTCCCTCGATTCCCAAAGCTAAACCCACTCCCTGTTGCCGGCCTGGACGGAGTTCCCATTCCCAACCCATCCATTGTCGTAGTGGTCATCGTGGCTTCCAGATGCTGGGGGCGCCCAGCAACCTCCTCAACAACCTCCGCCGCCACAGCAGCCGCAGTCCCAATTCCAGGATGGGCCGTACTCGGGGCTGTATACGCTGGGGGAGCACCGTACCCGGCCATCTTAAGGAACCAGTTGAGGTTTAACGGAGAGGTGCTTGACGGCGTAGCGGTCGTTGAAGGCTCCGGGAGTGGCGACGGCGAGAGGGATGTGAACGGCGTGGACATGGTGAGCAGTGCATCTGTCGCGTGGCACGCACTCCTGCACTCTCCGCTGTTTTGTTTCGTGAATGAAGGATTTGGCGAGGGCGATGAGAATGGGTTGAATAAAGGCTGTATGAGGGCGAGGGGCAGGGGATCCCGAGTGCCACGGCCTACCTAGGCTCCAAGGGGTTAGGGCGCAGCGCGTGGTTTGCATGCGCGACGCCGTCACGTCAGGGTGCATGATACGCCAAGAATGTCGACTCGTCATGACGACAGCATGCGCCAGGCCCAGCATCGCGCTCCAGCCCCATTGCGCCACCCTCAGCATCCCCAGACGCCGCATCCTGTCACCGCATCCGCGACGGGGGTGTTGGCTGTGCAGCCCGGGCTAGAATCCTGCAAGTACAGTGTATCGTACACACATACTTTATGTACCTATTACCAGCTTGTGAGACTACAATTGGCCCGGCATTGCCAACCACGTCAATCACGCTCCTCATGGCCTCTCCAGCCACAGGCAGAATATGCTTGCCTGCTCAGGATGCCGCCCGGTGCGCCCCAACCACATGCGGACGCACAGCTGCAGAGCCTCAGACAACTTGAAACAATGGAATTCCCCTCGCAGCAATGCCGTGCCCGCAGATGGCGGGAAGTAGAAGCACGTTCCTGGATGCACGCGCATGAACTCTCGCCAGAGTACTTTACACTTGGTTCCAGGCACCTCCGACGCCAGCAAAGTCAGACAGAGTACACCTAGGCATCCAGCACAAGAGTCTTGCCCAGAATCTAGCTGTCCGTCGAGGCAGCTTGACTACTTGCAGGCACAAGCAGTTGACCGCCCGGATCTTGACTGCCGATCTCAGATACCCAATTGCAAGGTTACGAGGCTATGAGCAGAAGTAATTGATGTGAGGGAAGATTCTTATTCTAGTTCGATCGCTATAGTCTTCGCTGCTATAGTGAATCTCTATCGCGCGATCTGGTCGCTTCACCATTTGCCCTAGCCTTCTTATCACGTGCGAGAGTATTTCAAACACCAATCACAAAGCTCAAGACCGGAAGCTTTGCGCAATCCAGATGGATCCGCATATTATGGAGTGTCCCATAGATTTCAGTTTATTTGCTTTTTGATGGAGACACCAACTCAATTGAAGAAAAGTGGAAGATGTGTTCGGTAGAGTGGAACAGCACGCGCATATATGTAAGGTTATGTGTATCCGCGGGAAAAAGACGTGTCTTCCTCGGATCAATCAGGCTCCCTCTCTTTTTCTTGCTGTTGTACATGCCTATGTGATTGTTTTAATGATTCCGATGACCTCGCGCCGATTCTGATACCTTTCGCTATTTGAGCTATTGGCGTTTTATTTCTTTTCTGCATCAGCGTACACAATATCCATCTGGAATAATAATACAGCTAATCATCGATATTCCTCAAAACAATCTGCTATACCCGCCATTCCTTTCAAATGGCCCCAAACATCGCGTGGTTGCCCCGCTCGCTCGCCTTTCCACTCCCACGCAAGAGATCGGACGACCACCACCTCCCTATCACAGAGAAACAGCGCCTGCACCCCTCTGGCATCAGGCACTCCCAATCCACATCCACTGCATCCCGCGTGACCATCTCCCAGAGCTGCTTCCGGGAGGAACCGACAATGGTGCATACTGCGCTTTCGTTGAGGGGGGTTTTGGAGCGGGAGGGGTTTAATGAGAAGAAGGTTACTTTGTAGGTATTATCTTTGGCGAGGTTGAGGTTCTGGTAAACTGGAATGAGATGGAGCGCTAATATGGGGTGGTAGTATTGTGGTTGAAGGACAGCACCAGTGGGCTAATGAGGAGATTTCGAGGAGGATTGGTGTGCCTGGGAGGCTGTTTGCCGCTGGGGAGTGGGGCCCGATGGCGCTACCGCAGGCTTGTGACGGAGGTGAGTTTGTATGAGTTAGGTACATACATAGCAGAGGGGCTTACTGTCCATAGGCATGTATTTCGAGCTTGACATTCCCTCACTACACAATAGCTTAGGTATGACACACATGTTATATACACCAGTAATCTGGCCTCTAACTCCTGCCTACGCAGACTCCACCCGCCTCCGAGCATACATCCACATCCGCCACCGCACCCCCTCCGCCCCCACCCAGGCTGACCGCCTCCAACACACCTACTCTCACTACTCTCGCATGTCGTACCCTCCGAACCCCAACACCTCCTCCCCCTCGCCCAACACCGGCCCCTGGATCACATTCATCATCCTGTCCCCGCATCCTCCCCCGAATCAAAAATCCACCTCTCCCCAACATGACACCTCCCTCCCCACCCTCCTCAAACGGTACTACCGGACAAACAACCAACCTCTCACCGCCCGGCTTACGCGAAACCCATCATGGATCCTCATCGACCTCCTCACCGTCACGGGGAATTTACATGGGGAAGCATGGATGGCGGAGGTTCCCGGGGGGATGCCAGATTGGACGTTTCTTTTTCCATACGATATGCGGCGGGGACGTAGGGATGAGCGATGGTCATGGATGTTTCCGGGGGAGAAGGAGAGCAGGTTCCACCCGGCCTCGCAGGCAGAGAAGGCTGCGGTGTTGTTTGAGTATGTGGATGAGCTGCTGGGGGTGGTGAGGAAGATGGAGGGGCTGAGGAGTGTGCTGGAGAGGTTGGGTGGGATCGTGCAGTCCTTTGATCTCTCGCCTCTGGGCCAGGGGGGGGCGGGTGTGGGACTTGGGCTTGGGGGGAGGGACCCTAGACGGAAAAGTTCGTATGGGAGCTCGTCCATCGAGAAGGAACCACCCACCACCACCTCCTCCATGGGGAATCGGAGCTCCCCCTCCCAGCCGCCCCAACCCCCTCCTCCGCGGAGCTCGGGAAATGCTTATCCACTACCACCATCACCAACCTCACCCACTTTCCCAAACTCGTCCTCCCCTTCCTCCTCATCGTCCTCTGCCCTCAAAGTTCAGATCACAGCCTCAACAGCTCACCTCGCGCACTTTCTCGCGCACCTCGCAGCGCTCCACTCCCAGGCGGCGAATCTGCAGGGTATGCTGGCGGCGTCGAATGCGATTAGGCAGAGGGGGAGTATGTCTTCGCTGGCGGCGCTGGGGATGGTGCTGGGGCCGGTGGGGCTAGCAGGGGTGGTTTTTTTGATGATGGGGTTCAGGGGTGGTGCGGAGGGGGAGCAGGGGGGGAGGGGGGCGGAGGGGTGGGTGTATCCGATTATTGGGATGGTGGTGGTGGGCGTGGTGGGCGTGGTGGTGGGGGTTGTGAGGCGATGTGGGGTTTGAGGGGAAGGGGAGGGGTTAGCAAGAGAGGTGGGGGGATGCAATAATTGTAGCTTTTTCATTATACTGCATATATGTAAGTTGTATAGTTTTTCATCTTTTCGGGCGTTTTTTCATTTTGGGCGGGGGCTGCATTAGGGTAGGTAGATGGTACTTACTTCTTAGGTGGGTACTTTTTTTGTGAGAATATTTCAGGGAGTCACTACGGCGTTAGTGCGCTACGGACGGGGTAGGGGTGGGGGGGGCTATGTAATTCTTATTACCCTGAACTTTTGACAATTACACCTCATTAGAGCAAGCCGCAGCATGTGGCTGCTACCTTGCAATACGCTATAGCCCACATCCACGCAAAGAAATCACACGAGACATGCACATATCTGACTAGAAAAAAAAAAAAAAGGGTCTTTGGTAGCATACAACAATAGTCACGCAGCCACTTTCTTTTCCTGCCCTAGTCCCTGGGATTCACAGCTTGCACGCGCCCCGAGAGATGCTGGCGCCGCTGGCGTCATAGACATACCCAAGAGCAGCGGGGTGCGCGGGCGGCTCCGGCGGCGGCGGCGGGGCGGCTGCGCGTGGGCGCAGGTGCGGAGTGAAGAATACGGGGTGCCGGGTTGCCGGGTCGTAGGTGGGGCGGGGGGGAGACTGCGGTGCAGAGGGGCGTTAGTGGGGGTTGTGGAGTGTGGGGGTGGGAGGGCTGACGTACCTCCGTCTTGGGGCGCTTAGGCTGCAGACGGGGAAGCATAGCTAGGGCTGGGGTAGCAGGTCCTGGATGGATGTATGTATGTATGATAGACTCGATGAGAGGACCGCTGCGTGCGGCGGCGCGGCGGTGCAGCGTGTAGCGTACGACGAAAGAGGGGGAGGGGGGGCTCGCACGAGAGAAAAAGGCTCTTGCGCGCAAGAACTGCGGGTTTTTTCGTATCTGTATAGCGCTATGGAGAGGGATGGTTTCTCCCTTCGTTTTGCAATGCGCAGGCTTGGCGCGGCTACTGTGCGAAAACAGGTGAAATGCAGAGATTGCAAAAATGCATTACTTTTGCTTAGTTATTGTTGCGTATATATATAGTACAGTGAAATATTCTTGCAGGCTATTTAAGTCCCACATTACTGTAGACAGCTGAGGGCTCTAAGAAAGCTCCATGGAGCAGTATAGAGAATCAGCTACAGTGGCCCAAAACATGGCGGATGTTTCTGAGGGTCGAGCAAACGTATGGCAGAAGATCCTGCCAGGCATTTGTGACGATGTATTTGAACCGCTCTGGCAAAGTATGTACTGTACACTCGCTACTCCAGCACTTTGTATATACCTTGTAGCTTCATTTTTTTATTTTTCATCGAATTCTGTCGGGCTTGGTGTTTGAAGGTTAAGTATTCCACTCATTTTTGCAACAACTACATGTCGCTCCAAGATAAATAGGATAACATCTTCGCTGTGTATGCACTGGAGTCGAGCAGCCGCCGATGGGCTACCGTTCAGAGCGCAACATAGATACCCCCTTTATTGCATTAATACAGCCGATCCCACTCTGATGTGGTGTCCGAAATACGCAACTTGCCTTGCAGAGCTGCCTTTCGACGTGGTGCTTTCAAGTACTCTGCTGTTCCAATCCTTCCAATGCCATGCAGTGACATGTGGGGGCAACAGTGTTGACGGATTTCCTTCCAGACCATGTCACGCGGGAAAGAGACGAAGATATACCCCCCGTTCTACTATGGCCGCATCGTCGGTGGAGCGCTGATAATCCGCGGCTCGGAGAGAAGTGAAGTTATCATTGGCCAAGCGCCGGCACGTGCCTCGGCTGGAAAAATTTGTGCTATGTAGCTCCCCCCGCACACTCTACACCGTCCCCCCAGCCTCAATCTCAACAACACCCCCCCAATGATTTGGTGTTAGATCGACTGATACCCCCTCACCACATCACCATGCTTCGCCCCTCCCCCCCGCACTTCTTCCCCAACATCTCTAGGCCGTTCGCCAAAAACTCCAAGTACCTCCGCAACCGCTTGCGGCCGCTCCCCCCTCTCCCCTTAATCTCCATCGCCTCCACCTCCTTCCACCGCAGCCTCCCCTCACAAGACCCGCCGCTGTTCCCCAACCTCACGTTCAGCCTCCACCCACACAGCCCCTGGGCCATCCTCGGCCCCTCCCCAGTCAAGTGTGCGTTCCTCGACGTCCTCCAGGGGGGGGCGTACCTCCCGAACCCCCCCTCTGGGCGCCAATACCCCGAACTCACACGAAGCCACAAGTCGCCCACCTCCACGGAGGCCATCGCACGAGTCGAGTTCGGGTCCAAAACCGGGGGCATGGTCGGGGGCGGGGCCGACGGCGGCGGGTACATTAGCGCGCGGTACGAGTCGCTTCGCGGGGCGGAGGACGTCACTCTCGAGAAGTGGCTCATCTCCGGGGCTGCGCTCAACACGGACCCGAATCCCGTCGACGTGGGCGTCTTTGGCCGCGTCGTTCGCTCTCTCCGGCTCGCAGACCTCCTGGCTCACCCCGTCATGATGCTCTCCCACGGGCAGGTCCGCCGCGCAAAGCTAGCTGCTGCGTTGCTAAACCGCCCTCTGGTGCTGCTTGTCGATGAGCCGTTTATGGGGCTGGATCCGCCGAGCACCTTCACCATCTCGCATCTCCTGCAGGAGATGTCGGAGAAGCCAAAGAAGAATTCTCTGGTGAACCCTATGAGCACGACCCCGGTATTGGCGCTCAGGCCGCAGGACCCGGTGCCGAGCTGGATTGAGAATGTGGCGGTGCTGGGGGGCGAGTACAACGTGGTGAGCATCGGGAAGAGGGAGGATGTGGTTAGGGAGATGGCGGAGGTGCATAATACCCCGCTTAACACGGATGAGCCGTGGACTCCGAAAGCGGGACTGTTTGCAAAAGTCTGGCAGGGGGTAGACGAGTACGGGAACCGGGAGGATGCCCAAACTCCAAATAATACCACCACCTCAGGGGACTCCCAAACCGGCAAAGAGCCCCTCCTCACCCTCTCCTCCATCACCATCAAATACGGCGCCCTCCCACGGTACATCCTCCGCGATTTCTCGTGGACAATCCGGCGCGGCGACCGCTGGGGGGTATTCGGGCCCAACGGCTCCGGGAAGACCACGCTCCTCGCCCTCCTCACCTCCGACCACCCCCAGACGTACTCGCAGGACGTCACCGTCTTTGGGCACCGGCGCGGCGACCCAGGCGTCTCCGTCTTTGACGTACAATCGCGCATCGGCCACTCTTCGCCGGAGATGCTTGCATTCTGGCCGCGGCACCTCTCCCTCCGGCGGACGGTCGAGGCCGCGTGGGCGGAGACGCCGCTCGCGAAGCCGGCCCTGCCCCCCGGCGCAGACAGCCTTGTCGACGCCATCATGAGCGAGTTTGCGGACGCCCTGCCGCGCAGCACGGTAGCCGGCGTGGAGGGCGTCGACGGCGACGCCCCCTTTGCGGAGCTCAGCCCCTCCCAGCAGCGGCTCGCGCTCTTTCTCCGCGCGGTCGTGAAGAAGCCGGATCTGCTCATCCTGGACGAGGCGTTCGCGGGGATGGAGGGGGCGGTGAGGGACAAGTGCTTGGTGTGGCTGGACCCGGTGGAGAAGGGGGGCAAGGGGGGCCTGGAGGATAGACAGGCGATGGTTGTGGTGAGCCATGTGGAGGAGGAGGTGCCGCGGGTGGTGGAGAGCTGGGTGAGGCTGGGCGGTGGCGGCAGTGCTGGGGGGGAGCGCGACGGGGAGCTGGAGGAGAGCAGAGGAGGCGCGGAGTTTGGAGCGGTGTAGAAAATTCAGCGCAGATAGCCCCCGAAGTGTAAATATATATTTACACCTTGTATATACTGTATACAACATACATTATATAAACTTTTGCATAAATCCCACACTTCAACACACTCACTACCGCCGCCCCCTTGGCTAAGGAGGGGGGTTGGGGGGGGTTAGCATTCTTTCGTTAGAAAGTGGCACCGGGGGCAGTTACAGGGTAATACGCGAAGACATTTTTTTTTTTTTTTTTTTTTTTATTCTAGATTTCTTAACTATTATATTCATTCCTCCCCCAAAAACGAGCAGCAAGACATGCGCGCGGGAACGAAGAATCCGCACCATATGTTCTGGGCCGTTGCGGAATTCGGTCCATTCCGGAATGGACCGGTCTATACCGGAATGGACTGGAAACCTTTACTTGGTGAAAATTTTCTTCGCAACATCTCCTTAACGCAACATACTCTGCACACCGCAACATTACCAGCATACTGCGACATTTCCGCTCTTACTACACTGTCAGTGGTAGAAGATAATAGTGATATTGATCTCCTAGGTTCCGCTCCATCTCGCAGTGCAATTGAAGCATTCGTCATAGTAATGATGAGCAAGAGAGTGATAAGGAAGATAATCAAAGATAAACCTCAATCTACTCTAATTCCACTTCCTAGTACCAATATTATACTAGCAAAAGTTTGCAAATGTACTACAATAGCTTGCAAGCAAATGGGAAATCGATATCTTCAACAGTACAAAATAGATACCTTTACAATGAGTGATCTTGTTAGCTTACACATTCCTAATATTGATCGAGCTTCAACTGACCATCGCCAAATTTTCGGTAGAGTTGTCTACAAGCCTTATTCTAACCGACATCAGCTATATTATGAGTATGGGTTATTGGATTAATACTATCCTACTAGAGAATTGGAGTGGCTTCCTTCTAGTATTAGACCAAATTACCTTGAGTCTATCCCATCAACCTGGCAAATGCAAAAGCCAAAGTCTCTTCATGAAGTTGCACACCTTGGGTCAACTAGATCTGTAGTTTGCTGCAAATGCAAGGCCAATGTGCAGACCGTCACTGCCAATGCAAAAAGGAAGGGCATTTATGTACTGCTCATTGTCATACTGGCGTAAGGCATCATTCATGTTCTAATTCGGCCCAAGTATTGAGCAATGGATTAATTGAACAAGTGGAAGTTTAAGCATATGGAGGTATAATTGAACAGATGGAGGTTTGGGGCAAGTGAAAGTATAATTGAATAGGGGGAGGCTTGGATATGCGGAGTTTTAGAGCAAGTGGAGGTTTGGGGCAAGCAGAGATTTGGGGCAGGTATAATTCAATAAGTGGAGGTTTAGATATACGGAGTTTTGGAGCAAGCGGAGGTATGATTGAATAGGTGGAGGTTTGGGGCAAGGAGAAGGTATAATTCAATAGGTGGGGGTTTGGACATGCGGAGCTTTAAGCTTTAATTATGTATAAAATAACAGACTCAGTTTCCACTCAATTTGCCTTTGTACATTAGTAGAGTGCACATATATGCCATTCCGGAACGGCCCTGCAATTCCGCAACGGACCAGAACATATATAATCTACGAGAGAAACTGGGCGCATGGGGGGGGGATTTTTTTTTTTTTTTTGTTTTTGGAAAGGAAACTATTTGCTGTGCTGTACTTTACTATATGTGCAAGTGTGTTTCGCATAAGTGTCCAAAGGTCTGGGGATGTTTTTTTGTTTTGGGGGGGAGGGAGGGGACCGCCTCCAATCGTAGCATTGGCAATGCCTCAGTGCCACAGTGTCTCGCTGGAGACAGACTGCCCTCCATACAGCCCCGAACTCAACCGTCTGGATTCAGTACCTTTCATGCAAAATATCCTGACCTCGGGCCGTGCTAAGCCTGGGATGCCATTCTGCAGTCTTTTGTGGAGACTTGCCCACTGTACGCCATTTTTCCACGCAGTATTGAGTAAAATGCTCGTGACGATGGCTCCTGGGATGTTTGGCCCGTGTGAAGGGTGACAAGTTACCCTCAACTCAGGATGCAGATTGCTGGCAACAGTTGACGCATGTATATTTCATTAAAGTCCCAGTCAAGGTGCTCATGATAAGCTCCGCCCCCCCCCATGCACCGGTCACAAACTCAATTCTCATGAATATATACCATTGTTGTGGGTTGTTAATTATGCGCTGACGATCGCTGACAAAGTTATAATTAAACAATATACATTTGAGAAATGCCGAGTTTATTACCAACAAATTGCGGTAGATCGCCCCCCTCGCGCCCATCTGGCCGGAATTTCGATCCGGTGTGATCTACCTCGTCGCTGCGAGGTTGCATGCATGCAGTTCGCGA
This sequence comes from Tirmania nivea, assembly GCA_015179035.1. Taxonomy (NCBI): domain Eukaryota; kingdom Fungi; phylum Ascomycota; class Pezizomycetes; order Pezizales; family Pezizaceae; genus Tirmania; species Tirmania nivea. The sequence goes on along the minus strand of WHUY01000052.1, from coordinate 236,372 downwards.
ATTGATGCTGGAGCTAGGCCAGTAATGGTATTATCATGACGTCGCGTCGGGACTTTTGGAGGCTCAAATGAGGCCCTGTTGAATTGCAATCATTGAGATGCTCAATTTTAAGAAGCGTTGGTATGTCCCGAGCCTGAGCTGGGCGGTAACTGGTGCAATACCCATGCTAGGGACAGAGTATAGTAATGACGAAAAGACGCCTCAATACGTCTCCGAGTTACCGCATAATCTAAGAATGAAGGCGCTCTGCCTCTCCATACAAAATCCGTTGCTAAGTGGAGAACAGGGGGTCTTCATTCTTGTAGTACTGCTTTCAGAACAATGATTGAACAGCATCTTAATTTGTTTAGCGAGAGCAAGCTGAGCCCAAGCTGATACTCGTTGATTTCATCAGTCAAGGCTCTTGATTTGATCAGCAGGTTCCTGTACCGAGGGTCGTCAAATTCGCCATTTTATCATGGTGGTGATGGGGATATTTCTTGGGCTGCGGATCTATGTATCTCAATGTCGAAGCATCTAGAGGGTGTACTCGGCCACATCAAACCAATTTCATGCCAACTACCAAGATATGTTAATTTGGATCATGCCATGTCCTGTTATCATCCCACCTCCAGGAAATATAGGCAGGACAGAGCATTGCCACAAGATCGTACGATGAAGTGCCGAATTTCAAACTGTATCAGCCCAACCAATCCCAGACAATCAGTTAGTTGCCGAGTCACCCAAGCTTCAGTCTCTGCTGATCTTATGCTGCAATGTCTACGTTGTCAGTATCGAACTAGACAACACTGCTAACCACTCACACCAGTAGGATGACAGTCCATTGTCTAAAAGGTCCAACTGTGACGCCGATTTATTAGCACACGTTTCCCACCTTCATGCGTTTGGTCGATGATCCTCCTGACTGAGAGTTCCCTTGTAAGAAACCATACCCAACAGAGTATTAAGCCCGAGCCCACGTGCTGGTTCATGTGTGTAATCCTTGAAGCTCCCTATGCCAGTGATGCTGATCTTCTTGTATGCATTGAGAATATGTATCTATTACCCTGATGGTGGCAAGACGCACTCCAAATGTCTAAACTGAAGCCGAGAGGGTGTTGCTTCTTAGCACTCGAGAAGAAGGGATTCCAGCACCAAGTGCATTCGAGGGGCTACCAAAGCTTAGCCCAAAGGCAACAAGGGTAATGCACTTCAAGTTATGGATGAGAAGGGCTTGGAGCATGTCGTCGAGGCCATGCATACATGCTCGAGCACTGGGTTTAATCCAAGGGCGTTTCTGCCATTCCTGCCGAGTGCTAGGGTACACGTATTGTCGCATCACTACCTCAGCATAGCCATATATAGCTTGAGATAAGCTCTGTAGTAGTATCCCGTTGATCTTGAGGATTGGCAGAGATTGCCCTCAATGGAGGCTTTGAAAGGCTTAAGAAGTATAGGACGTGACGTCGACAGCTACACACGCCATAGCAGTGTGTAGGTTGTAAATCAGCCAAGGGATCGTATTCGACTGGAACCTGTGAGGGATCGGCTCGTGGAGGCCGCACGAGCCTACCTACGTGGAGGTGGATCTGGCGGACAAAGATTTGGCTAGACTACGTCAAGCACGAGCTTTGTAACCTCGTTTCTTATTTGATTCTGAATTTGGTAGATCCTTATAAAATGACTCGGCTCCTGCTGTCTATTTCCTTTCTCTCTTCTTCTTCACGCAACAACTTGTCTACACTTCTGTACCTGGACGGGTACATAGTGTAAGTACTAGAAAGTACATGTCAAGTAGATACTGCTCTACGAGCGGCTTGTGCCAGCCAGACAAGTAGATACTTACTTCTTATACATTGTATTACAAGTAGTCTGGTTTATTACAAGACTTCGACTAACTTCCGTTTCTGGAGCTATATCTCCTCCTTACTAAGCCGTCAAAGATTGGGTCTCGGTCAGGTGGCTTCAGGACCATTGACGACTCCCTCCCACACCCAAGCAATTATATTATACGTCTTATGTACAGAGTAACTTATAAGTAAGTGAGGCCGGAGGCCCTGAACCAGCTATCATTGGATGAGAAGGCTTATACACGCCGCTATTTATTGCCAGTCCGCCATCATGCTAAAGCAACCTTCAGATCGTACCCCCTCTCGGCAAGTAGACTCAACATTGGTCAGCGAACCATACCTGTCATGGGATTTGCAAACAGGGAGCAGTAGGACGCGACAGAGGACCTTTGGATACCCTGTTTCGGGATGACCTAAGCATGGACCCGCAAACGAGAGAGAATGCTTTTAAGAAATTAAATACAAACATAAAAAAATAAAATAAAATAATAAAACAACATGAGATCCGGTTGTGTCCTCAACTCACTTGATTTTGGACTTGGGTATTTGGATTGCATGAACGACCATGAGGAGAGACCTTAGGACGAGGAGTAGGGATACAACCGTGTTGGGCAGCTTGATATGTACTCCTTGGCACCCTCGCACGCACGCAACGTTACTCCAGTTTGAAGGGAAACTTTAGCCTACCTCCATCCTTTTGATATGAAACTAGTTAACTTCCACAATCAGTTCTTCTATTAGGGGTGGTCAATTCTTAAACTGCGTGATAGTAACTGCAGTTATGCAACATCTTGGCACTGCCTTGGCAACTTGGCCTTCACGCTGATTGGGTGTCATCACGCAACTTTAACGTAACCCAGAACTCCATCACCGCACTCTCGAGTGCGGTAACGAGTTAAAGTTGGGTGATACAACCCATTGCCCAGCCAAATACCTACCGAATAGTCTGGTTGGCACAACCGAGGAGGGTGTTGTGCCAACCAGACTACCTACCGAACAGCGAAATACGCGAAATACCCACCGAACAGCCAAATACCTAGGTAGCGAACAGCCAAATACCTAGCGAACAGCCAAAAACCTAGCGAACAGATGTGCCTCCCAGCGCTGATTCCTCGACTGGCGATATAGCGACGTGCTGATATGACCTCATAGACCATCCATAGCTCCTTAAGTAGCTCAATAAGATCCTTTCTGCTATCATGCTTAATTAATCGTATAAATCTTAACAACACTGGCTAGTAGTACACTCCGTTGAGTAGATCAAGGCATCTTATGGTGGTATGTAGTGGTGATATGAAGCTGACTAAAGATACGTTACTGAGAATTCTACCACAAGGTGTGTCAATTGTTGTGCTATATTAGGGCTAGTTTTGTCATGCCAAGGCATTGCATAACTGCAGTTACTATCACGCAGTTTAAGAATTGACTACCACTATTACAAGAGAGGCTAGCTATCAATTTAGATGTAATGCTCCTGGATACAATCCTATTGGCCTTCTCGGGCTATTGTTGGGGTCGTGCGGCTAGAGATAGTCTCATGCCAAGACCCTCTTGGCGAACGAGCACCTACTCAAAGGAGAGTGACTTGACCAACTGCCTGCCACGTTTCGACCCACGTTCGAATTCTGCCAAGACGTAGATTATTTGGCGCTGCACGAAATCCGTTTGTTTACGCTAAACCGTACTAGGGATCTACAAGAAAATAGGGTCAAGCCGTCCTTCGTCTGCGCTGCTCGGAAAGGGTATGCCGGTTCCTTTTACAAGTCCGATCGCAAGAACAGTTTAGGAACCACTCTTCAGATCCGCATCTCCATGCAAAAGCTACTGTCCAAGAAATTCCAGCTGCGGGCAGGTCTCGTCGTATGTGCAAAATGAGGTTCGTGATTACTTCCTCCTCGTACCCTAATATTTTTATTTGTAGCGTTCGTGAGATCATTTGTACGTGACAACGCCAAGTAACTCCCCCAAAGGTTACGAGGCCGGGATCAAGCAAACGCTTAATCCTCTCGCAGTAATGCGTGCTAAAAGGCTAACCAGGATTCTGTGGTGTGGCTGTTCTCGTGCCCAGACCGATTTATTTGGTGTGGCCGGTTAGTCTGGTTGGCACGTGGCCGGTTCGAGTTTATCGTGTCTGGAATACAGCTAGCCTACATCAGCAGCGGAATTACCGTGGAGATTAGTTTAGTCTGGCTGCACTACCCCTCGTAGAGGGAGATTAGTTAGAGTCCAGAGGCGCTAGGTTCATAGCACGCTAGTCTGGCAAGTACGTCACATCAGGCCATGGCAACGTATTATCTCAGCAAGCATCTTTATCACAGCTGGAAATTTTAGTCTGGCGGGCACCGCCTCTCATAGAGATGCAAATTGCCCTCTACGAGCCTCCTTTGGAGGGTGTTGTGCCAACCAGATACTCTACGAGGGTGTTGTGCCAACCAGACTAGCAAATTGCTCTCTACAAGAGGCGATGCCCGCCAGACTATGCAAATTGGCACAAGACCATGCAAATTCATTCTCGCCAATCCCAGTCCTGAACTGCTAACTGCCATTTTTTAGTATAATCCACGCCCGTTATGTATGTCAACAAATATTGACGAGATTACCCTGATTCGCTGGCTCGTGGAAGCTACTGCTGTTTGCAGCTTAGTGTGTGTCTTGTGCAGTCCGAGCTCCGGTTATGTTACCGGCAGATATAAACTCGACGGACCTACAGTAAAGTTTCATGCCCAATCAGCAGCATTAATTAAATCATGTCCGCTGCCTTGTTTTGTTCATTTCCCCTTACCAGCTGACCCCTCACCATGCTTGCAATCGCTTTCAAAATCTCGATATCTACCGACATCTGGATATACCCCCGCACATAATTTCCACCGTACTTGGACATGCGCCGACTTATCCTCGGTGAATATATCCTCACAGCACTATACCCAGGCGGGAGAAGGACCTTGGAATCACACATGGATCCTTTCTACATTAAGTTACATGCAGGACAGGGGGTCTGTATATTTAATTGTAGATCTGGAGGTCCTGTGGTGCTGTTCGCGGCTATCATGTCATTCCAACGACACCTCCCACCTCCTTTGGGTTTTCAACCAATCTTATTGTCAACTTACGGATTATCACTCTCAGCTCCCACTCAGATCCCTCTTGGCTCGTTATGTCCCTCCTTAATTTGAGCTGATCAATCAGGCACAGCAAAACCTACAGGGTAGAACCATGTGGTTGGTGGAGGAAGGGGGGGAGGGCGGCATGTGTGGCTAGACAGGCTGGCTATAAAGGTAACGGGACCCTCCTTCCCCACGCGTCCACACCAGCTTCCAACTCACGAACATGCCTAGATCGCATTTGTCTCAGAATATTGTCCGAACCAGTCTTCTTTTTTACCTCTAACCAAAATATTAATACTAGAGGAACTCTCTGAAGGTACGGGCACGCAGTAGTCCTTGCGCATTGAATTATTCTTCAACGATTTCGCAACCCCAGTCCCGATTTTTATTCACGATACCCATATACCGTCACTATCGTCACACGCAAGATCTCAGCCTAGATCTTCTCTCATCCCGATATCTGAAACACCATATACCCAGATAAGATACCCAGATAAGATACCCAGATAAGATACCCAGATACCCAGATACCCAGATACCCAAACAATACAATGAAAGATTAATATACCCAAGTTCAAAGCATATATTAGTGCTGAGTTTTGTTTCTCCACATTTGCGAACCGTGTACGTGGCTTCCTAGAGGAATAATAGTTGGAAGGCCTCAAACGAAAAGCCAAAGAAAAAAGCGAGGTGTCATGAATCGAAACGCTCTTGAGCGGCGTTTATGTATCTGTGGAGCATATATACCCACCGAAAACCCCTTTTACTAAAAGATGTAATCAAGATGTGTATCCCACCCCCAACCTCCCGGGGGGCAAAAATCATGAGAAATACATAGGAAATCATGACAGATGAAACCGAAAAGTTCGCTTCGAGAACCGAAATAATTGTTTTGAACAGACTGGCCGTCACCAGACCAAAAAATAAATAAGAGGTATACACTGGAATCTGATCTTCGAAATAGCAGGGAAAAGCTTAGTGGATACATAGAGGGATGTGGCGATTTGCATCTCCTTTGAATCATAATAACCCAACGGAATGTATAGATTATCACTGAAGCGATATCCGTTGGGAGAGCAACGAATACCTTTGTATTTATGCAACCCTCCTGAGAAAGTTCTCATACTCCTCCATGCTCTTGAAGGGCATTTTTCTTCGCCGCCCTTGAGCAGACAGATCACGACTCCCAAAATCATCACAATCACTCATGCGGACATCGGGAAGTGGCCCCCCAGACGCTGCAACAGATTTTGCTTGGTTGATCCTAGCAACTTTGTTGCCGTTATATTTCACTCCGCCACTCGGTGTCACCTGTCGCAAGACCCCGCTGTCCAACGGAGGACCAACATTTGATTGGCTGGGTTGCGGAATGTGAAAGGATGGCGAAATCAAAGGATGGTGGTAATCAGGGCTATAAATGAAAACAGGTTGTTGGGCTTGTCGGGGTGATTGAGAAGGGCGTCGTGATGAATGACGTGATTGTGATTGTGCAGACGACGAGGAAGTAAAAGTCGGGGATGGCAGCTTTGGGGGCTTTGGGTTTAGAAATCTCCAGTTAACAGGAAAACTGCTTAGGTCATAGGGACTATCGTTCACGACATTGTGGTCACCACCATACGGAGATTCCAAGCAGCTCAAAATGTGCGTCAGAAGGAGGTCAATCATGAGTTCACCTCCTCCAACCCCTCCGACACCCCCTCCGATACCTTGAGGGACTTGCCCCATCGACCCCATTTCATTTCCGAAACGAGTCCGATCTGTCTGCTCACTAAACATTTGCTGGGTCGTCGCCGCTGGGTATGAGAAAGTGGGCTTTCTCTGTGCTGGTTGCGCGTAAGGAAAAGAGAATGTTGGTGACGAAGGAATATCTGGAGCAGAGTTACTCCGAGGCGCGTCGATGTTGGTAAGTATACGCGGGCGTTTAGTTGGGGCCACCGATGGCTCTCTGGACAAAACTGGGGATGTCGACGTTGTTGGGTAACTCTGTGAACGGTACTGGGGGACACGGGTGGAATGCCCGTGGGCGTTAAGTGGTACGCCCATAGCCCCAACGGATTCAGAGGTACTGTCAAAGATGATATTTCGGATTGGGACGAGGGTTGTAAAAAACGACTTTGCAACAGCATCAATAGAAGCACAGTACTCCAATGCGTACATGCACCGAGAAACTAACTCCGAGTCTGCTAGTTGTGGTCTAACGTTGTACTGACGGCGCAGTACTGCAAGCTCCAGGAAAATGATTAGACACGAGGTGAAGGCGGATTGTATTCCGAGCCAGCACTTCCTCACCAGTCGCCCCTCGGTGAAAAAAATGCCCACAACCTGTTTCCAGGTATCCATGTTAGCAGGTATACTACGCCACCCCTCCTCACAGTGCCATACCATGAAAAGAGAGAACTAAATACCGTTGCTAGTTGGCGAGCAGCATAAATGCAGTCGTGAGATAGTTTAACCATTTCGTTGTCAACGTCGCCAAATATAATTTCCTGCATCTCTCCCCTCAAGCTCTTTGTCTGAGCAATCAAGATTCTCCTAGTGAGCAAAATGAGTGAGCCTAGATAAGCACAGTGAGTCAAGAGGATAGACGTTCTATGTGCTGAGTCTGACTTGAAGTCTAGAGCTTCGGAGAGCTTGAGATAGTCTGGTAGGTTGTCATGCCAAGTCTTGAGTTGACCATTGTATTCCCGGACCTGCCTCATCTCGAAAGTTTTTGGTGCACAAATATCCCGAGTGATTGCACTCATGAGGGCACCGAGCTTAGCCATCTCCGCATGAAGTCCTTGATCAATCTCGTTGAAATTACTGGGGTCATAACTCTAGAAGGATTAAGTCAGCTCCAATTGTTCTCCGTTGGACGTAGCAATTTTAAGGAGTCGGAGAGAAGCCTTACATCAATGGTATCCGTAACAGGGCGATAGCCCACGGAGGCAGATAACCATCTAGTCCACGATGATGAGCCTTGACGAATCTTTTTTTATCATCGTCCACCCACTGGTGAGCTCCCAACTACGGAACACGGTATTGGGACTCACCCATCTAAAAACACCAACGACCTCCATACTCTTCTCCATGCTTCCCACTCCCCAGTACCATTCACTCCGTCTTCCCCGTTCATTAACCCTCTGCTTTTGGATGAACTATTGATCATATGAAAGTCTCTCTTCTGTGCCAGGTGTATTGCTTGTTCTAAACCGCCGTTATTCGAATTTCCTCGAAGGTTGAGGGGTTAGCCAACTAGCACCTCTCTTGACCTTCCTCCATTCGTCAACGTAAACAAGAATAATTGCTGTATGATGAAGGAAAATGGAGATCACACGGTAGAACGATCGCTAGATGCCAAGGCTGCAAGGGGGTGGGGTGTTGTATGGACACCAGCCATACAAAATGCGCCCAGATCGATAGCCACAAGCAAAAAACAGGTTTTGAAAATAGAAAAGCTGTGCATGCATCATAGGCGATCATGCTATGTTGATCGCTCCCGTTGAGCAGGGAGCGGCGTTCAAACACGGAGTCTGAAACGCCAATCATTTTGTTTTTACTTGTGAAAACTGGCATATCTAATCAGGACGAACAAAAGGAAACAAGAAGATAAATAAAAATATGGATATAATATGGGGTATGCGGAAGTCTGTAAATATGACAATAAAAGGCATCTAAATTGAGCGTACCTATATATTTCCGAGCTAGTATTTCTTTCTCAAAAATCATATATAATGCTGCTGTTGCTAATGCGGTTATTGTCAAGATGCCACCCGTCCGCCCATCACCGCCGTTTCCGTCGTCAATTGCAACGCTTCCGCCTCGGATGTTTCCCACAGCGGCATCCAGATGATGTTTTCCAGCAGCAAAGAGCTCGTGTCGGAAATGTTTGACCGGCGCATCGCAATCTTCAGCATATAATGCCCCAACTGCTGCGGTCAGTAATAGTAGACTGAATTCGGCATTGCTCATGTTCGGCGTTGCACCAATTGGCGATAACTCGTCTTCTTCGGGGGAATAAGCAGCCCGGTAGAGGCTCATGGTATGAATATCCGGCAAAAAAAAATAAAAAACGCCATATCCGCGGAAGAATGAAACAAGGCAACGGGACATAACCTGTCTCGGAGGTAGATTCTTGAGATTAATACCAGTATTTTGATTCCTATAGGTCACAACTCGCTCGCTTATTGCAGGGTTCTGTGCATCATCTCCATTTGCCTGAGAATTTCCGCGAGGATGGGAACCGAGAGATGAAATGAGCGGGAGAGTTGAAGCTGGGCTGGCAGTCGTTTCCTGTGTTGGTAATTGCACTGGAGACTCACGAAACCTCAGTGCTAATCATAATCAGAAATCCACACTGCACTCGAGAGAAGCAGGGAGCCCACTCAAGACACCACCTTCGTGATCAGAGCCTGCCGGCCGATCCATGTTCACATCCCGCATATCCATTTAAGGCTCGTTGTCACAATAATCAGATGCCGGTTGTTGTGAACTTTTCCCCAATGTTCAATGTATTGCCAGTAATGGTTCGCTTCGTCTCTTAAAAATATATTTTATATGTTCCTACGTAGAAATACAACCCACCGTTCTTATATTTGAGGAAAGTAGATAGCATTAGTCAGGGGCCACTGGGGGTGACGAACAGGGGCGTGCTCGACAGGTCCGGCATTTAAGTAGGGTATACCAATAAAAGTTAGAGAGCCGTAATCAAGGGAGCGCCCCTAGGTCACGAAAAGCGCCCGATTTTCGATCGGGCCTCCTCCAAGAAAATTTGATGGGGTGAATTCATAAGACTAGGGACTAGCTGCGCTTGGGAAAGCTTCTGGTCTCAATCCTTGCATGTGTGGGAAACTATTGTGTCTGAGGGTATAATTGACATTGAAATTCCTGCAGCATTTAAGTATTTCTGTGGCGGATAACACCAACCCCAAAGTGGCCAACTCAGGTTAGAATATATTGGCTACACATTAAAGTATGCTATCCTTCTGAGCATTTTCAAACAGACTAATGCCTACTCTAGGTCTTTGAGAACAAACCTGTTTCAGTGCTGCCAAATATTAGCACATTACTACCAGTGGAGTGATACTCCGGGCAAGTATACCGGACATGCATATTATTCCGCTTGCCTACGGCAAACTTGTTTCCCTAGGTACTACTAGGTATATCAATCGAGGATCTAATCCAGGCAAGTTAACTTTGCTGTAAGAATTACGACTCTTGATGTAAGAGAATTACAACCCTTGATGTAAGAGTAGGGCTGAGATGCCCCCACCGAACATATTAATTGCAACAATACCGGCATTGTTCAAGGCTGTGCACACTCTTTGTTAGCTCAAGTAGCGCCACATGGATATTAGAAGTCACCGGACTTTAGGTTCAGTTCACTATCCTGGTCGTCTTTGATCATACGATACTTAGATCATAAGAAGCGAGAGCCTGGCATTGGATCTCCTCCAACAGCTCAAGATGCAATGGGCACGATCGCGAGGCCAAAACGTTAGTTTGGTGGCACTCCAACTTGTGTGTATGTGCAATCTCTGGAAAAAGAAGTGTAGAGTATCAACTTAGCTGTATGAGGGCGTGGTAAGAGGCTGGTCGACCGGTCCCTTGCACATTGTGCATGCTACTTGACCTAGAGGGGTGGAGGCCATTATAGCGATGCATCAATTCGGTATTGTCATTCTGATATGTACGTAACAGCCTCCCGGAATTGCACAATGTATTACATCTCATATCTTTCTCACCGTAGAAATCTTTTGATACAAAAAGTGGGCCGATGTTTGATGCACTATGCCAATTTCAGTGTAGCTGGGTACCTATAGTTGCCTCCCTGTCAAGCGAGGGTGGCGAGAGCTATGCATATGCATATGCATGTTTGACCTGGGGCTCAGATCCTGGACTGTTGGCCGGGGAAAACATCCTGGCCAGTATAATTCCATGTCCAGAGCTGCGACCTCCCGGGGGAAACACCGTTTCTTGCTTTTTTTGTGGGTTGCTAAATTAAATCAATTAGCAAGCTCCTAGATTGGATCCTGGAAGTCCGATTAAAGTGTAGTGTAGTGGCGTACGAGTCTAAATAAACACTGACGCTTAGTGAAGTCAACTTCTTTCAGCCTATAGCACATGCTTGTGTTTTGTTTCTCTGCAGAAGGGAAAAATGAAACTGTCAGCTATTTGTTATGGTAGCACCCCATGGCGTGAATGTTGCACGACATATAACATTTGATTTTGGGGTATTACGGCAATACTTACCTTCTCTGATAATGAAAAGGATGAGCGATTTTCAAGAGCAACCTGCGATGTGAAGCGAACAGCATGTATGTATGTATGAAACCTCTGTATAAGGCTTACTGCTATACACAGAGAACTTATCTCAACTTGCATGCAGTTGTCAATGGCGATCGAGACCATGACTTGCAGCTGGTTGGGGGACTAGAGCCTTCTGATCTCATGCATTTGTTAGTCTGGTGCATTGATGCATTAACACCAAATGTAGTCTTGCTCATAGATGCAAAAAAATTGGCCACTAAGCCATCTTCGTCATAATAGCATTTTGTGCGGCATTACGCGGCTTGCATGTAGGTATAACTCAAAGCACGGGGCTTCTGGAACTTGTCATTTCAACTTGGTCAGATATACAAATGCTCTGCCCTGTGCCCGGTTTCAGCCGTGCTGTGTCGTTACAGATGGAACTGAAGTATTTCTGCTTCAAGTAAATGCGTCCTCTATCCGGGAAATTGGACTGTATTGACATTGCGAGGATGTGCTTGCTCACATGCCTGGCATGCTCATACATACCGGCGTCATATATTTATAACTAGATCGCTAGTTCATGCGACTACACCTGTCGTTGAATTAAAGTTACTTGGCTTGTGCCGCCATGTTTTGCATGGGTACCCTAGCGAGACGGGGTCCGAGGTCGTCATAGGTTGAGGTCCTCTCCATTTACCTGAGTACAGTCAATTTGCACACTTTCAGGATCAAATTCACTGCGCCAGGGTAACCAAGGGATGCATCTTGACCCTCGGTGTACCACTGTGACTTCACTCCGCATGAGAACATACTGCTACAATAGTATATTACCCCAAGTAAATTTGCTCCTTTCAGGTAGATGTGGGGTTCTTGGCTAATTTGTCAAATAGAGGATTAGGTGCTGGGAGCGATTAACCAATAACAAATTTAACTGAGAAGCAAATCATGGTATAGGAAAGAGACTCAGTGTGCATCAGGGTGAAGAAATGCGGAGATTCATAGTGATTCAGTCCATCTAGTGAAACTCGGCTGCCGAGGGTGTAGTACTCGTACACTCAAAATGCGTAGGTAGTCGAACTTAGGATAACCACAAAGTTTCAGTGGGTTCTTTAGGGGGCCGAGGTAGCTGGTGATATCAATACCGTGTAAAGAGTAAAAGGTTTGTTCCAGCTGACTTTCTACCCGTAGTCTTTTGCCAAGGTGAAACGTTGGATATTCACTCTGCATGTATGCAGACTGCCCTGGCACAAGGGCGTGTGATGCAAAGTATTGTGATAACAGTTGGCAGGACCCTTGCAGATGCATGTGCCACGAGACTATTCATGTGCAACCCTCAGCAAAGGTATTGAATTGACCACCATCGCCGTATGCCGCGGAATTAAACCGAGCCAATATTAACCGTGCAAAGAAGGTACTCGAGTAAGTCACTTTTGGGTGCTCGAGTTGCATTTGTGACAACCTAGCCAGAAAGTATGAACTTAGGTTCGCGTGGTTAATGTTAAGCAGGTCTCTAGGGCTACGGAGATCTTTCCGATAAAATATATACTGTATGGAGGTGTGCACCTTCGTATTTATCAACCATTATTGAATGCGATGGAGGGGTGTTCCGCCAACCAGAGCTAGGAGTCTGGTTAATGTTATCAGCGTTTGCCGCATAAGCTCACCCAGCAGTCTGGTTGGCACCACCCTTCCTGTGCTCACATGGGAGTGGCTTGCGAAAGAAATAGTGTGTATGGTGACATACGCGTCGACGTGTGATTGCTCCTTGTCTCGGAACCTCTTATTAGCAATCGGTCTTGTGGCCTGGAACGGCGATTAGCTGCCCTGCCTTTCCGAGTTCTAATTTCCGCTCGCTCTCGACAGGCTGTTATCGAAAACGGGTCCGGGGGTAAATTGGAAGCTGCAATCTATCACGGTTTGGTTGCTTTTCGATGAGTAGTTATGCTATACGGGAATAAGTTCCAATCTGCCTACAAGTAGTAACGTTGCTATCACAAAAGGGAAAGATGAAAAAATGTCTTTTATTCACCGGTACAGGTCTGGCAGCCCCGAGGTCGTGTACAGCTTCGATCACTTGTCTACATGTCAAGGATTATACCAACAAAAGCGGAATTTCCATGCAAATCTATTTACATGGGGAGAACATTACCATTGTCCAGCTCTAGATTACACATCATATTCTCCTCCTTAATTTAGAGCTTCTCAGCAAAACTAACACAGAAACTAGGGAATTCAAAGCTCGAGGAAGACAGCAGGGTTTCTGACAGAGATCTGGAAGATATTACGAATGGGGTCTTTGCTGACTAGCTTTAATGCTGAGAGCCTCGCATGACGCCGAGCACTTGGTATTAGGGTTAGTATTTGGAGCCAGAGATATAATTATCATCCATAAAGCTCCTAGCGTAGCTCAGCACCCGTGCTGAATCAAGTTGGTTTGTGTTTTCATTATAGTTATGTTACTTAAATATGGACTCTGATAATCCACAACGAGCCCGCCCTTATTATATATCAATCTTCTCCAAGAGCTCATACCTACGAAACCCCAAACCCGGCCTCCGATATCTCATTTCAAATAACCATGGTCTTGGCACTGAATATATCCATAGTCTCCGTACTGGGCTCCCAACTTCCTCTATTGCTGAATTTGATGAACGAAATGAGTTTCCAGATTTGGTAAACATTGAGTAACGTTACTGCAAGAAATCCAAAGTGAAAAGTAGGGAGGAGGACGCATGTTGATGAGGATGGACAAGGTTATTACAAGCTGGATGGTGTGCCACCTAGGAAGCTATGGGATGTGGGTGCTGTTTTAATGGCATCACTACATCGCGAACCAAGGATTAGGGCAGTCAGGAGTGGATTCTAGGCCGTTAATCATAGTTGGGCGTGAGATATGAAACCATTTAGGCCGGTAAACACTGGTTATGAGCGGCCAGTGCAAGAGATAGGGTTGGAGCATGTTAGTCAAAATTGTTGGGCTCGGTGTAGAGTTGGGCGTGAGATATGAAACCCTTTTGGGCCGGTAAACACTGGTTATGAGCGGCCAGTGCAAGGGATAGGGTTGGAGCATGTTAGTCAAAATTGTTGAGGTTCGGTGCAGAGTATGTATGGCTCGATGTGTTGTGCTTAATGCAGGGATGTGATAGTACCAGTTCAAGAAATAAAAACAACTAAGGTAACTTTAAAGTTGTCAATCTACTTGCCCGGATGAAGTGCAGTCATGCAGCAAACGAGGACAGGATTGCTTGGTCAGCGTATTTATTGGGATGGTGGATATTGCCGATGTACAAAGCAAGCGTAGATCTAGAGAAAGCCTGAGATATGGGGGTTTTATGTAGCTAATATGAAAAGAGGGAGTTGGAGTACATATATATTGAGGAAAGGCTAGTGGAGAATGGGACGTCAATTTGGTGGCCGAGAACAGCCAGATTATTCACTAGTATCAAAGGTGTCAAGAGAATTAACTAATGGAGAGGTGAAGGACTAATGATATTGGTTGGGTTTATGTATGCTATTTTGTTATATCACTTGAAGAAATTATTAAAGTGTACTTATTCGGATTTTTGATCTTCTCGTACTCTGCGCTCCCAGTTACCCTGAACCTTAACCCTGAAAAAATATATATATATTTTCTGCGTTTTCATCATATATTATATATTGTAATTCATCATATATATTAATATTTACAGTATATAATATATACAATGAAAACTATCTTCCAGCACAGCCGTTTTTATCTTCCCACCCCCCCTCTGAGGAAGTTAGGCTTTGGTGTTTTATCCGCTGCCAGGTATATAAACTGGCAGACCATACCTGATATATTTCTTCCTAAATTAAATTGAAGAGTATTCCTACACTTCAGCAGATGACGCACACCCAAACCATGCCTTACATTACGTGGCATACCCCATGAGAATAGCACCTAGGCAACACCACTGCCGGCGCTGATTGCAATTCGTAATTCTTCCGAAATTCATCATGCCACCCTCGAGTGAATTGCAAATTCTGAAGTGACATTTGCTTACAAACCACACCAACTGACAAAGCCCACCACTCGCCACTGAGCGAACCCCACCACTGAGCGAAACCGACAAAACCTACGGCACTTAAAAATGGCCTGAGCGTTCATGACTTTGGCTTAAGGAAGAGTTGGAGCTGCTTGTGGGGTAGATTGAGGAGAATAAGGAGAGCCTAAGGTGGAAGAAAGCAGCATGGCATAAAGAGGTAAAGATCAGGTGTTTGCCGCACAATGAACAGATGACTGTGAAGCGCATCAAGGAAACAGTGCAGAATATGAGGGCATCTTGGAGGGAGGAGGCTCGGCAGTTGAGAGAGCAGTCAAGGTCGGGAGTAAAGTTGAGGATAAGGCTCCTTTCTTGTAGCCCCTGTTGGAGAAGGAAGTGATGTTGAGGTTGAGATAGATCAAGCGCATTCAATTAGGAATACCAACAGGAGATGCATAGGGTTGCCAGTTGTTAACTGTAGTTGCGTTCGAAAAACTGGCAACTCCTAACGCAAATTTTTGTTTTTTATTTGACCGAAGACGGTTCAAGGCAGCATGGAAATCCCTAGTCTGGCTGGGAAATCCCCTACGAGAGGAGGAAATCCTGGGACTGTTTTTCCTCTTAATTGTCGGCACGTGACGCTGCTAGTTACCTACAGAGTATCAGATTATTCCAGGTTTCCAGCCTCATCATTCGCCCGCGTGAACAAATGAAACATACAAGTAATCTAGTTGACATAGCGTCCTTAAGCACAATTGCCAAAATGAGATATATTAAGATTGAATTCCAGATCGCCAGACTAAATCCCAGATACCTTTATTTTCTTCTCCAGAGGAGATTCCCTAAATTCTGTCATACATATCGTACGTCTTGTCGCAAATCTAACAGCTGCGAACAAATGCCTTGAATCCCGAAATTCAAAAAGAACAACTAAAGTGGATATAACATTAAACCAATACCCAACGTTCAATCTACCCATTCTACCGAAAGATCAACACCTCGTCTAAGCACCATACTCCTTGATATTTCCGGGGTTCTTGGCCAACAGAGCAATTGGTACAATACCGGAGACATGCATCTCTGGACCGTACACCTTCATGTTAAGCTGAAGCTCCTGGCCAACAGCCTTGATGTTCTTCAGACCCTCCTGGTAGTTGGGACCAGCACGCCGGACCCAGATCTGAACCTTGTGCTCGAGGAGGACTGGGGCAAATTCTCGGAGAGCGCGGATCACACCTTTGAAAGTGGAAGCAACGTTTGTGAAGTTGGCAATACCACCACCAATGAAGAGGACCTTGCCATCAGGGTGTACTGGGCCGCGGAGCATCAAATCCAGGACTGTGCGAGCGTAGTGGTATGTTTGGGTCTCTGTTGGGGCGCCGGAGTATTCACCGTAGTTGGCCAACTCGTTTGCAAAGCCGGCGGATGCAATTGCATCAGCGTAGACGACGGAAGCACCACCACCAGCGACCAGTGTCCAGATTCTTCCGTTGGCGTTCAAAACAGTCAACTTGAGGGAAGCACCGGTCTTAGCATCTAGGGATGCAATGTATCTGTATAAAGATATTAGCCAATGTTGCAAGACAAGTTGACATTTACACACAACATACGCTTCTTCTGGGCTGAGCTCACGTCCGAAGGGAGCCGGGAACTCCATTGGGGGACCAGCATCAATATTAACCTTGTTGCTCAACGCACTGGCTAAGCCAAGAGACTGTGCGCTTCTGGCAATAGCCCACTTAGCACCGCACTCAAATTCGGCGGTCTGGTCAAGTTTGGCAGCCAAGTCAAGGAAATGAACCTCTGCTGAGGTCTTGTCCTCATTAGGAATGACGACGAGGGGGTTGATTTCGAGGTAGGTGAATTGACAGTCAACATAGACACCATATAGGCGAGTGATGAAGTCTACAAGGACATTGTGTACACCGGAAGGAACATTTTTAAGTAGAGTAGCAGCAATAGTCTCGTTCGATGGGTATCTGAAAGAGATACAATAGTTAGAAACAGTCTAAAATGAAATCAAGTATATAAGTACTCACTCGCTCAAATCAACTCCAACCAACAGCCTCTCAGCCTTTGCGTCAACATCACCAACATCAACACCTCCTTCGTGAGTAAAAAGAATCCAGTCACCCTGAAGATGATATTATATGTCAGCACTGTAAAGTTAGATAGCCAATCGGAGGATTGAGAAGGTATGCGCAGAAACACAGGCTTATGCAGGTACAAAGAGAAACTCGTTCATTTCCGAAACCATACCACATGTAGAGAAGGAACATTTTGTTATCGGAGGGCTTGATGTTAGGGGGATATTTTCTCCGTTTGTCCGAGAGTGGGTCTTAATAAAGACCCTGGGATGACCAGCTTCAATTCAAGTTCAAGTTATCCCCGACACAAAAATGGAAGCAACCATGGACGTCAAAAGAAATTGATATTCGAAGAGCAACTAACCTCTCGTACTGAGTTGATGTTAATGTAGTACTCCTCCTCACCCTTGTGCGGCACGAATGGCTCCACCAAGAAGTTCCGAAGAATTCCCTTCACACCCTCCACGTCAATCTCCTTGCACGCTCGTTCCTCAACCCATTTCCTGGCTTCAGCCCATGGTTTGTTCAAGGTCAACAATCCCAACTTCCCTCGCCTCTTGATCAATTGATCTGGCTTAGCAACAAATCGGGCTCCGGGGATGAGGAGGAAGGGATATGTGGTTTCAGCAGCATCAAGGATGGCCGAGGGACTGCAGCCTGGAGGGAAGTGGAGGGAAGCCAGCTTTGGAGGTGAGTTGTGAGGTGGCGGAGGAAGAGGCGAAGGAGAGATTGGCTTGGATCGTGTGAGGTGGTATGAGAGGATGGCCTTTCCGTCGGCCTCAAGGATAGATTTAGCAGACATAGTGCTGGATGCTCACTGGGAAAGGAAGTGGGGAGGAACAGTGAAGAGGGGATTTCGAGAAAAATAAGCTGTCTGTGGAGAGAGGAGAGAAGATGTAACGCTTCCAGAATGGAGTTCACGGGGTGAGGCAGGCGATTGACGCACGGCTGTCTGACCGAGGGGTCAGGAGGGGATACAAAATGGACTTTCTCTACAGCAATTTCTATTTGCTACAGTAGCTAGGTATTGATCGCTAAAAAGCAGCTAAAAGCAGCGCGTAACCAGCTGAACGTTAACCCCACCCCATTACCAGCCTCTCGCCCCACCATTCTCAACAAGCGGGCAAGCTGCACCAACAGAGCAGTCCGACGGTCACGGGCCATTACAAATTCAGAATACTCAATTTTTTGCTGGGCAAGCTCCAGGATTAGAGCGAAAAAAAAAGGTAGCAAATGGGTCAGCTTTTACTCTAAGCTCGTTTTTTATGCAAACATTGGATAGCGTTTCCCGTATCCATACACCTCCCTAATTGGCCATCGCAAGCTGGAGTTCAGTGCGATTCAACTCGTTGTTGGGTATGCCAATGCGATCGGCAATTAGGAATCCGCCCAAAAACGGTGGTTTTTGCTCGTCAGGAACACAAAACATTTCCCTCAACTTTCATGGCAATTCTTTACGTTGGGCTCTCTTTTTTTAGTTCTCTCCTTTTAGGGTCCCAACAGTCGAGCCAGTCAACAAGTTCCAGAAAACAAAGCTTCACGGGAATGCATCGTGAACCCTGTTTCGCCAAGCTTCCGTTGAGATTGGTTCTCTGGACCCGGATAGCCAAGCGTATGCGATAAAGCAGCGATGGGGGGTGACTACAACATCTAGTAGCCCACCTTTCTATCCACAGTTGGCTCGTCATTCTCCTCCTCCTTCTACTCCTTCTCCTCAATTCTGTCAGCATTGGACGAAAGCTCGTAGCAGGCTCAATTGCTAAATTCTCAAGGTCTGTTCCCTTTCCCACTGTCTTTCCGTCTGTTCTCCAACTGCATTACCCACCGTGAAGGTTTCAATTTTAAACGGTTTCGTTGATCTTTTTGTTTGAGTATTCAACCTAGCAGCACCTGGGCTCTGCGAAGGTTAAGGATCCCGGGAAATTGTGTGTGCTAACTCTATAAACGAACCAGCTCTTTACTAAAGATCTTAAATCTCCACCTCCAGAATCAGAGATTAAAGATCAGATCCATTGCTGGTCAGGCGTTCTCATCAGTAAGACCCCCCCTTATAGCAACCTCTTGAGGCAAGCACTCGCAGCCGTTTACACAACTGCACAATAGACTAGAAAGTGGGCAACAACAAAATATACTGACTACACCATTTGACCTACAGAGACTTTATACCCATATTTGGTACCAAAGCAAAAATGGCGACCCTCTCTCCAGCCACCGGAGGTGCCTCCGCTAATGACAACATTCGTCGTTTCACTGCTCCATCTCGACCTCTATCTCCACCAGCAGAGCACACTCTCTTCCACCCAAAGACCAGAGCCCTCATCTATGGGTTGCAACCAAGAGCTTGCCAGGGGATGTTGGATTTCGATTTCATCTGCAAGAGGACAACACCCTCCGTAGCTGGTATCATTTACCCTTTTGGTGGTCAATTTGTTTCCAAGATGTAAGAAACTGGCTAGATGCCGAAGGCAAATTGTGGATACTAATAATCTTATTCAGGTACTGGGGAACCTCAGAAACGCTGTTACCGGTTTATCAGAGTGTAGAGAAGGCCATGAAGAAGCATCCGGATGTTGATACCGTATGAAGAGTCTATCAGCGCCATATCTGAATGCAGTTGATCTGACTTCCGCTTTAGGTTGTGAACTTTGCCTCCTCTCGGTCGGTGTATGGTTCGACTATGGAATTGATGAATCACCCTCAAGTCCGAACAATTGCCATCATTGCTGAAGGTGTCCCAGAACGAGTAAGTGACGAATTCTGGAGCAGACATGTCGTGGAAGGTATGTTAATTCGACGACTACCTAGCGAGCACGTGAGATCCTACACCATGCCCAGAAGAAGGGTATCACCATTATCGGACCCGCCACTGTTGGTGGAATTAAGCCTGGCTCCTTTAAGATTGGTAATACTGGTGGTATGATGGACAACATCGTTGCTTCTAAGCTTTACCGCAAGGGATCTGTCGGCTACGTCTCCAAGTCTGGGGGTATGAGTAACGAGCTAAACAACATTTTGGCTCAAGTAACCAACGGTGTGTATGAGGGTGTTGCTATTGGTGGTGATCGATACCCAGGAACCACATTTATCGACCATCTGTTAAGGTATTTGATTCCGTTATTCCTACCTCGCCTGTAGGGGGCCTCACCGTTTCAATAGATATCAATCCGACCCTGAGTGCAAGATCCTTGTGCTCCTTGGAGAAGTCGGTGGTGTTGAGGAATACCGTGTTATCGAAGCTGTTAAAAATGGTCAAATCACTAAGCCGATTGTTGCATGGGCAATCGGAACCTGTGCTTCTATGTTCACCACCGAAGTTCAATTCGGACACGCTGGTTCTTTCGCCAACTCCCAGCTCGAAACTGCCAAGACCAAGAACCAGGCCATGCGTGATGCTGGTTTCTTCGTCCCCAGTACCTTTGAGGAGTTCCCAGATGTCCTCGGGAAGGTCTACCAGGGCTTGGTAGCCAAGGGAATTATCGTTCCCCAACCAGAGCCAGAGCCACCGAAGATCCCCATTGACTATTCCTGGGCCCAGGAACTTGGACTTATCCGTAAGCCAGCTGCCTTCATCTCGACCATCTCCGATGACCGTGGGCAGGAGCTTCTTTATGCGGGTATGCCAATTTCCGATGTCTTCAAGGAAGATATTGGTATTGGCGGTGTTATGTCCCTCCTCTGGTTCCGCCGAAGACTTCCGGAGTACGCCTCCAAGTTTTTGGAGATGGTTCTCATGTTGACTGCCGACCACGGTCCCGCTGTTTCCGGTGCGATGAATACCATCATCACTACCAGAGCCGGGAAGGACTTGATCTCCGCTCTCGTTTCCGGTCTTTTGACAATTGGTGAGAGGTTTGGTGGTGCTTTGGATGGCGCTGCTGCCGAGTTCACCAATGCATTCGACAAGGGGCTCAGTCCACGAGACTTCGTTGATACTATGCGAAAACAGAACAAGCTCAGTATGTTCCCTCGTCATCCCCATTTTCTCTTAGCATCACGATGCTAATATACTCTTCCCACAGTTCCTGGTATCGGTCACAAGGTCAAGTCCCGAAACAATCCAGACTTGCGTGTTGAGCTCGTTAAGGAATTCGTTAAGAAGCGCTTCCCATCCCACAAGCTCCTCGACTACGCCCTGGCAGTTGAGAGTGTCACCACTTCCAAGAAGGACAACCTCATTCTCAACGTCGATGGTTGTGTTGCTGTTTGTTTCGTTGATTTGCTGAGGAACTGTGGTGCTTTCACTCCCGAAGAAGCCGAAGACTACCTTAAGGTAAGCTGCCAGCTTATTGCATTTTGCAAGTGAATGTATGCTGATTTACACTCCTGTAGATGGGTGTCCTTAATGGTCTCTTTGTCCTTGGACGATCGATCGGTCTTATTGCCCACTACCTCGACCAGAAGAGGCTCCGCACCGGACTCTACAGGCACCCATGGGACGACATCACCTACCTCCTCCCCAACCTCTCCAGCGGAGCACCGGGGAACGAGGGCAGAGTCGAGGTTTCTATGTAAAACCTAGAATTTAAAAAATTTGTGTTTCTTTTGCGGTTTACTGCGCCCTTATTTTGTTTTATTTTTTCCTTGTCTCGGGTTTCGGAAATGATACGTTTAATGCGATGTGAATGCGGATATCTTCATTAGGTTGAAAAAACTTCGTAGTTGGATGGAATTATGGTTTACATATACTGAATATTTTGAGGAAAGAATACAGAATGGTAGACCGGAGGTCATCAATTATGGTATCACATCTAGAATAACAGTTTTATACTTATACTTACATTTGTAGAGTGTACTATTCCGCCACATTGAGGGTAATCTAAGGGTTGTGCTGCTGTAATGCCATCTTCATGTCAGCTACTTCATAAGTGTGGTGCACCAAAGGTCGCTTTGGAGGGTGTTGTGCCAACCAGACTACAGGGGGCGAGTATAGCTTAAATTAGTCTGGTTGCAAAGCTTAAATGAAAAATTATCCATAGTTAAAAGGAGGTGATATTGAAAAACACCGAAACAGTAGATACGTATATACTATTAAGCCTAACTATACTCAAGTAAAAGGCTGAAGTCAGATTCTTGTAGGATACAGAATCTAACTTACAGATGTAGTGTACTAGTAGTTCCTGCCAAGAAAAAAGATCCCCTTGCGAGGGAAGGAAAATAAAGGATTGGTTTCGCCCGGGATCGAACCGGGGACCGCCTGTGTGTTAGACAGAAGTGATAACCAACTACACCACGAAACCAAAATTCTTTATATTGAATTAATTTCTTAATTTCTTATATATTGTACCTTTATAAGTAAATTGAGCTAAACATGCCGCAAACTTGTAATAACATATTCCAAAACGAAATTTGTTGACAGGGAAATTAGAGAATCAGATAAGGAATGATTCAGAGGTCGTTGTGCCAGACTAAAGTAGCGGTGGAGTTTGGGAAGCGCTTCAAGCCCAACAGCAGGGGTGTGCCACTTTACTTATTCTAGTATCGTAGCAGCACGAATGTTAGACATTCCTACACTCAATATAGGTAAGCATATTTTATGCTGCTAAACCAAATTCAAATAGAGAGAATAGGAGTCGTCTACAACTCCCACGGTCGATTTCTACTAGCAATATCTACAGCACGCAAACTTGTCAAACTATCTAATGTCACCTGTACATGATTAACCCATTCCTCCACTCGCTGATTTCGTACTGTATCCTCCAGATTAAGCTGATCCATTGACTCGTGTATTAAGCTGATCCATTGACTCGTGTATTGCATAGAGCTGCGTTGCAACTGAATCTGGAGGATACAGTACGAAATCAGCGAGTGGAGGAATGGGTTAATCATGTACAGGTGACATTAGATAGTTTGACAAGTTTGCGTGCTGTAGATATTGCTAGTAGAAATCGACCGTGGGAGTTGTAGACGACTCCTATTCTCTCTATTTGAATTTGGTTTAGCAGCATAAAATATGCTTACCTATATTGAGTGTAGGAATGTCTAACATTCGTGCTGCTACGATACTAGAATAAGTAAAGTGGCACACCCCTGCTGTTGGGCTTGAAGCGCTTCCGATTAGAGACACTAAAAAACGCCATGCGTCAAGTACTTACGGTACTGTACACGACAGGGAAGTGGATCACGACAGGGATCCGGATCACTATGTTTCACATTGCTTTTTCGGTATTGCCCCGCATTTGTAGCCCCACTGCGCAACCTTGCTACCCGGCAATCAACTTGCGATCAACTACAAGGACAGCAATAGTTACGATGGGGCGAGTTGAACCACGTCAAGTTAAAGAATCAGAGAAGGAAGGGTCCATTGCAAAGGCAATTCAGGGATACAATACAGGAAAGTATCCTAGCATCCACCAAGCTGCAGAGAGCCAAGGATTACTCTATACCCATTGTAAGGCCAGTTAAAAGGCCGCAAGGCAAGACGCAAGGCCCATGAGCTGGAACAAACATTGGGAGAGGCAGAGGAGCGCTTTGTAGTTAAGCAAATTGAGGATATGGATCGTTGTGGTTTTCCGATGAGGGTAGATAGTGTGTAGGAGATTGTTTTGAAGATTTTATGGGAGCGAGAGGGGTTAGAAAATAGAACAGTAAAGTTAGGAGAGTATTGAATAAGCCGGTTTTTTAATCGCTACCCGCATCTTGTATCTAAATTCAGTACTCAAGTTTATAAGCAATGAATTATCTCCTTCGATCCAAAATTACTCAAGCAGTCCTTCAATATTCTGAGGCTAATGATTAAGCAGAATAATATCCAGCTATACAACCTATACAATATGAATGAAAAAGGGTTACAAATGGGGAAGTCAGCTCGAGTGAAGGTGATTTATGTATGAGGTAGAAAGTATCCACCTTTGGTGAAAGATAGTAACTGGGAATTAATTACAGTAATTGAAAGAATTGCAGCTAATGGAACGTTTCTACTACCCATGATCATATATAAAAGAAAAGTACAGTTAGCTCAATGGTATAACTACCTTAATGAAGAAGATAAAGATACTGTCTTCTCCATTTCACCTAAAAAATAGACCAATCAAATTCTGGGATTAGAATATTTACAACTACTATTGAAGCCTCTTATACACAAGCGATATGATTTATATATGATTCAAAATTAATGAGAAAAGATACTAATAATCTATAAAAATGAAAGATTCTAGAGAGAAGCAATTATTAGTTGTGGATAGTCATAACTTATATTTTAGTATAAATTTTCTACGATTTTGTAATCAAAACTATATTGAGCTATTTTGTCTACCTCCACATACTACACATATTCTTCAACTATTAGATATTGGATTATTTGGACTATTACAGAAGTATTATGAGCATTAAGTAGAGGATCATCTATATCTAAGTAGGGAAGCAATTACTAAGAGAAATTTTCTTCTGTAAGTTATCTTTTTTTTCACTATTTGGCAATTAACGAAAATCTATTAGACACTTTCGAGAAGCTCACAAAGCTGCATATATATCCCAAAATATTAAATCCACATTTGAGACAACTGAAATTTATCCATTTAATCTATAGAGGATTCTAGGTCAATATACTGGTACTGCAATAGCTGATCCTAAGCGATCAATTATTTCTACTAGTAATTCCACTATTCCAACCACTCCAGCCAATACTCGAGCAGTTCGCCATCTTTACCAGCAAGTACAAGAGCACCTCAAAAATGTGGACGACCCTATTCTGCAAGCTTTGGTCGACAAAATGGTAAATGCAGCTATAGGTGGCTTAACAAAAGTATTTCTAGGAGAGGATCGAGTAAAACAGCTTGAAGCAGTATTAGCCACCAAAGTATAGGAAGCAAAGCAGGCAAGGAATTCAGCGAACACGGCTTACCACCTCAAAAGCCATCACCGGTGTGGAGTTATTGCAGCTACATTTGGCACAGCAGGCACAGCAAGCAACACCAAAGACGCCAAGAAAACGCTATGTGAAACATGTCTTATTCACTCGCCTAGGTCTCAGCGTTCTTCTACAGCTACCCACATATCGGTCAGCTCATCTTCCTCACCATCTGAATCAGGTCCAAGTTTTCGGGATAGCGACACTATCGTGATACACTTCCCCGTCGTATACAGTACAAAAAGGCGAATTGAACTCTTAAGGCTCTACTGCTCAATCCTCTAGTAGTTAGCAGGAGCCTCACCCGTATCTCAAGTACGTATGACAATAAATCGACTAAAATTAGTGACAAACATCGATGGTGTTTATGCAATAAATTATGGTCTATCCTTTAGCTACTTACATAAGTATGTTCCTGTTTGTTTCATCAGCCTTCATCGTTCCGTACACCTACACCAGCTACACTAAAGCTAATACAAATGTCTCATAATAGACTTTGTGAGCCTAGAACCGGCGGGTCGAGCAAATTAGTGGTAGTTCAGTTCTTCGGTGGCATTTCTCTAGCTCTCATTTGCACTTCTGGTTATCATCGAAAGAATATTAATATCTCTCACAGTTGTGCTGGACGGACTTGAACACATCACAACTAGATCAGCTTTCTCCATAACTCGTTGGGGCCCTGCAAAGGAAGTTGTAATCACATCCTACCTTGTAAATCTGTTTCATTCTTGGACACGGCATCAAAGAAGCTACCCTCTGTCATTTGGAAAAACAACCAATCCGGGCTTCGCTGCTGTCACACCAAGCGGGGTCGAGTGGGATGTTCCTCCACTCTAAAGACTGCTTTTACCAATTCAGCAATAACTCTTTCCACGCAACATCGTCAACTCTTGTTTTTTTTTTTTTTGGTAAATCAGTACTTGCATTGAAGCATCTCGCTTATGGCAAGGCAGCGCATCCCCCAGGTTAAGCCTGACGGGATTATCCAACCACTGGGCCGCTCCCTGCCCCGTATCTACGTACATGCGAAATTCAGCTACCACAACCCCGCTATCACTGCCCCAATCACCCCCGGACTGCCTCCGCCAGCTTCTCGCACCACTCCGGATCTTCCCATATCTGCTCCCATTCCCGCCCTTTGCCATCCGCCACCCCAGGACAGCGCAGTAGGTGTGCAGCATTCTGTGCCACCCCCTCCCCACACAACCTGCACGACGAGTCATCCGCCCTGCCTACCTTATGTAGCCACCAACGCTGCGGTCCGCGGTCGGTAACCATGTATGTCAACCCCCGTAGGGCCTCCCGGTTCCACTTTGTCTGCTTGGACGGCCGCCCCATGGGAAAAGCCTGTCGGATGCCTGCCGGTGTGATAACGTCAGGTCGTAGCATCCTCCTGCCCACCCATGCCACCTCCTTCGCCTTGTCAACTCTTGTTAGCAGTGTGACATAGGCCGAGAAAGTAGGCTTCTCAAGCCACGTTCAGTTCAAGGCTCAATAACGTTATCTGAATATTCAACTAAACCCTTAGACTTTCAGATCCATATCACCAAGACGGGAACCGCGGGAGCTTACAGCACAGACAAACAACTCGAAAGTCGAATTCTTTTGGCCATTGTTAGATTTCTGCCTAGGCCATGCCCTTCTGGGCCATCCAAGGAGTACGACTACAAGATAAAGCCAAGGACAACTGCAGCTTGCAGCTTGCAACTCCCCATAATCTACTTTTGCCAACCAAGAAGCCAAACCACCAGTTCTTGCCTAAGTCCTGAACACATTAGCTTATCGTGATTCTATCAAAGCCGTAGACTCCGCAAAACAGACAGGATGAACAGTACAAGCAGAAAGTGCAAGTACAAACTTGCTCTCATCAGATGGAATCGCAATATTTTCAACCAGCAACTCCAGGACCAGCCACTCCAGGACCAGCCACTCCAGGACCAGCCACTCCAGGACCAGCCACTCCAGGACCAGCCACTCCAAGACCAGCAGTTCCAGAATGACGACATAGACTGTAACATGCCGCTTTATACGGGTCACTTTAACGGTAATATGATACAATCTCAGCAACATCTACCACAGCCAGGAATTCCCTACGCTCCTTTTATTACTGACACTAATGGGTACCAATTTCCCCTGGCAATTTATCCCATTACCAAGGCCTATGCAGCCAAAGAGATGCAAGGAATGGAACGGGGTCTTGTTACAGAGACTGACTGGGCCTCGGATGGACATTACATTGTGCAGAAGGCTATTGAGGAGGTGAATGAGAGGGACCGGTTTGCTTCACCTGCAGGTTCAAGTAGGCTTATGAAAGGTGGTAGTGGTGGTGGTGGTGGGTATAGTGACAGTGGAAGTCGTGATGGCGGTAGTGGAGCGAGGGAGAAATCGTGCTGGGAGATGTGTGGGTTTAGATATGACGGGAGCCCTGAGTGGAATCAGATTGCCATTGTGATGGAGAAGACACCTGAAGAAACTTGAAAATATCATTTAAATTCACTCTGCGCAGCTGTGAATTCTGCGAAGTATATTGATGGCGATGAAGAAGAGGGTTCGAATCGAAGAACGATGGGAGCGTGATAGTGATGGAGGTTACAGTGATAGTTTACTTGTTTGAGAATGAGACTGCCTGATTTCTTTCAATTTAATTTACAACTATTGAAGGTTTATGAGCAGCGTGAATCAATAGGTTCCGTGAGGAAGACTTTTCACTAAGACTGAAGGGATATGTGCGATGGATATGAGTGATAGATATCAAGTGTATTGAATGACTTGACAGACTTGCTCTAATGTATATATATATCGAGTCAAGTCAGGCAGATACAGGAGATATATATACATGAATAGAGAGCATACGTATGCCTTAGATATGATACATACGTAGGCCCATGAGTGGGGCCAACATGAGTGGGGCCGCTATGAGGGCCGACATGAGTGGGGCCGTGATGCCATTTGAGTGGGGCCGCTATGAGTGGGGCCGTGATGTCATATGGTGTAAGCTGGTTTTATTCAACACCCCCCCTCAGCGCACACCGTGTGATGAATGTGGCGCATGCCGTGTGATCTATCAGCCTCATTAAAAAACCTATGAAAAACCAATCTGGTGAAAAAAAAAAATAAAAATAGGTAAAAGAGTACTGAGATCTATCGAGTTGTTCCAAGGACAAGTTCTCGAAGTTGGTGATATTTAGGGTAGGGGAAAGGTTTGGTGCACAGATCTGCAAGATTGTCTGCGCTCGGTATGTATAGGACTGTGAGTTTGCCGGTCTCAACTAAGTCTCTAACATGGTGGTATGCGACGTCTATGTGCTTACTTCGATCACTGATGCGAGGATTTTCAGTGAGATCGATAGTGCCATTATTGTCCGTGCTTAGCGCAGAGGGAATGTCTATAGTAAGCTCTTTCAGCGCATTCTGGAGCCAGATATGCTGCTTAGCAGTCGTTGACAGAGCGACGTATTCAGCTTCGACTGTAGAAGTAGATACACATCGTTGTTTAACGGCACGCCAGCAGATAGTGTTCCGCGCTAACTGGAAAATATAGCCTGTAGTAGATTTACGTGTTGCTCGGTCTCCTGCCCAATCTGCATCTGAGTAACCAGCCAAAGCAATGTCTGGATAATTACCAGTATATGTGAGTTTCAGATCGCGCGTCCCCTTAAGGTAGCGTAAGACCTGTTTTACTGCACCCATGTGAGCTTTGGTAGGTTGAGATAAGAATTGTGATAGAGCCGACACCGTGAATGACAAGTCAGGTCTCGTACCAATCACAAGATACATCAGTGAGCCAATTATCTGACGGTAAGTCGAGGTATCGGCAAGGTCAAGATAACCTTCTTGACTATCCAATCTTTGCTTGGGGTCTAGAGGTATCTTGACCGGGTTGCATGATGACATACCGAATTTTACCAATAATTGGTCTATATATGCTCTTTGTGATAAGGTGACGGACTTCTGATCGGGTTGCCATTGAATCTGGATGCCTAATAACCAATTCAGAGGCCCGAGATCACTGAAGGCGAACTCCTTTTTAAGTGATTCTCTAAGGTCTTGTCTGAAGGTTGTGGCTTTTCCAAATATAGTGATATCATCAACGTAAATAGCGATGATTATTTCATGGCTAGTATGAGCTAAGACACAAGGGTCAAAATTGGTAGGTTCGTAGCCGAGTGGTTTGAGGAAGGCAGTCAATCTTCCATGCCACTGTCTTGGGGATTGTTTCAATCCATATATAGAGCGCTTGAGCTTTGCGCATTTGTCTGGTTCATCAGATCCTGGAGGAAGAGCCATGTAGATCTCTTGTAAGAGGTTGCCGTAGAGAAATGCACTCTTAATGTCTAGCTGGTCGGGTTGTGGCCAGTTGTAGGTAATAGACAGTGCTATAAGCAAGCGAAGAGAATCATAGCGTACTACAGGGGAAAATATCTCATCGAAGTCTGTTCCGGGTTGTTGAGAGAATCCCTGAGCTACTAGCCTTGCCTTATAGCGGGTGATTTTGCCTGCTGCATCTCGCTTTATTTTAAACACCCATTTGCTTCCGACAATATTGTGATTTAGCGGAGTTGGTACAACTTCCCAGACACCCTGATCTGCTAGGACCTTTAGCTCAGCTTGCATTGCTTCCATCCATTTGGGAGAATCGGGACATGAGATTGCCTGTATATATGTCTGTGGTTCTTGGATATCTGTGGCAAGCAAAGCAAGTTCGTGCTGAGTTATCGTTGTTTTCGCTTGTTTGCGTGGGCGAAGGTCATATCTAGGTTCGGACGGGGCTGGCAAAGCTGGTAAGCCTGGTGCCACGGGTGCTGGCGAAGCTGGTAAGCCTGGTGTGACAGGTGCTGGCGAAGCTGGTAAGCCTGGTATGGCAGGTTCGGATCTTAGGAATGTGCAGTTAGCTGCTCTTATAGCTATTATATGCTTATTTTCTAGCTGTATACGATATATGGAAGAGGAATCTGTATAGCCAACAAAGATTGCTTTCTCTGCTCTTGGTTTAAGCTTGCTGCCAGGTATCCGCTTCTCCTCATGGATATGAGCGAAGCAAGTTTGACCAAAAGGTAGGAGATGCGAGATTGAAGGCTTAGTTTTGTAGAGCGTTTCGTAGGGTGTTTTACCCTGTAGGCTCGAGTGGGGTAGGCGATTCTTGATGTATACTGCTACAGAGCAAGCCTCTGCCCAAAGGCGCTTGTCAGGTATATTGATCAGTATGCATCGAACCATGGTTTGTATAGTTCGGTTATATCGCTCAGGTACCCCATTTGACTGATGTGAATATGGCGGGGTTCTTATATGGCGAATTCCTTTAGTTGTAAAGAAACAATCGATCTCCACATATTCACCGCCATTATCTGTCATGAATGACAGGATATTGGTATTAAATTGCCTTTCTATAAAAGTAACAAAGTTCTGTATAGTTTGGCATGCATTTGATTTGTTCTTTAGATAGAATATCCAGCCCATTCTAGTGTAATTATCGATAAATGAGATATAGTAATAAGAATTACCATACGATGGGGTGGACTGTTTGCCGCTGAGATCACTGTGGATCAGCTGAAAGGGCCTTGAAGTGCGTTCGTATTGTAGAGATGCTGGGCTAGAATTGGTAGATTTAGCCATAATGCATGCGGTACATGAGAATGTAGTAGGCGGAGTTGGTAGGATATTGCCGTCAGAATATGCTGTTGGTTGGATGTTGGCTGAGTGGCCTAAAGCTTCATGCCAGAGCGAGAATAGTAGTGAGCTTGGGGCGGGGCTTGCTGAGGTCGCTGCTGAGGAGTTTGGGGCAGGGCTTACTGAGGTCGCTGCTGAGGAGCTTGGAGCGGAGCTTGCTAAGCTCTCTTCTGAGGAGGTTGAGGCGGAGCTTGCCATTGAGCTTTCGCGAACATATGGCAAGTTGTTCCTCATATCAGCAATCATGATAGGGTTAACAAGCTCTGTGTCATTGTTCCTATAGAGCTGAACCAAGTTATCTCGAGCAACTAATACTACCTTAGATTTAATCGAATTCCATGATATTAGGCTATGGCCTAGAGTAGGTACATATAGTACCGAGTGTAAGACGATTTGGTTGGTAGATCCATCTGGAAGAGCGCAATTGAGTAGGACTGATCCGGATCCTTCAATTGGTAGGTAATTATTACCGCCAACACGGACCAAACCTTTGGAAGGCGTAAGAGTGAGGAACCGTCCTATATCTGATGTCATGTGTGCAGTAGCACAGGTATCGATCTTCCAGGTAGATAGAGTACTCGACGTATTACTCGTAGATAAGCTAACAAGAGCGGTGGCAGTAATAAATGAGGCTTGAGTAGAGTTCGAGCCTGTGTTCAGCTCATTTCTTTTCTTTAGCTTCCTACATTCTTGCCATGTGTGCCCTTGTGCGTTGAATCCTCTCTTCTTGCAATATGTGCAGACCTTGGTATTGCCATCAGTCGTTCCGTTTGTAGCAGTACTCGGCCGGTTGCGTTTCTTGTCTTTCTTATTGTTCTTATTGGAAGCAAGAAGAGCAAGAGTATTGTCCTGAGCACCGTTTTGGAGATTTTGGTTGGTTGATAGAGCAAGCAGATGATGCTTGAGATCGGTATATTTGAGGTTGGGTTTTGTAGTTAAGTTGTCTACCGGGTTCGGGTAGTGCTTAACTAGAGCGGTCAGAAGAAAATCTCGCTTGGTTTGATCAAAGTTCATGAATGTCCGGAACGCAGCTCTTTCGGGGGCACCAGTGGATGTCAGATTATACAATCTGTTCCACTGTGACTCGAACTGCTTAATGAAATCCGAGAGCTTCATGGCTTCAGTTAGAGAGCTCATGAGGGTGGTAAGGTTGTTAAGTTCGTAAATGAAGGAGATTGGACTGTCGGTAAAATACGTCTCCTTTAAATAAATCCAGATCTCATGAGGTGTCTCATACTGTGCTATTTCCTTCAAGATTGCCTTTGATACCACTTGCATTAAGATCAATATTGCTCGCTCATTAATATGATTGTAGGCAGCTTTTTCAGCTGCCGAGGCTCTATCGGACGGGATGTTGCCATTGACGACTGTGTCGGTGGCATGCATTGCCCGCCAGACCATTAACAACTGGTACGACCAGTCTTCGTAGTTGGATCGACCTTCTAGGGTCTCAACCTTTTCGATGTATATTTTGGACATGTCGGTGTAGGTAGGAGTTGCTTGAGGAGGTGTGTGTTGCAAGGTTATTGACTCGTGAGCCTCCTGGGCGGCTGCCGCTCCTCTCCTTCCCGAGCCTGAGCCAGAAGCATGTCCGCTGGCCGACATTTTGTATACGTAAGGAATTGGTTCTTAGTGATTGATTCAAAGAGCCGACCGGGCTCATAACCTATTGAAGGTTTATGAGCAGCGTGAATCAATAGGTTCCGTGAGGAAGACTTTTCACTAAGACTGAAGGGATATGTGCGATGGATATGAGTGATAGATATCAAGTGTATTGAATGACTTGACAGACTTGCTCTAATGTATATATATATCGAGTCAAGTCAGGCAGATACAGGAGATATATATACATGAATAGAGAGCATACGTATGCCTTAGATATGATACATACGTAGGCCCATGAGTGGGGCCAACATGAGTGGGGCCGCTATGAGGGCCGACATGAGTGGGGCCGTGATGCCATTTGAGTGGGGCCGCTATGAGTGGGGCCGTGATGTCATATGGTGTAAGCTGGTTTTATTCAACAACAACAATGTGTGTACAATATGAGTGAATTTTTCTTGATACATTGAACGAGATTAACTAAAGTGGAGGGGAATAAGTTTTGGCACAAGGCAGTTATTGTACCAAAATAACCTAAAACACTCATCAACGCTATACATAAACTCACCTAAGCCCTCTCATGCTTGTATTTACCAAGGTCAGAAAGCCTATAGACTTAAAAATTTATCATTACACTTGTTTGCATGCAGTGGAAACTTAGAAAATCTGCAAGATGATTGCCAAGTAGATATATACCTTTCCCATAAAAATTTGTATTGTTAGGTGGTGCCTTGTGCCCTCAACGTCCACACTGCCTATCTAGTGCAAAACAGATGTGTAGTCTCAGTTATGTGGAGTTGTTGATAGGTTCCCTTCGACGCTGAACTCAATTTCCAACCGAAGATCAGCACACCGTAAGTGAAAAGGTTAAAGCTGCATGGAACTCTAGAGCATGCAAGGGGGGGCTCTGGGACGGCAATCGGACCTGGCCACCGCGGTGACAGCGACGGAACTACATATGCGGCGGCGACGATTGAGGCGATAGGTCTATAGATAACACATGCATAACCAGAAAGAGAGCTCACGAGTGTTGTGCAAATTTATATATCTGCATGAAGAGGTATCTTGAACAGAAAATGTGGGGAGCTTTGGGCGCTGCTGTTGCGTATTTGGAGAGAATTACGCGTCCCGTGAATATCACTGAGTTAAGCCCATCTGAGTCCAGATTCTTGGATGCTACGGTGTGACGTTGGGCGGGTGTTCGAATATGCAAGCGGAAGGCCATCTGGACCTCAATGCAGCCTTCGAGAACCTTGGGTTGCTTTGCTGTTGAAACATCACCACAGCGATGATCTAGACTGTCTGGAATAGATGATTGATTATCTACTCCATTGCTGTAGAAGGTACTCTTGGCGGTACTGTGGTACATACCTTGCATGTAAGGCATATTAAGACTGGAACATGTGGAGATTAGAGCACTGCTCTGCAGTACTATACGCCGGCGCCATAGTTAATGTGGCACAAGCAGAGGAGGACCAGGGGGCATTGGCCGATAGACTTTTCTGGTTGGCCGGGTAGCTACTACATTTCTAGGTAGGTATTTGCGAACTGGGCAGCGTGAAGATCTCGACTACGCCATCATGTATGTAGAGCACGCCATACCAAACCTGGGAGATGCGCTGCCTTACCATAAACTAGATCGTTTCAATGCGAGTAAAAATTTACCAAAAGGCAGGTCATTCCAATGATGCCGAAAGACGCCCCGCATTCTGGCGCGTGTCATTTGGGCTCAGGTTTTACTTGAGATACTGGTTTGAGCACGATGGAGTCCTGCCGGACCTGGCCTGACGACCTTAAACTTTAGATTTGCATGCCTTAAACTAGTGCTTATGAGGTAATCTAAACTGCTCTTTCAATTCAGGGTAAACGAAAACATAGCTTTTGTTAGTAAATTAGTACCCGTATTGAAGCTATCTAGTGTATGACGCTCAATAACATATTCTACATGTAATAGTTCTTGGACGATCTGCCTCTTATCCTTTGGTTCCTGGCCTGGGCAGTTCAAACCACTCACAAGAGGTGGCCCATTTACAATTCGCCCGGTCCATTCGTGAACCCAACCGATTCAAGCTTTGGTAATCTAAGCCACTCTGCTGCCAGGGGTACAAGTACCAGTACGGGTGGGGGCGTCGACCTATCACGGAAAACAGGAATATAAGGAAGCTGCTGGCTTAGCTATGGACAGCGCAGTGGAGCCAGTTCTAGAACAATTGGGGTTCGATCAGTACGTATCCGGGGCGGCGTCAGAAAATCTAGGTACCTCGCATTTGGTGGATTAGAGTGAGCCTCAAGGCGCAGGTCACATTTCATGCTGCTAGCTGCGAAGTACGGACCGAGGACAACTGGAGGCCCACCCTGAACTATTGCACTCCACTACATTGTCCTGCAGTCTGGGTTCTTTAACTCATTACTCGCGTGCGCAACCTATGTCACATGACGAGCCAGCCGGAACACCGACTGGATTCGAACGCACCAGACTAGGGCATACCCTCCAATACCAAGGCCCATTTGAGGCTAGTCTCAGGGAAACCTTCACTGACTAGCTTTTCACGGGAAAGTCTCAAACCCAACCAGACTAACCAAACCCGTGCTCCTTTAGGGCGAGGCAGGATTCGAACCTACTAACACTAATGCGTTCATCAAGGTGGGCTCCCAACTACAACCAACTCATCGCAATCTACGCTGGCAGCACAAAGGACTATGCGCAAAGTGTCGCCTACATACGAGCGTGTCCACCCCACCCTCCTACAGGCACACCCCACGATTGGTAAGAAAACGGCCGCAGACCGCTGGGGGCCAACCGCAGAGCAACACAAGGGATAGTACTTGGCCTGGGTGTTTACAGCATTATTCACGGTCATACGACCCTCAAGGTTGTGCATACGAGTATTTTACATGGACCTCAACCCTGCATGTACGCGGGTAAAGTTGATATCAGCTTTTCTTTACATATATATGTTCTAGGCCAATCTGGAATGGACTAGGCAGGTTAGGAATTTAGGATAACAGGCCACGACGATACCACTTTATATACAGGAATAACTCGTTCAACCTTCTGCTAAATTAGTACATGAAGGCCGTTTTCCATTATTCCCCATGCCTGCAATAAATAAAGAGCATCATCACGCAGCTCATATTCATTAAATACCTTCCACTGCAACCTAATTGTTTGGTGAATCACAACTGGGCCTTCACACATGGATCTTGGAGGTATGCTTTAATATTCTGGTATCTATAACTTGTATTAGTTATAGTATGCTTGAATTGAATTTGGGGATTATTTTTCAAACATCAACTGAGATTCATTTTTTTATTGTATGAAAATACTCTTCAAACTGAGTGCATGTAGCGCTTGCTGATAGGTCAGATCCTAGCAGATGAAACTGGTAAAATTGATGTCAGTTTTCTCTTCTGTAACTGGCATTTGTAAAGCGTAAAACAGGTGTTGAGTACTATAATGGTTGAGGGCCATAATATTGCAGAGTACTTGATAGCCTGAATTCCTGTTTGGTCTAGAACAAATATATTGCGACCGCATATCCCAAAAGGTTATGTTGACCCCATCCCGACTGCCAAAAAACAGAAGTGCTTCTGGCATAGCTTGCAATAATATTGGATAGTATCTTAAGGCATGGAATAAATTTGCGCGGATTCTGGAAACATTGCTAGCTTCCAGAAGAGGCAAGTACCTTCAGCAATCATTCCAGTTTTTATCCCGCATCATTCCAGTGTTATTCTACAAGCTGTAGTTAGAACTTCTTGCATAAGAGCTTAGATTCCTTTCCACTTAATAAGTAACTGAGGCCGCATAGGCTTGATACGGCAACGATCCCTAGGAATATTAGAGCACCAAAGAACGAAGAAAAAATGGGAGTCGATGACATGGATCTTCCCACCTTTATATTACCCCAAACCCCGAAATTTATATGGGGGTCCAGACCTAGGTCGGCTTTGTCGCTTCCTGTCAAATATCTCTGGGCAACCTGACGGTCCTTCCTGGCTTGTTATTGGTAATACCAAAGAAGCAGCTATCGACGCCCAATTAGCCAGCCAATTCTAAGCGTATTTCATTGGCTGAAGACATAGTTCTTCTCTCTGCAACTACCTCCGACAGCGACATTCGGAATTCCACTATATAGACATCCCTTATTTAATCATTCACCGACCTCAAACTTGCGGATTTACTCTTGCTGCGTTAGGCGATGAACGCGATGTTAGAACTCCATTGTTATTCAATAGAAACATAAAGGAGTCTTGCTCTTGAAGCACATAATATGCTCGGAAAAATAATTATCATCGTATGTATCGTTCACCAAGTTGCTATGACGCTTGGAGTCGGAAGACTCATGAAGTTTAGGTATGTAAACATGTTTCCTCTAAACTCCGTTGCGACCGTTACACTAGGCAATGATATAATTTTTTATTCTAGGGTTATGTGTTGCAATTGTAAATTAGGTACGGAGGTACATCACAAAAGTCTTTTCCACCTTCCTATTTGGGAATATGGGCTTGGCATCATATGCGCATACATTATTGCATATATGTATATTTACTTTGCATATGCATGACATTCCTGCATCAAAGGCCAGGCCAGTCTAGGCCAGTCACACCCTAGGCCTGCCAAGAGAGATAAGGAGTATTTGCTTGCAATCCGTCATCAGCGGCTGCTCCAAATTAAGGAGACTGGAAAAATCCATAACAAGGCATGGTCGCTCTTCCAATGCTCCACCGCTGGCTTGCCAGCAAAGTACGTTGGACACCTCAAATCTCTTGTTGGCATTCGCGAGGTTATTGATTTGGACGAACTTAACCCAGAAGAGTGGGCACACATACCGGAGACCGATCAAATTGTCAGTGTTGATCTGATTGATATTGCGATTTCAGGTCCTAGGAGGAGCTCAAGTAGAAGGGCTTCAAGGGATGGTGTTTGTAAGCGCGGGAGAAAACTGGGGCCTCCAGCATATAAGGTGCGGTTTGCACTATAATTGACATCGGGTGTGAGATGGAAGGGGGTTGTGAGATGGGAAGGGGTGTGAGATGGGAGGGGTGTGAGGTGGGAGGAAGATATGAGCTGGGAGGGGGTTGTATATAGATTTGTATGTAGATAGCCAAAATATTGCTGTGCATATGCCAAGTAGTTATGTACGCATATCCATACATACAGTCACATGAAAAAAGTCTTCTGCGGACAAGCGCGCAGCATCAAGGCCGCGGCTCAAATTGCATGCATATCGTATATTCCATAAACATATGCATACATGAAACATGAATATAAAAAGGAAATTCCTAATATTTTGTATACCACCCACCTGCCTTAATCACAGCTGTGGCATAGATTCATATAGCTTTCAAAAAAGATCCAGGAATCATTGGGCGCGGTCAGATATATGCAGCTTGCCGCGCCCAGCTTGGCGCTGCGCGCTTGTCCGCAGAAGACTTTTTTCATGTGACTGTATGCAGTAATATGCGGCCTTTCCCAAATAGGAAGGTGGAAAAGACTAGGTGGCAAAAAAAACTGAACGCTGCATAAAAGGCCTGAGCATGCAGCGCGCTTGATTCAGATTCAATGCATCAAATCGCGCCTATCACGTCTTTGGTGAATGTCTTACCACGTGGTCAGGTATGTATGTTCTATTACTTATGATCTCCTGGCCGTCCATTCCGAATATCTATATCCTAGTCCTCTACCATTTTGTTAGTGTTAAGTCACGCTGATATGGCCCAACCTTGTCCCTCAAATTCCCTGGAACCCTCTACAGATGCCTCCTCCTCCCCTAGGTACTCCTCCTCTGCAAGCACTGAGCAAGCAAAAACATTGAGAAACGAAAGATTGTTTTTGCCTATGAACAAGGATGGAGTTACCAACAAATTGCAGACTACATGGGTCGATCAAAAGGCGCCATACATGGCTTCATCAAGTGCTATATTGAGCGTGAGACCCATGAGATATTGGAGAGTCTCTACAGCTCAATGCCTCGCCCTGTAGCGGCTGGTATTAAGGCAGAGGGTTGGTATACAAAGTACTAGATCCGTGGCATTTCTTGTTCTATGTATGTATTTCACGCTGGATCTCAATACTGCATACTGTATCTGTGCGCGGCTAAGCCTAAAATATGCGCGCTAAATGTAAGACGTGCATACGGCTTGCATAAGGCCGTTCAGTTTTTTTTGCCACCTAGCTGTACAGTTTTTGACCTAGTACCGATCCGTGATGGTGAAACGATCCATGTCAACTACCCCTGCCATGACACATATCCCGAGATACTACGCTGGCTAGACATCCTCTACAGACCGGGCAAATTGTTTCCCAACACTCTTGAATATGCTCTACAATATGCGCACACTAGGTAGTTGAATAACTTATGTGAAGCCATCATATGCACCAATCCACCTCGAAAAGGATGAAATTGCACCCCCCCCTCAGTGTGACCCCTTCACCCACAGATATAATGAACTAACAAGCCTACATAGTGCCAGCACCTTAACTTAGTATCTATATTTATGTTAGGATACAATATATCGGCATAGTGCTATATAAAAAGTTATTATTATTCGGCACCTAACATGCATAATTCAGCCATTTCGAGCTTTTGGACCATGTCCGCCGGTTTTTCAGTATTTTGATCTTTCTCGACCTTTCGTATCTTCTGCAGCCTCTTCACCACTCATTCTGTACCACTCCTACACTCACTATACCCTGTACATTCTGTTATACCGTAGGCCTGGTAACTTAGGTCCCTTTACTCTGTAATATTGATTATCTAGATAACTGAGCAACCTGGCTGCAAGAATAGTATGCCTCTGGCAACATGACAATGGCGGGAGTAGATATAAGCTCAATGAAGGTGCACTTCACCTAGAACAGTCCGGAGATATTGAAATAGCTAGAGATATGACATGGAGTATGCAAATGATATCTTGAGCTCTATATCCTATGGCAGAAATGGGATATTGTAGCTATTTAGCAGAACCTAAAGCAGCTATATATAAGAAATGAGCCAGACCAGATAGTTATGCATAAAACAGCCTCGAAAGCCTTTCAGGAGCCATATACGGATGAAAATCTATATACCTAGATAGATATTGTACGCTAGGCCAGCTAGGTAGTCATGAGCCGTGATTAAAATATTGCATGAACTGCTGCATAAGGCAAATGCAGTTGCTATAATAGACAGAGACGTCCAGACTGCAATAGACAAAGCCTCCAGATTACAATAAGCAGAGGCCTCTAGACTGCAATAGACAGAGGTTTCCTGAGCGAATCTGGAAGTATAGGCTATGGACTTCCAATACCCCCCCCCGGGAGCTGCGGATATAAATGAGTATTGACCTGGTTAAAAAATGTTCAAGAAACCTTATATATATGTGTTATATATAAGGAAAAACATAGCGCAAAATGATCATTGAGTAGCCTAATCAAGTCTGGTGTGTAGGATATAAGGATATAGGGTAGAAGGTGAGGGTGCATAGGGTATATAGGATATAGGAGTTGCGCAAAAGAGGCTACAGAAGATATGAAAGGTCGAGAAGGATCAAAATACTGAAAAACCGGCGGACATGGTCCAAAAGCTCGAAATGGCTGAATTATGCATGTTAGGTGCCGAACAATAATAACTTTTTATATAGCACTATGCCGATATATTGTATCCTAACATAAATATAGATACTAAGTTAAGGTGCTGGCACTATGTAGGCTTGTTAGTTCATTATATCTGTGGGTGAAGGGGTCACACTGAGGGGGAGGTGCAATTTCATCCTTTTCGAGGTGGATTGGTGCATATGATGGCTTCACATAAGTTATTCAACTACCTAGTGTGCGCATATTGTAGAGCATATTTAAGAGTGTTGGGAAACAATTTGCCCGGTCTATAGAGGATGTCTAGCCAGCGTAGTATCTCGGGATATGTGTCATGGCAGGGGTAGTTGACATGGATCGTTTCACCATCACGGATCGGTACTAGGTCAAAAACTGTACCTCCGTAAGATTGTGTGGAATTTTGGCCTTGCCGAAGGGGTGTTTAGCCTGGAGGATATTATCTGTGTTTGAGAAAACACAAAATATAGCTAGTTTATTGTGACATCTTGGCAGTGCAGGACAATTAGCCGCTAGGATACCTTGGGTTTGGTCACGATCATTATTTTCTAGTTTAGCAGCACCATGTCTCACTTGGTGATTTCGGATTCGTGCGTCGGCTCACACAGCCTGAGATATAATATCATGATGTCATGGATAATTCTGTTGCCAATGGGATCTCTTTCCCCGAGGTTTACATTGACGTTAGTCTGTATGCAAAAACGATTGGTCACAGGATGTGAGGTATCCATCGACTCCCTTCAAGTAAACATGGATATATGCTCTTGATTAAGAAGCTAAGTTGACAGGTGATATGCTAAATTCGAGCGCCGGCGTCTTCTGGTGGTTATGCAGAATTGTCATATCCCTTTTTTCGAGGTCTCTGGAACTCGAAACTAGTTTGGTGTGTTCGTGTTCCAAGTAACTCGGAAACATCTCCGACAAACCTAGTCTCATACCAGTACGTGTCTGCTCAGGGCCAGTAAGTGCTGGTTTAATCACGTCACCTTCATGACACCTAGAGTATACGACCGGGTTTCCGCTCACGACAGGGTTTCCGCTCAGTCTCAGATTTGCTTTTTTTTATGCGGCTGAATAACTAAGCGGGGGATTCTTGGGAGATGAACAAGGACGGCGACCCCCGCAATGTGAATGCGCAATCTACCAAGCACCAAATACTACATAGAAGCGCTAGATTGTGCAGATATATAAAGTAGGTATCATGAGCGAGTGGTGTATGCAGTGTACTAATTTTGATGACCTGGTAGATATGGGACGAGTGAAGGCAAGAGAAGAAGCTGCAAAAGCACGAGCCAAGCATGAAGATACAATCAAGAAGGCACTTGATGCAATTCAAGCTGGAATCATGTCACTTCGAGATGCAGAAAGTGCTTTTGAAATACCTTACTCAACTCTACGGGGGAGATTGCTCGGCGCAAAACCACATTCTATAGCTCACTCGAAGCAACAGATCTTAACTCCTACAGATGAAAAGGCTGTAATACGACTGGTAACAAGACTCGAAAATTGTGGTTTTCCACCTCGCATAGAGCATGTACGGCAAGCAGCTGAGTTTATAATCAAAGCTGCAGTTGGAGAGCATTGGATTACTCGGTTTCTCAATCGCCACCCAGCATTAGCTACCAAATTGACAAGTCCTCTTGAACGTGATCGAATGGAAGCTGAAGACCCACGAATTATTCGAGATCACTTTACGAAAGTCCAGCGCATTATGATCAACAAGAAGATTCAGGAATATGTACAATATGGATGAGAAGGGATTTCTAATGGGATTAGCTGAGCGGTCAAAGGTAATATGTACATATAAAGGGCGTACATATAAGATGATAGATGATGGAAATCGAGAACTAATTACAGCAATTGAGTCTGTATCTGCTGATGGACGAGTCCTACCTTCTTTGATTATATATAAGGGAGCTACTCATTATATGGGATGGCATAAGTTTACAGGAAAAGATGAGGAGTCCAAAAACTTTCGTTTTACATATTCTCCAAAAGGGTGGACAGATCGTGTATTGAGTATAGATTGGGTGGAAAATATCTTTGATCTCTATACTAAAGAGATTGCTGATAAAGATTGGAGGTTACTAATTCTTGATGGCCATTATTCCCATGTTACTATTGAATTTATGGAATATTGTGAGGCAAATCAAATTGCCTTATATTGCCTTCCTCCACACTCTACACACATCTTACAACCATTAGATGTTGGCCTATTTGGACCGCTACAGCATTATTACAGCAAGGCTGTTGATGATAGTGTATGAAGGGGTATTCATGGGATCCATAAAGGCAATTTTCTTCCTTTATATCTTCAAGCACGACAAGCCACATATACTTCCACCAAAATTGCCAAAGCCTTTGAAGCTTGTGGGCTTTTTCCGTTTAACTCTAGAGTTGTTCTAAACAAGCTTCAACAAGCCAAAGAAATATATCAAACAAATATTGCTCCTCCGAGCTCACAACAACCACCTCCAACACCTCAGAGCTCTAGCCATATTTCTTGCCTTGTACGCCAGAAGAAACTTCAACTTACACAAGAAATAAATCCAGATGTTCGTGAAAGTATTTATGAGGATCTAGTGGATCAGCTATCAAGATTTGGAATTGCGAAAGAGCGGGACCACCAGTTAGTTGAGCAGTCATTTGCACAATGGCGTGAGACTCACTCTAAGGATACAAAGCAAGATGGACGTCATTTAGGCAAGAAAGAGTTGAAGTTAGGGCGAGTGCTAGATGGTGAAGAGATTGCAAGACTTTATGAGGAATGGGAAGAGGCGGATCAGAAAAAGGCTACCAAATTGGCTACCAAACGCCAGCGTGCACAGACATCTGCAACTGGTCCTGGAAAATCTAAGACATCCAGTAAGACATCCGGCAAGACATCCCGAAGGAAACGATCTACCAAACCCCATCGTGGCAAACAAAAAGCAGCAGCCAGTCCAATTGACATCCCTAGCGACTCCTCTAGCTACTATGAGATTACGAATGAG
This sequence comes from Tirmania nivea, assembly GCA_015179035.1. Lineage (NCBI taxonomy): Eukaryota > Fungi > Ascomycota > Pezizomycetes > Pezizales > Pezizaceae > Tirmania > Tirmania nivea. The sequence continues at coordinate 193,415 of WHUY01000052.1, read as the reverse complement.
TCTGAAGATGATTTAGAGCCACCTGGTGCTAGCACTCCAGCACCCCCCCCCCTTCTCCGCAGGCCTACCCCAGGCCCCTCAACCAACCCCAGTACACCTCCAGGCCAACGCCAGGTCTCTAGGATGCCTGGGCCCTCTATTGGTGGCATACGGCGTTCCCTTAGGTTCCGTAGATAGTTTCTGTACCTGTTTTTATGTATGTAGTTTGAAATATATGCAAGTGAGCGGAAACCCTGTCGTGAGCGGAAACCCGGTCGTAGACTCTAGTCCCTCGGCAGAATTTAAGGCTGGACTTCGCCCCAGTCTCCAGGGCGCTCTTAGACCACAGTGAGGTCTCGATATAATAAATTTAACTACCCGGGACCGGCATCCGCACACGTTCACGGAGTTTCTTATAATGGGGGTTCTTCATTCGGGATATGTACTGTACACAAAGCCTCAATATCGCGCTTTTATTTCATATAGAAGAACCTCCAGCTGCACGCATTTCTGTGAATTGGTCGGGAGATTTTAAAGTCGAAAGTGACGTCAGGTCTCAAGGCTGTTAAGTGCGACTTTACAAGTCGTAGTGGGTACATCTTGAACATCATAAGCATCTTGGGAACTGGATGTACTTCATCTTCGCCCCTCGTCACCGTACCTCGTCTTATTTCGTACGTACAGTGAGGTCTCGATATAAGTAACCTCTCGATATAGGAAAACTGGGCCCGGTCTCGCTAGAATTTGTATAGGAAAAAAAGAAACCCTTGTTAAACGCGGTTTCTTAAGTATTTGCTTTATAATACTGTATATACAGAAGTACGAGTTTCTTATATCAAGGATGTGTGGTTTGCCAGAGCTGCACATATTAACCACATTGTGAGGATTGATGCCCCACCGAAATAAAAACGTACAAGACTTCATTTTTGCTTGTCAATGTCTCAGCGAGCTGAGCTTTCTGAGTTCATTAGTCCCATCGGGGAGGTAGATACCTTCATGTGAGCGGTACATAATATGTAATGCCTGGTAGTGGAGCCACTGCTTTTCTTAATCGGGTACTACTTAAGTAAGTACTCCGTAGCTAGGGCTCAATTTCGAGAGGCTTGTGCCAACCAGACTAGCTCAATTTGGTATAAGTGCTAGCGGGTTCTTGCACAATGCAATGCAAGGGTTAAGTGACGGAGAACGTATAGAGCTTATTTCGACTCTAACAACTAGCTATTGCGTAGTTCATTCGAGAGTATTCCGTAAATGTGATACATGAGTAAATTATAGAGCTCCAATAGGGGAGTGGACGGTGTAGTTGGGAACCATCCTGGTGAATGCAATTGCGTTCGTAGGTTCGAATCCTGCCTCCCTCAAAGATTTTCTAACAGCCGAGAAGCACGGGTTTGCCCTCACGGAGGTTTCCCGTGCTTAGTCAGTGAAGTTCATACTGAGATAGTTCCAAATGTGCCTTGGTAGTGGTGGATAGGGGGTTAGGGTGGCCTGTTGTTCCGTGGGCAGTGTGGAGCAAAACTGGAACCTCGCCATGGTCATGCCTTATGCGAGTAATGAATTTAAAAAAAATAAAAAATAAAAAATAAAAAAAAAGAATAAACTCAGTGGCAGGCAGCAGTGACTGAATTGAAGTTGATGACTGATGAAGGTTCTGGTGCCACCATTATCCACAGGGAGATCCAACGGAGACAACAGTGCTAGGTGAAGAATATTTTTCAATTAACATGTGAATATATGTGCTTCTATGTTACATAGGTATGTACGGTGCACGACTTAAACGTCGACCAATCCAACTATCTTATTTATCTCATATTCTAGAGGCTCCTCATGCGCCTGGCTACAGCTGAGGCCTTTGTGAGACTAAGATCCTGTTGATATTGACGGTGCAAAAAACCGCTATCGAGATTCTCCACAGACTCATGAAATAACAAAATGTGGCAAGGAGTGGATCAATTATAATTTGAAATGGCAAGAGATGCTGATAGTCAGACTAGAATACTAGAGCAGACTAAAGCACCCGAACATGCGTATCTCTCCTAGAGTTTTCTGAAACAAGTAGGCCTGATATGATTGTTAATGTCCAATCTATACTGTACCATTCACAGTAGTGAGATTAGTACAATTTTAAATTATGGCTGTAAGGTTTTATTCTATCACTACCATCTGAACCCTACTACATTATAGACCTAACAAATACCATTAAGCATGCATGAATATTGTACAAGTCTAGGCGATGTATATTTAAAGTCAATTAGCATTGTAAACATGGAGTAAGACATTGCTCAATATCTATGTATAGTTCTAGAACATTAGTCTTTGCCCAGGTGTAGACTAAAAGAGTGACTTTGTAGTGAAACATTAAAAACTAACAATGCAATAAATTCTACTAATATATACAGCCTATAAAGGCTAAGAATCAAGCCAGAGATAATAGCTCTTGAACTTGTATTTCGTCAGCTGGAGCCTAGAAGACTGGGAAGGTATGCATATATAATGTGACCATCAAATCGGTTTGGGAATGGTACTTGACTACCACTCTTCGACCTTCTGGATTTTTCACCTAGGAATATTTTCCATTTATAGTGTGTTTAAAGGGCATGCTTGATAGAAATACCAACAGTTAGCTAGGGCTAATGTCACAGGGTTATACAATTGATGAGCAGTGAAATAAGCCCCCATCTCATTTCCTAGGTACCAGTGGTCGAAACCTCCAAAACACCTTGCATTTCTCGAGAAGTTTACTGATCGCTATAACTAAACAAGCTTCGAAATACATGCTAGTCTTAAGGTCTATAACGAGTTACGTCAAAAGGGGCAAGTCTCCCTAGCTACGCACGTGATTATCCTAACCTGCATTATCGTGTCTAGGCCTACATCTATAAGTCCTGCGTTACATTCACCTTCTAAGGAAACATAGCCTGCGGATCGACTATATGCCGTTCTAACATCCACTCATCAAAGTAATATATTGTGCGCGATTTATAAACGGTGGTTCGAGAACGAGCATTGTCGGATTATGAAACCAACCCTGTAGGACATGGGTTTTTTTTTATTTTTTATTTTATAAATCAATACTCGCATACGGCATGACCATGGCGAGTGGACATGGGTTTGGATGTTGAAAGTTAGGAATGGATTTGTATTGAGCATAATAATGAATTGGGTAGGGAAACTGGATATTCTTCACCTTCTGTTTTTTCCCAAGCTTCTGCCTGCCAGATATGGTCGATCGGCTGCAGTCATCTTACCATTTGCTTTAGATGGCATAATTAGTGTGCTATTATGGGGCTGATGTTGTAGGTAGGTGCTAGGTATGTAGTACAGATCGACGTAGCTTGGTTAAGATCTACGACTAGCTGATCTCTGACGAGAAAATTAAACCCCGCTGTTCGATGATTAAAAGCCCAGTGGGACCTTTAATCCTCGACATTTTCTCGGTCTTCCATCTCAATCGCTAGTCTGGCGGGCACCTTTACTACCTGCAGCTGCTTTGTTTCTAGGTAGTCTGGCGGTCTCTAGGAATATTTCCCAACCCTCTCAATTGTGGTATCACTATCCCAAGGATTCAAGAATCCAACATTCACGTTCAACCCAGCTCAACCAAGTTATCTAGGGTCACCCATATACTCTATGGCGGCCTCGGGCAGACCAGAGCACAGGCCAGTTCCAGGTCACCAGTTGGGAGGCGCCGGGGCACCTGGCTCGGGAGCATCGAGAGCCACACCAGAACAGTTATGCCAATGGACGTTCACGGACCTGCAGCCTGGCACATCGTCGATAACCAAGGAAAATTTTGTTGTCCTGGGTTCTTACAACTGGCGTGAAGCTAAACGTCCCATTATTGTTGTCCCCGGTTCGTTGCAATAATAATTACCCTAATAAGCTCCCTGAGTGTCTCAATTCCAATGACTATGATACTTTATATCTAACGAAAAGGTGAAAATCTCAGGGGCACCATCAATATTGGATCCACCAGAAATACCTATCTCCCTAAAACCCGACCATGGACACAACTTTGTGGACCAAAACGCATTCCGACATCCCACCTTCCCATTGGAGCCCATGCTTCAAGCGGTTCTCACTTCAAACCCTTCATTTGATTTCAATAAGATTGATATCGTTACAGATCGTTCCAATCTGCGTAGATTATTACAATTTGCTAGTGGAAAAAGCCACCAAGATTTCGAAATTGCAGTTGAGGCTGTGAACAAAACAGTTTTATTCACTCGTCTTGAAAAACATCCAAGGTCCTATAATAGCCCTCGACAGACCTCCGTGTATGGATTTCAGTTTGAGAAAGTCTTCACGAAGGCCCCTGCGGCGGTAAAGGGGTCAACAGGGCATTATCGAATTGTTAATTATACCATCGGAGGACTGAATGTACTTCTTCTGTTTGAAGTTGACGGAGCTTTACCACATAGTGCTGACCCAAATTCAGCGCATGCTGGGCTCCAGGCGCAAATTCCAGCGAATGTATTGTCAACACCTAATGTCCCGCAGGCCAAAGGAGAGCCATTCCAGGGCCAGGTCCAAGGGCTGGGTGGTGCTTCAGCAGTCATTTTGGGACAACAGACAGCAGGACGCACTAACCTTGTGATTGTCAAGGGAGGGCAACTCTTCCACGAGCAGCAAGTTGTGGAGCTCAAGACTCGAGCATACAAAACGGACCACGGACTCCAACTTCAACAATACATGCCCCAACTTTGGTTCGCAAACGTTCGGCATTTAGTACTTGGTGTGCATAAGGAGGGGACGTTTTCCAATGTTAAGACGCATACTGTGAACGATGCAGCGATTATTGCATGGCAGGAAACACATAAAGAAGAATTGGGTAAATTGGTCGACCTGTTGAGGAAAATTACAACAACGGCTAAAGGCACTACAGAAAGGACTGGGGTACGTTGTGTTAAGGGCAAATTAATAATGGAAACTTTCCATGGGCAATCTAACTTGGGAAAGCTGTCAGAAGATCTGAGGCAGAAGTGGGCTACCGGGGTGCGTGAAAGTGAGGAGGGGATTTAGTTTAGCTACTTTCAACTCCTTGATGCGAGGCATAGGCCTTACTCTGAATCTACCCGGGATTCCGGGTGGCTAGCCATAGTCCCATTGTATACGAGTAATGAGGGGAAAAAAAACCGGGTCATGTGGGGTTAAATTTAAGATAGTGATTTGCTGATGGAGCTGTTATCGTGCCCAGAATAGTTTTTGGGAGGCTCGTTGCCTCGCGCTGCTATATTAATTGATGGAACCATGCATTCAAGCTTGTGTTTTGCTCATTGGTTATTGGGCGACGGTGACACCTTTATGGATTGCCACGGTGATGGCGTATTTGCAATTTGCAAGATTGTAACTGCCGCATACTAGTAGTCAACCTACTCAATGGAATTATTCACAACCACTTCGAGTAACCCTCGTGGGGGGAAATCCTGAGGAACTGTTCTCATGCTGGTGCTGCGCTGGGCTCTAACAAGGCGATTATTTATCCTAGTAGTAGGCATACAGTGAACCCGCAGTATAGGCAAGCAGCTGGTCGGAGCTGGAAGGGAGTTTCTCATCGCTGGGTTTCTTAGGTACACAAAAAACTAGGAAATGTCCGAGGGAGGCTTAAAAAACCCGTGATTCTAGTTGATGGTATATCCGGCGAGCCATGCCTTGCAGACTCTCAATATCCTAGTTTTCGCACGATTCAGAAGAGACTAGTGCCTCGCCTTTTGATGAGTTGGGTTGGACATGTTGAAGACAAAAGAGAGGGGGGGTTCAAGTGCGGCCCTGTGGGAAATAATGGGTACATCTTGAATGCCATCTGGACCAGCATTCGAACCTAAAACTTGGTATGGAGCAGACAGGTAGCTATCTAAAGCAGAATGCTTATATCGCGAGGTTTCTTATAGATATCAGAGTAGCGGATGCACGAGACTCATAGTTCACTATGAGATTCAGATAGTACAAAAAAGGTATGATAAAGGTTCTATGGCGCAATTGGTTAGCGCGTCCGGCTGTTATTCTTGTGAGAGTTCAATAAACCGGGAGGTTGAAAGTTCGAGTCTTTCTAGTACCGAGTACTTACTTTTGATTTTGGTTTTGCCACCCACGACCTGGTGGTCTTGTTCTTTTGGGCATACGCACACAACCCTAACCCACACTTGTTTTGATTTGTTCCCTGTCTTAACAACTATTGCAACATCCAGAAGTTAGATTAGGGTGGGAGTTAAAACTATTGAGCTTCTTGTTCTTTTTTTACCTTAGCAGTCGTATCGCGAATCACCCTGCAGCCCCGGAGGATGCAAGGGTTAGGCAAGTGAAGATACAGTATCACCTGCCTCATTCCATAGGGGCCGGGGACATGGTCATTTATACAAATAGAGAGATTTTGTGGATCCAGAGGTACTTATTAACTTTGTGAGGGTAACACCCCTGTTCGGGATGGCTGTTAGATGCAATAAGAGGGGTTATGCGCATATAATAGGCGCAATTTCAGAGGTTTAAGTGCACGTTTACTATTGACAAGCTGACGATAGCCAGTTCTAGCGGACATGACGCACTTATAGCTCAGACGGTAGGGTCACGAATGTTCACTGACAGATATAAACTGGACTAAGATGATCATGACAGTAGAATGACGTTAGCAACGTTTACACGATAGGTTTCATGCATGCGCTAGAGAATATATTAGATTCAGGAGTCGCATATTGTCTATTATTTCACGATATGCTACGTTTGTGCCAGATTGAACGGTAAGTGCCAGACACCTGTATGCAGCTTTTTCTTAGGTGAGGCTGTTCCCATATGCGGCGAGTGAGGATGCCGGTAAACCCCCCGATCTCCACAGTCTCGACTCACCCAAGCTCTACCTCAACTACTTTGTTCTCCTCCATAGGCCCCAACATGCTCCATTCTGAGTCATCAGCCAAAGCCACGGACGCCATCGTCAACAAAGCCAGCAAAGCCGTCACGACATCGCGGTATACATCCTTATTCATCATCTCCGTATACAGGAGAAACAGTTTCCAAGTTTGGAGTACTCGCAAGAGTATTCGTCGGGCCCCACGATTCAGAGTTCTCGGATCAGCAGTCGGGTCCAACGCACAGCAGCTCTCCCAAACACCTTTATCGACTCTTGCATAACGATAACTGGAGGCCGCTTTACACCACTCATAGGCTTGCCCAATTCCGGTAATGTATTCACAATTTATAATTGAACAGTCTAAAACAGGGAGGACTGGGATGTTGAGAAAAGCTCGGGGTGAAGCAGTGAATTGGGGTCGAGTCAGGCAGTAAGGGCTTAGCCAGTGATGCTTGACACACCAGGATAGTGCGGCTGTGCATGCCCGGGCTTGAGTATCATTTAAACGCTGCAAGGGATATGTACGGATGCTGGACACCAACGCTGCATCCCGGCGTTTCGCAAACTGGACTATATCGAGTTTAGTGCTAATATCTGTCGTTGAGTTCTCATCTGCATCAGGCACCAAGGTGAGCCTCGGCAATAGGCCCGCGGCCCAATCCACAAAATCTGGTGGCGTACCCAAGCCTGGTGCTGGCGGCCACCCATTAATGTCGACGTCCATCATTTCTGGGACGCAATTTGGCCACAGGATTTGTTGTGCTGCCTTGCCTCTTTCTTCCATCTTGCCTCTTGCTTCTGGCCAATGAACCTCTAAATTCGCATTCAATGGCACTCGCCCATACGCCCACACAGAATCCGCGTATAACGACTGGCTTGTTGCTTGGGACATTTCGTCAAGAATCATGTACCTCCCTCCCGGGCTCCCATGGAAATGAGCCAATGGTCCGAGACTGTTTAGCTTATCATAGTACAGCTTCGCACCAGTATTATAAAAGATAACACGAGTCTCCTCCCAAGCTGCATCCCGCAGACCCATAATCCTAGCATACCACGACAAAGAATGAACATTCGTAACCGCATTTGCTGGTCTCACCACTCCATTACATCCCGGTGCGCTCGCCTGCGTCAAATTAGACCAATGCTTTCGCTCAAACCCGCACATATCCATAACATCTGCCCAACACGACTCACTCCTCTTCCTAGTCGTCTCCCTCACAGCATACATATGCCTTTGAAAGGCTGGCGCTCCGCTAGCAAGCTCTTCTGTAACACTATCCACCAGCCTCCTTCGAATTCTTCTTTCAATAGGCTTCCGCTTCGTCGCGCGGGCTTCGTCTAGTAAATATTGCTTGATAGCACGTACAGTAATTATTGGTACAGTGAGGCGTCGAGGATCTCCCCAAGGTGATCTGAGCCCAAGTGGTTGGAGGAGAAGGTGAATAAAGAATTTCGTTTGGGGCCAGGAGATGGCCCAGGAGCCGAGAGCAAGATAGTCGGTCTTACCTTTCCTCCTTGAATCAATGGAGAATTGGATTTGGACTTGGAGGAGAGCCATGAAAAGGGCAAAGAGGGCGATGATGAATGAAGCAAGAGAGATTGCAGTGGCGACATCCATGGAGATTACAGCTTAGCAATTCGAAACAGGGAACATAAATGTATCGACTGCTAAGCTGAAGCTCAGTGTATTAGTATCTTGAGAAATATTCCAAGATTCAAAGCGGCCTGGCGTAGTTTTTGATTCACCGACGTTGAAGCTAGAAAAATTAATATTATGAAAAGTTACAATTTAATAATTTCTGGCTAGCTAGAGGACGTGGCCTGGCGTGCATGGATAAACATTTCATTTGGACTTTTGGTCAGCTCGGGGAATCAGGCAACCTGAGGAAAATCAAACATCCAATGAACGGCCCTACACACGCAGCCGGGCGTTGATGGAACTACTTTGGAACCGGGGTCTGTAGCACCTGAAGAGCCGCACGGCTCGGGTGAGCGAAAGGTCAGATCAGAACTAGAAGAATATTCACTAATACCCCAAGGGAACTAACTTAGCATCGGGAACGCTTCCCCCTCGTTTAAACCGTTTTGATCTCCTTTTTTTTAATTTAAGAAAAACTCGTGCGCAATCGTAAGCATACATAGGGTCATCTCGGACCTGGGGAGACTTAGAAGGAGAGAGGGAGAAATGAGACACGGTGGAGGCATCCACCGACCCCTCGCGGGATGCTGATGAGAGGGAACTCGAGACAGAGCCTAGGTGGGAGCTTGAGGAAGACTGTCTGATCCTTTTTTAGAAGATGATGTCGAGCATGACGTTAGTAATAACTCCCGCATCCACACCACCACGACAACGCGGCGTTGAAATAAAGGTACCAACTGGTCAAGGCTGGGAGGATGGACGCTCACGACCACCACTACACACAACCACAACAACTCACGCTTAGCCAGCATTATAGTGGAAGAAGCCGACCCCATGACACCCCGGATACTGGGTAGGCATTATTTTTTTTTTTCTTGTTTTTTATTATTTATTTATTAAAAACTCAATTACTCGTATGCACAACCTTTAGGGACATATGGCGAGCCACTCGGAATCGAGTGGATGCAAGGTAGTACAAGTTAATCTTCACGACCAGCACAGAGAGAGGACCGCTCGCAGGTACAGCTATCACCTATCTCAGAATCCAATGGCGCAGGTAGAGAAGTTCGAATCGCATGTAAGAATGAAAACAAAGACAGCTCGCAGATACCAAGATCTAGAGATCGAACGAGGAGACAATAACTCGCAGGTTTACTAATAGGAACGCAGGTGGGAAAAACCACAAATTCACACAAACAACACTTGAAAAATTTATGCTGGTAGGACATCCATCACATACACCCGTCCTTCTCCCTCACAGACGGGACACTTCCTATTTGCTTCCCCATACAACTCGCACGTTCCCGACGTATTTGTACTGGTCGTTGGGTTGGTGGGCGACGAAGCACTTTGTTTCCCTTACCCCTCCCCTTTCCCACTACTAAGCAACGGTTCCAGTCATACCTTGTGGTCCGCAGTCTGCCCACCTCCTCCGCTGATCTCACGTAGATTATCAGGGAAGATGCCACCTTTCCCGATTCGTGCTGTTTCAACAGCCACACGATCCCCAAGACCTCCACTCGTTTATTTTCTTCACTGGTGGTATAAAGGACTGAAAAAGACGCAGAAGTTTAGAGAAGTGTATTGACCCTGGAGCCCTGAGCCAATGACGGCATTTGCCTCTAGGACGATAAGTCTACTGATTTCGAATCCCGCAGAGCCTCGAGTTGCTTTCAACATAGTCTTCCTAATTCGGACATACTTGCCATGGCATTATGCCGCATGCGCATAGTGAAAAAAAAATTAAAAAAAATCAGACGTAGTTTTTAATATTTATGAAGTATGAATAATGGGATAAATCAGAATCTCCATTTATATTCTTGATGGTATGAAGACTATGAAATCATGCGTGTGTCGAAGGTTTGACCTGCATTATCTAAGGTACGAGTACTTAAGTTGGGCTTCATCTTAACTATCCGATACTCCCCTCGAAATCTCTCACCATTAATAAAAATTGCAATCGCTTATGTTTTATCAACCGGGATCAGCTCATGTGCCACTCACAAACACGTTGCTTGTAAGAGCTAGCCAATTACAATAAATCGGCAACACAAATAATTCTCTGCGTTATGAAGTTGCCACCCTCCTGCAGTTGTGTGAGTGTCTAACAATAGGAGGAAAGACGTCATTGACTGATATGCGAAGCCCAAAGTGATCGGCAGATCCAGAGCTATGATTGAACAGGAATCTCAGCGCAGTGAAGCTAATGTACTTACCTTTCCCCGCATCTGAATAATTTGCGTTTCCTCTCATTGGTTGCAAATAAAGGTCATCAGTTTCGGTTTGTGAAGCCTACTTTGCCCGCTTTGACCATCAGAGGCCCCAATCAAAACCCACCGTTTGAGCAAGGTAATTTGTCTTGGAGAATGTTGACAATGATCTTAGTGTAAGTAAGTATTATAGTACGTACGTACTCGCGGGTAGTCAATGGTTGGGTTGCCGACGCTAAAAATTGCAGCTGAGAATTATGTATAGCTATCATGTCCAAAAAATTCGCCTGACTTCTGTCCAGGCAATTTCTACTTGATTTACAATGACAACTAAGTACAGGATAATTAACATCGTTGAAACCCCAAACTGCCTGATTAAAACCCGAGGATTCGATTGGTAAGTGCAGTTGAGTTATTATGTATTGGGGGGGGACGCGAAGAATAGTAGATAAGAGCGAAGAATAGTAGATAAGAGCGAAGAATAGTAGATAAGGGCGAAGAACAGTAGATAAGGGGATGGAGTTACGAGAGCAACTGGTTGTGCCTACATAACCAGTGGCAAGTCCCATTATCAACCCTCACCCCTGAGGACATAGTGTATCCGTGCAACTGACGACTCCACATCGATGCGATGAGCGAAAATGAACTACAACTGGTAGCGCAGACCGGGGATTGGCTATCGATCTCAGGATAACCCCATTATTACGGTAGTTATGATGGGTAGGTAAAAACCTCCCACCCAGATGATACTTGGAGATACCTACCTCTTCCTCAGTCGATGAATGCACATTTCATACAGATACAGCATCGTACTAGTACGTTCGGGTTGGGAATAGAAATGAATGTAGGGGCCAGGATACAAACATTTTTCCTCCTTTCCTGCTAGACAACTGTGGAGTCCTCATGGCCAGATTCAACTTAGAGACGTTTTTGGGACCTGCTGGCCAGCTGGATTCGAATCACCAATGACCAGGGCGGCAAATAGATGTGATAAAAACAAAGCCCATCACTGGGTGCGGCTCTTTAAACTCAATTTATCTAATTGGTATTCTAATGTGGCCCATTGGTTTCAGATGCGGTGCCTCTGATTGGTTGTTGCGGGTACTTGGTATTGTTGGAATTGCTTACATACAGTAACAGACATATATGGGTGGACGGTTACAATTGGTCAACAAAATGACCCTGCTATGCAGGTCCAATAAAGTGAGTGCAACCTCAAGAGTCGCATGACGAGTGGATTTAAGGGACGGCCAAGCCAGACTACTTAGGAGCCACGATCCACCACGTCGCACGTCTTCTACAAGAGATGCCTAATTTAATTAGAGCATTTGCATATGCGATCCCCAACCGCGGATGGTAAGAGGTTTACAAGCAGTTAACCAATGACAGCGTGCGCGAGTGATAACGCGTTTACAGCTTCTATAAATCCAACTCTTTTGTTGGCCATTAAGGATCGGGGCACTAGTGGGTAAAGCCCGTGAATGGAATCATGGATCCTACATATGATCAAAGGTGGAGGTTATGCATCTCCACGGGAGGTATTGCCTGAGTGTCAGCATCCTCCATAAAAGCTGGAAACTTCCCTCAAGTCCCAAGGTACGAATGAAATCCACTTCGAACACCAGCAAGAATATCTTTCAGAAGAGCTTTCTGGAACAAATACAGGAATCATATCGAGACTTGAATACCACTGGTAACTACATAGCTCCTGAGCCGTCAAAGCTGGATTGCGACTGCTGCAGCTGCCAGTGCTTCACTCGACATAATTGTGGTCCTAGCTAGGTAAGTTCAGGCTAGCTTAAGAATTTCTAGCTATAAATCTCTCAAATACTTCCTTATACGATAAACTATAGGTTATTGACTTGAAAATGTTTTTATAATCCTCTAGGTAGTTCATTCCTAATCAGCAACTCTCTACGACTCTGTCAGAAGATCTCCAACCCCAATAATGACCCAGTTCACAGGAGAGATCAGCAAGGGAGCAGGTAGAATCATTCATCTAGCTAGAGTCCATGACCCCAACCATGAAGGTCCTCTCCTTAATACAAGGCAGGCCAACCATCTCGCCCCACAATCCTCCCACGAAGCAAAAGGAAACACGCCAATTTTCCCCACAATTCATCTCCACGTTCTCAGTGGAATCCTAGAAGACATCAGCCCACAGTCAAGCTCCTCTCACCGATCAGCCTACTCCATGAGTCGCTTCCTAGATGCGGGTAGTGAGGCGCCCTGGGCGCCTGACGCGCTAAGGGAGGCCCATAACAAATCTAGACTCACTGAACTTTCAATCTTATCATCAAACCTCCTGACAATAATTGGGTCCCCAGATCAGGGATCTCCAGCTCGTATAGCCAGCATCCCTACAGCTAGTTCCAAAAATGCAGCGGAGTCCAACACTCCAAGCATAACCCGTGCTTGGAAGGTTGAAATTGACGCCCTCATCCGCTTCCTTGATCCTGGGAGTGAAGCTCCTTGGACTCCCGAAGACCTTGGACGAAGAGAAAGAGTGCTGGAGAATCTTTGGATGACAAATGAGCTGCTATATAGTGATGACGAGCTGTGAGTGTGGTCTGTTGTATAATTATGGTGAGCTACTATATATCCCTCGTATACTTCTATCAGTCAATCCACCGTGCTAATGTGATAATGCAAGTATAGTAGTTCTCGTACAGACAACGCATCCGGAGGCCCTGGGAGATGGTGATTGGTCCAGGATGCTGGGATTAGAGTATCTACGTGCACAGGAATCCACCACTATATCTACATCTGGCATTAGAACCTTTCAGAACCGGGTGGGCATTAGGCTGACTACTAATGACCCAAGGCACTCAGAGAGGAGTAAACGGTTTCATATTATTTAGTGCTGTTCATTTTTATGTAAATCTTCGCTATGTCTTATTGTCTATCCCTGCGAGAGAGCCGGACTATTTATCTCAAGGCTGACATAAATCATTGGTTTGAGACACTTGTTGTTCAAGCATTGGGCTGTACTATGATTTACAAATCTTTGCATTGAAACTGGGGCGTGGGCTACTCATGGAATCGGGTCATTTTGAAATTTCCTGTATCATACTGTTGATAATAACATTTCTTTACACAGCGTATTTGCTACCTGGTTGTGCATACGAGTACTGAGTTTATAAAAAAAAGTATTTGCTACTTCCTCTACGGTCAATCGCCGATGTGATTCGCCAGTGATGCTCATTTTTCGTAGCTAGCTAAATTATTCCCCTTGTTTGTTTCAATGTTGATTATGAATTGCTGAGATAAACATAGATTTCGACCTTATATTGTCGGCATTGGCACGTAAGGTAGTAGGAATAAATCAGACAGGTGGTATACTCTGGAAGTCGACCGTACCTACACATGACGAGGGTTATTATGTAAGATAAGTATGTAAAAATGGTATATTCGTTAGGCCAGCTAGCGGCATTTTTTTTTTTTTTTTTTTTTTGACTCAGTACTCGTGTGCGCAGCCTTAAGGGTCGCATGACGAGCCACACTGGAAGCCCGGGTGGATGGATTCAAGGGTCGGTCAAGCTAATCTGTCCGCCCTGCGCGAGCTATGTACAAAAATACGGGAGTCCTAAGACTCAGAAAGGCACAAATCACGAAATGTAGCAAAACAATGCAAATCAACGCTCTCCCTTAGCGTCCAGCGAGGGGTCGGTAGAGGTACGCGAAATACGCCTCCATCGCGTCCCATTCTTCCTCCTCTCCTTCTTCTTTCTTCCACCTGGGTGTGTCTAACTCCTCCCACGTCCCGAACTTCCGATCAACTCCTAGCGCTGCTGGCGTGCTGGGGACAGTCCAAGGTGACATGGTAGCCGTCATCCTGGGGGTGGTCGCAGTATGAGCAAGCTGGTGAGCCCACTTTTTGGACCGTGTGTGGCCATTGATTGAAGGGGCCTCGGTTGGTGCGTAGCTAGGTGTAGGCTTACAGGGCATGTCCGTGCCATAGGCACCTGTTGACTCCGAAACCTGGTTCCGAGCGTTGGTCTTTTCTCCTGGCTTTGGCGGCTGCCCTAATTCCGGCGGCGGTGGCTGTCTGTTAGCTCCCCGCGATGCGTCCCAGGGCGGACTCGTACGCTGCCTTCTTGTCTGCCTTTTCATTGCCTGGGATGCCTATATGGCTGCGTAACTACTCAGCTGATGGCCGTCTCCTGGTTCGTGCGCCTGTGGAGTGCGTCCTTTAGCTCCCTTTCAATGCTGGACCTAGGAGGGTGGCTTTGCTGAGGTTGAGGAGGGCCTGTTTGCTCACCATGGAGTCCGTCAGAAACTAGAAGTTTGTTGGCGGCCATCAGTGAAGACCATGGACCAGCCCTCGTCCGCCAGTTTGGATAGTTCCCTATACCACTCTTTCTTTTCGTGCGATCTGCTGCTGTCTGCCGGGCAGCTGGCGGCATTAGCCCCACATAATATTGGTCGACCAGTGTGGTTCGCAGACAGAATAGCCATCTTATTCACCCGGTATTGCATCCACTAGTTGGCAACGAAAGTTGCCAATTTCAATTGGAACGGAGTTTGTTATTGGCAACGAAGTTGTCAATTTTAATTGAAACGAAGTTTGTTTTTAATTCAAGAAGTATATATAGTAAAATCCAACCCCGCTAGCGAAATCTTGGTGCGGGCAGGCCATGTGACTTGAGAGCAGCCACGTGATTGTGTTTATGTGAGCAGTTGAACTGTTTACTCATCCGTTGAACTCTTTGTCTCATATCATACCCTCACCGTTACTAGTCTCATGCCAAGACGGGTATATACACTACGTGCAAATGCGCGCTTTCGCAGCTTATATGTATGGTATATACTAAGTATTAAATCTATCGAGGCGTTGCCAACTCCGCGTTGGCCTCAGTTACCTTGTTATTTCATTTACTGGAGATCTTGCACGCTAGCACTCTTGGCAAGGGCAGCCACGTGATTAGACCTGCCAAGTACTATCTACATCTGATCCTCAGAACATGCATAAAATCAACTCTATGATACAGCTTCAAGCACTAATCATGAACTCTCAGAACTAGCACCAAATCAATCCTGTTGCTTGCTCAAGGTGTCGAGGAGCCTTCGATCCAAAAGTATGGACATCTACACCAACAGGTGATAGGTGGAGGACCTGTGCAGAGTTGGAAAACGTATTGTTAGGTTGACGGGACGTTTCGTTCGAGTATCCCACTCGGTATATTTGGGACTGGAACTAATCTATATATAAATCCATAGAGTAAACGATGAGAAGAACTAGGTAGAGCAGCAGCAGCAAAAACCTACTCAACAACGGTTGGGTCAAATCAACTAGAGAAGCAGTTACAGGATATTAGGTAAATTATCTAAGATAATTAAAACTTACATTATTTTATAATGTTGTAAGCCCACATAATATTATTCGTTCAGCGTAGCTGAACTGATTATACAGTATACTCTCGATACAAGCATACCAGATATAAGCATATATTGGATACAAGCATACCTCCGCCGGTTCCACATAGTAAATAAGCATATATTAGATACTAGAATATTCTTATTTTTTTGGCTTAGTCACCATACATATGCTTGTATCTAGAGAAGCACTAAACCACAAATAGGCTGTTATCGATAAGAAACTACCCCGCAGCAATACATCTCCGGCACAGGCAGATACTACATACAACACCAAATACTAGCAGAACAATGGCATCATCATCTAATCCCACCATACATCAGCGCCAGGCTTGGTCAGAGGTTGAACGTAAAGCAATCAAGACATATGCAGATACCAACCCTAAAACAACCTGGCGACAAATCAAACGTTGGTTTGAATCCGAACATCCCAATAAAACCCTTACTCAGTCACAAATCAGCAAAATCCTGAATCCAAAGCGACCTCGTGGACCTTCTGATGTAGATCCAGTAGCGCAGAATCACCGACTTTTTGGGTCCTCCCGGAGCCGCCTCGTCCTCCTCTGCCCCCCCCCCCTCTTGAGACTCTGGTCCTCACATCTATAATCATTTGTCTATTTATTGCTTGTATGCTCTCGTTGTATTTACTATCTTATTCCGCGACTTTTCCTACTGCTAGCTAGCTTCATTCTATATTTTCCTGTTTTCTCTTGATATAAGAATATATTGGTTACAAGCATACTTCCCCCTGTCCGAACGGTATGCTTGTATCGAGAGTATACTGTGTATATATATAATCATTCGAGAGAATCTCATGTGACAGTCGTTATACCTTATAACCCCTCTACACTAGGGACTACTATTAACAGATCGAGCATCTAGCAGAATGAGTAAAAGCTTCACTTCAACCTATTCTGAAGATTCAAGTTCTATGTTATCTCTCCAGTCTTCTCCGGAATTGCCTTCTCAGCTAAGTTCAACCCCATACGATGACGCTGGCGCACCATCCAATTCAGAACCCACGATACAACGATCTATAATGATTCTGAGTTCAATTCCCACTTTCACCTGCTAATTTTTTACCCTTAATTGTAATTTGTGATCGTTGCCAAATCAGGGTGACTACATCGTCATCAACCTCGGTTACCTTGTACAAGGGCATGTCAATAACGGCAAGTGGGCCAAAGGTATGTTGGCTTGTCATAGACTAGAAGAAGTCTGGATACGAGTAAAGAAAAATGAAACTATGATAGTCCGAATTTCACCTTCTGCAGGCCCTAGTCATGGTACAGCAAATTAATTAATCGTGTGAACCAAGGTGGCAAGGACAATAGCGGAAGGGGTATATGTATGTCGGTCGACCCGGGCCAATGGGTCCTGCACCCCTGCCACCTGGATCCCGGGCGCTGAGCAATTGGGATGCCTGGTCACACTTTTATTATGTATTTTAGGAAAAAAAGCAGCTTGGTTTGGCTGCGGACTGCTTAGCAAACCGCGTTAGTATAATCGGCGTGGGTCCCGTAATTTTTCTGGACCTATAAAGTTCATTAAGGAAATTATCCTCTTCTTATTCTAGTCTCAGGCATTATGCACATGTCAATGCAGAAGGCATCCGACTAACATGAGCCTAATTTCTAACCTAGCTGGCCAGCTCTCAATATGGCGCAATTCTTGTCACAGTTTATTTGTGGAGTCGATTATTAATATTCCCTCCAGGGTGCTTTTCCAACCATATCGTCCGTGACGTTTAATGCCGATCCTATAACCGGTAGGATTGACGTGCGCGTAGCATAGCTCGACCCCGCCGCCGACTTTGTATACTACATACCATGTACATGGGGATTCTATGGATATACCATAAAATCTCAGATATACCAAGAACCTTGCGGTGATAGAGTAAGCATGGCCTGGAGACACAGGACCGAATCACCTAATAAGGTATCCCTCACCATATGGATGGTTCTGGCGCCCTGGTGGAATGTGCTATGAGAGGAAACGAGGGTAGTGTGGAGAGTTTAGCTGCGCATAGGAGCTTTCTGAGTTCATATAAACATTATTGCTAGCGACGTTGATGAAATGGTAACTGGACTTATGCATCTGAAGGATGACACGGCATTTGGCTCTATATAGCGATGACTTCTTTTTTATTTTCTTGCAATTCAGATTGTAATTGTTCAATTTTTTCTTTTTGTTTGGGTTCAAAGCAATTGGAGAATTTGGTAAGACTAGGACAGAGGTCTAACTTTTGTTTCTTCGGGAGTTAATTTTCATTATGTATCATACTTCACAATTTCTGTTGGTGGGTCCTGACTGACGTTGGTGATTTTCTTCCTAGCTACAGAAACATCGATGAGACATTCGACTTTACTTGCAACGTTTATATGCAATAGTATGAAAAGACATATGAAGGCTCTCTTCACTGTATGAAATACTAAGTTCTAGCTAGTACCGCCTCTCGATAACCTGTACTCAATATCATGCCATCCTACCAGGGCCTTCTATGGGGGGGGTGCAAACTTTTGAGGTCCTATTGCCAACATCATACTCGCACCAGACGACGTGCAATTGCTTCTCACAGGGAGCACCACGAGCTTTTAGGCCCAAGATATTATTTGTACACTGGTGGAGAACCTTGGTGACTCACAGATTACCTTTGCCCCAGCATGCTGATTTCAATAACATCTAATTGGTACCCTTGCATGTTGATTCAGAAGCAGCAACTGGAAGCCAACTGGAAAAGCGAGGGAAGATGAATGTTAAATGCAGTCCAAAATTTCATTAAAAAACAAAAAAGATCTGCAACTTTGTAAGGTTGTCATTAGTAGAAATACTAGAAATCTGTGGCATCAAATCATCGCATTCCACCTCACTCATCGAATTGCTACCACACAAATATCTCCAGGTAATGCTATTGGATAACTAAAAAAACAGGTCCTTCTCGAGTTAGCGCCGGTTGGGATGCCAATGGCAAAGTCAATGCCGTTGGATATTGCGTGGCTTTGGCCTGCATTATTCAGAGTTGGAGTTCATCTTAAAAGCAATTATTAGGATAGCTTGAAGCACTAACAATAAATTTGTAGTGTTACTTGAACCTGGGCAGAAGATCGTCCCAACCCTACCGTGTATATGAGATGCCAGTTGCAAAGAGGACTGAGTCCACATTGACTGGCAGATCAGAAGCTATCATTTTTAATTGGTTAAAGTAAATAGGAATGTGCCGCGAAAACCTTAGTAAGCATCTCAGCCCTGTAAGCCACTTCTTTCAACTGGCACCAAACCTGCATCCATCCACTCACCCTACATCCAGCCAATCTGCTTTTGCCAGGCTAATCCACCATCCAATCAAAACTATCCATCATGCCTCCAATTATTTTCCCACTAGATCTACTAATATGCATTTCTGCCTTGCGCGTTCGACGAACCTGGATATCGCAGTGCAAATCGTATTCTAATTGGAGGGAATTCTCCTAATGGTAGTCTCACGCATAATCTGAAGCGCCCCATCATCATGGTACATGCACTGTATGTGCTATCGGTACCTAAGTATGATATTCTAGTAGAGGTGGTCAATTCTTAAACCTGAGTTTTGAAAACTCAGGTTATGCAACCTCTTGGCAGCGCCTTGGTGTCTTGGTTTTGCGCTGATTGGCCAGAGCCATCACGCAACTTTCACGCAACGCAGAACTCATCACCGCACTCCAGAGTGCGGTAACCAGCCAAACTCAGGTTTTAACGGCCGCGAAAAATTCCACCAAAACAAATTCAACTCTAACAACACGATACGACGATCCAACCCAACAACACCATACGATCCAGCTTAACGACCTACAAGAAGCAGCAATCAATCAGCTTACTCGTAGCAATACTTGTCGTTGGGTTGATCGGGGCATGTTGTGATATGGAGCTGACTAAGAACGTGTAACTGATAATCTAGGTCAATGTTTGTGCTATTTGGAACTAGTGCAGTTGCCGCATAACCTGAGTTTTCAAAACTCAAGTTTAAGAATTGACTACCCCTAGTATATCTAGACTACACATTTTCCGTGGGACACCAATAAAACTACCATGCGAAATCCTACCTCAGTGACTATGTTTGGATACAGAGTTAATGGAGTAGCTAATTATCCGTTTGATACAGAGACACCAAGGGGCTTGTGTCCAGGATGCTCGGGATTCATCCATACCTCATTCTGATCTGCATCATATTGGTTCTAGCCGGCTGGGTAGATGAGCACATCACTGTGTGCCAAGGATCCAATGGCAGTCTAATGTGCAAGCTTGGATGTTTGGGCGATCCTTAATATTCCAATAGTCCAATTTCGTCGCAGGTGTCACTGAGCACTCTATGATTCCCAATCAGTGATTGGGTGAACGCCATGACAAGAGGAATCAGTCCTCCATTCTGGAATACCGAAAAGAGCCGTGGAGAACACAACATCAATCTTTAGTAGGACATCCAACACCCAAAAACACCAATAATTTTTTCATCGGTCTAATGTTTGTGGTAGGATGAGGAGCATGTGCAGAGTGAGCGAGAGGATGAAAACAGTGTCAGTTAGCAGGAGGATGTGGATGCCTGGGACCCAGTACAGAACGTATCATGGAGTTGAAGACGAAGGGGCAAATAGTGTGCTTCTAGATATGTATGCTAACCAAATTAGACTGATAACATGCATAACTGCCAGTGAAGAACTGAACATGCAGGGGGCGATAGTTGGGTAAAAATAGAAGCAGGATGAAGGGGGCGGATAATGTATTTTGTTTTCAACGTCCAGCTAATTTTCGTGCTCCGACGTGTGCCAATAAAGGATATAAATCTAATAGAAAGGAAGGCAAAACTCAAAAGCAAGCTCAGAAAAAAGCACAGATAACTGGGGCTGTTAACGTCCTAAGTCACCTGATGCCTCCTGCAACAATAAATACAATAATATCGAGCTTTAGTAGGTGCATTCGCGGGTATTTGCGGTTCCTCCTTAGTCTGCGCGCGTGTCAACCAACCAGGTCTACTTAGACCCAATGATTTTATTTCTTACCCCACATAAATATCGATATTCTGAGTTCAATTCAACCTGGGTTGAATATGAAAAGGCATATGATCGCATACGTACCTGTGTTTCAAGCTGGTCTGTGAAGCAGCGAAACATAGTCTACTCATTAAATGAAATTGCCAAACTTTGTACTTATATATGCAAGTTAGAACTGTTTCCTAATTCCAAGTGTTATTGTGTCTAGGACTCGAAACCGCGCCTAGTGTATCTCGATGAATAGGCTCCATAAAGATCAAATACATCATCATCATGGCTCATGTTTGCAAACCAATCACCAATCCGAAACTGCAACCTGCATGCTGCTTAAAGTGGTAGTGTCTGAGGGACGTACTCATCCATCCGCCTAAATCCACCCGTTTATACCCGTGCGTCTGGCACTCCACCCGTAAGCTTTTCGTATCGCGCTTCCAATTCGTACGGCGCACCTCATAACCCATGCTAGTGCTACAGCTGCGCTCGCTATTGGCTCACGGAAACGAAACGAGGTACTACGTAGTTCTAAGACACCGCGGAATGCCGAACAATATTGCAGTCAGTACTCAAATGTTGCATTGAGACGTTTCAATCGGCTACAAACCCTGACCGCGTCACCCAGATTTTGATGGAGAGAGCCCTACGTTCACATGCCATCATCTGAGATCCCTCAACATGTATTGTAGGTTTGCAAGCAACTAATAACATAGGATTTAGAGTGGTACAAGTTTTGATAGATGCTTTTTTCGTTGGCTCTAGCTAATTAGTGCCGATAAAACCTAAGCATGGATTCAGTGAGCTGCGAATATAATCTGATATAAGGTGGGGACTATCTAGTCATGCTTAAGAGGATTTTCCATACCTGAGTATCCTCCATTGAAGGTCGGGGCTTCCCTCAATTGAAGTAAGAAATCCTAGGTTCTTGACTCTAATCAAATACCCCCTAGCTGCTTCCCGCAATTCACAGTCAGTCACTTTCTAACTTCTTTTTTCCCCCCAGATTTTTCAAAAACTCATTCATTCCAATAGCACTTACCGAGAATGGGCCAGCTGAAGTTCATAGGAGTGGCAAGCAAGAATGCAGGTAGAGATATATCTCTAGCTAGGGACCGTGGTTTTAAGCATATGACCAGTCACCTTACGTATACTACCAGAGAGGCCAACTATCCCGCCGCACAGCTCTCCCAAGACGGGCAATCAAACATGGCAAATATTCCCTTTAAGCCAAATCCCTTCACTATCCTTTTCCACGTCAGTGGAACCCTAGAAGACAGCAGGCCACCATCAAGCTCCTCTCACCGAACGCCCTACTCCATAAGCCGCTTTCTGGATCCGTGCAGTGAGGTACCTTGGACGCCTGAGGCACGAAAAGAGGCACACAACAAACCTAGACTTACGGAAAGTGTAATCTTATCATCTAACCTCCTGGCAATCATTGGATCTCCAGATCAGGAGCCTCCTCATGCAGCCGACATCTTTATAGCTCTTGATAGTCCATCGGACTCCTACGCTCCAGGCAGAATCAGGGCTTCGAGGGTCGAAAGTGACGCCCTCATTCGCTTCCTTGATCCTAGAAGTGAAGCTCCTTGGACTCTCGAAGACCTTGGGCGAAGAGAAAGAGCATTGGAGAATTTTGGGGTGAAAACTGAGCTTCTGTGTAATGATGAAGAGTTGTGAACGCAAGGAATAGTTATGGTGAGCTACTATCCCTTATATACTTGTATAGCCCTACGTGCCCTGCTAATGCACTAATGGGTGCTGCGCTACGACAGGCATAAGGCGTCCGAAGACCCTGGGGTGTGGTGACTCGTCCTAGATTCTGGAGCTGGAATATTCACCTGCACAAGAATATCGGGGTATATCTACATCTAGCATTGGGGGGCATTCGGAACCTGGTGGACATTAGGCTGGCTACTAATGATCCTAGGCACTCAGGGAGGAGTCAACAGTATTCCATTATTCAGTGCTGTTTTTCTTATGTAAATCTCTTATCATCTCTTTGTGAGAGCCAGACTATCTCTTAGGGCAGGGCCTAAAACATTGATTTGGGGATGCTGGTTGTTTAGCATTGAGTTGGGTATATCATGAGTTGTGATAAACTAAATTGACATTTCGGGGGGGTGTGCTGCCTGCGTGATCATTTGTAAGTGAAAGGTTCATTATAAGAGCATTTCGTTACGCACCATTTCGGGTACTACCTTTACCGCCAATCACTGATACCGTAGAAATTGGCGAGTAAGAAGCAGTCTTAATCCGGCACAAGAGCATATGGGTAGGAAAATATTGCCGAGTTCACAGATACTGTCTTTATCATAGGACATTTGATCAATCCGCCCCCTAATCAACAATCTCCTAACACTAGGAATAAGCACTTGACCATCCTGCGTACCATCAGTATCTAGCCTTCTGACACTGTCATCATCCGATTCATGAGCATCTAAGTGTCCGACATCGTATTACTGAAATCTGAAAATGAATATTCCGTATCAAAAGGAGAGATTTAGAAAGCTTGTGCTGGTGGAGGGGATTGGTGGTTGAATGGAATAGTCGTCAAGGTCCAGGACGTTGATCAACTGGCCTTTTGATCCATAAGTTGCTACTAATATACTACACTTCAACAATTGTTGTTGCCAGTGCGCAGGCCCAGGGCTGGGACATTTAGGAATCGGCATAGGAGGTTGGCAGTATTAACGGATATTGGGATACTTATTCAAAAATTCTCAACAGTTTGAAATCACCTCACTAATATTCGGACTTTTGGCCGTGGCATTTACATACTATCTATTCATAGAGGCTGTGGAAGCCCCTTCAGTCTTGTTCACAGATACAGTCCTACTGTTTTGGTCGCCAATTTCGTCGGTATGACTCGCTGGTGATCACTTTTCCATAACTATTACATACGAATACTAGGGGATGGGATTCCTGGCCTGGTGGAGATCCCCCACAACGTCCCACGGAGAGCAAAAGCTGTTTTAATACAAATTCCTCTTCTCGCACGCTGAATGTACAACTAACCACTAGCAACCAATTACATGACAGCCGATAAAGTTCAGCCCGACGCCGGAATGCCGACACGGCAACCACCACCAAACAATCCAATCAAACTTCCGAATCCCGGTTTTGCAGCTGAGGCTTGCTCCTCGTAGACAACATTCCCGCCTAGATGGTCGCGGACTATCGTCCTAGCCTAGCACAGTAATAAATCTCAATCAGAAATCATCGGGAATCACCTTCAGTATACCAACGATGCCCGCCGATTATTAGCAGCTACGATCTATATTAATCTATATACGTATACGGACATCAACACCTAGATTCTACAGTGTTGTAGCTACACAGCCCAAGCTCCATGATCCAACTCGATCTAAGTTTACATACCTATCGATATCAGCATTATTATTAGGGGACAGAACAACTACAAAAACCCTCGGTCGCTTCAGCGCCCACAAACAACAGGGGCCATCTGCATACGGATACCTATCCCGTACAGAGCCACATTTAAAGAACTTATTTCATTGCCGCTGCCACAACGCTATGAGAAAGTTCTAAGTCTAAGACTGACTGATGATGTGCCCTTGATGCTGGGAAAACATAGCTCGTCTTCAGATGTATGAGGAGCAAGGTGTTCTAGATTTGTTATTGTCTGTATAGCGCAGTGTTGTACTAATGGGAACCTCTAGTGGATGAGAGAATTGTGGAACTCAAATAGTGTGTCCACAATCAAACTGAACAAGAAATTAATGTGTAGTTAATGCCTGCAGAAGATTTTTGGTCACCCGTTACTTGTTACGTGTCCTAAACTACCGCTGACACGATAAAACCTAATGATGGCTCTAGGAGCCTGCCAAAACCGTGGAGAGCATCACCACGGAATCAGTTTATGCGCACGCGGCCAAGGTATAGCAGCAAGACACCTTTCCAGCTTCTCCGGTGGAATTCTACCTTCAACCACATCAACGATGAGGGCACAGGCTCCCGAGGTGACATCAACATCCACTGGAGGCTAGATTATAGCCTCTCCGGAAGCAATACCTCACACCAAAATACACCATTCTCGAAAAACAGACAACACCGAAACCGCCCAACGGAGAAACAACCCACCAGCGAAGGAACAATGTATCAGAGAGGATACAACCAGCACCCCGGCAAACTCCCCTTCCAGTACCTCAAAGGACCTTGCATACCGGGAGACAGACACCCCCGACACAAGAACGAGCCAGTAGTTCTGCACGCGGCCCCAACGACGTACAAGCCTGGTCACATGCAACGCTAGATCGAAGATGCCAACGAAATACCCAAATCCACCAGGATTGGGAAGCTGGGCATCATCACTGGTGGTCTACATTGCCCACAATATAGACATCAGCTGTGGGACCCTACGGATTGGCAGGAGGCGCTTCCGCATCACGGAGTACACCGGGACAACCAACAAGAGAAAAAGAGAAGGTAAGGAAGTAATGGGGTTGCAGGAAAACAGTTATCACATACGGCAATATTGGAATTTCTGGACTACTTTTTACCTGCAAGTAGTTTTCTTCCTTGGTAGTAGTATCTCGTTTGCGGTACAAAAGGGTCCATTTCTCTCGCTCTGCTGAATCGTGTAGATTTTTTTTTTCCCCCTAAAAAAGAACATTCATTACTCGGATGCACAGCCTGAGGGGTCGTATGACGAGCCATTCGAATGATCCGCAATAAGAGATCTGCCACAGGTTGAAATTATTCAAGAACAATTAAGCCTCCTCCGAGATCCGCTACTACTTCCCATTTCCATTTTTCTTGTTGTCTGTCCCAGTTGTACTCTGTGATACGGAAGCGATTCGAAGGCTTCCACAGGTGGCGTCTATGTTGTGGGCATGTAGACGACAATGATGATGCCAGCTTTCCAATCCTTCTAAGTTCCTGGAGTAAGCGCCGTATTTCCAAGATTTGGGTATTTTCCTCGTGATCTTCAATCCAGCGGCGTATATTACCAGGCTTGTACTTTGCTGGGGCCGCGTGCAAGACTACCGCTCGTGTTCGTACCGGTGTCTTGCCGGGATGTTGGATGGTTCTCCTCCGATGTTGTCTGTTTCTCCCAAGGTGGTCTCTTCGTCGCCTCTTTTGTGCAGGGTATTATGTGAGCAGCCTTCGGTGGTTGTATTTGTATGTACCACACCTATGGGGCCTATTTCAATCCTATACAATTAATAGATAGGTCTGAAGATCTTTGCGGGCATTCTAGGACAATCGCCCACACAAGCCTAACATCAATTCCTATCAGTGGCTGTGTAGATAAGGTGTGGTTGCGCCAGCAGTACACAAATTGTATGTGCGAGTTACTGTTGAGTACATAGTTACATACGTGCAGTAATTACAGTATGTACCGTATTTGATATGCACATGCATAGTTATGCCTAAGGAAGTCAGGGCGCACACGGAATTGAAATATAGCTAGTCCCGGATGTATCTCAGATAGGTATACTGGTGCACAAGATTTGACCTCCCGCCGCACGAACCTTAACCTTCTTGTAACCCAAGTATTAACAAATTACAGTATAGCTACGCTGGTCAAAAAATGTTCGCCTGCTCATGAAAATGAGCCATACCTCGGAAAGTGAATCCGCTAAACCAAGCTATAGCTACTCCCTGGGTATCAAATACCTGATTATACTTGCTTATTTTACACGGAGTTAGGTAATTTGAATACTTTGTTTTAACGTTAAGATTAAGGCTGGGTACATTGTAACCACTTTGCTTTGTTCATTGGTTGGATACCCCTAATAGGATTCTCTTCTTTTTGCTCTATAGGATAGGGATTATCCAGACAAGATAGATTGCAGGTGTAATGGTGATCAGTGCTTAGTTAATACACAATGTTTCAGCAGCATGTACTCAGATATGTTGGCATGTTACCCTGAGTCTGAGAACAATGGCTTCGCAGGGCGTATCCTTAGTACTCTGTTGTACCAACTACGCAAATTTTCAGACCTGACAATACTCGAATACGGTGACTTAGAAACATACAGCAAAGCGGCAGCATATATCTATAAAACACCAGGGAGCGAATACACTCGATATAATCAACAGAATGGCATGAAAGATCGACAGAGCAAATTTACGATCTCATAAGCTGCATTACCAAACATACGTACCCTCAGTATATAGGACGGAAGAAATATTTGCATCTAGATAATGTAGACATCTATATCTAACGCGCCCAATCCAGACATGTCGGATACACCTTAACAGAACAATGACCAATTAAATGATCTCAGTTTCAACTACACCTCCTTAAAAACAAAGAAAATGTACCGCCATAAGCTACCCTAGCAAGACAGCCATGATGCTTCTCAAAGGTATCTCTTCAGTCCCTTCTATGTACAAGTGGTCCATCAACCAGCTCAAACCTAAACGGTCGATAATATTAACAACATCCTGCACATGAATTTTGTCGTTGCCGAGGCATAACGGGGCCCAAGGATCATCAGCAGATCGTTCAAGAAAACGCGAGATGCCGTATGGCTGTTCGTGGCTGGAAGTATCCTGACCAGGCTGAATGCGTGGATTTTGAGATGTCCAAGGATCATGCGACGAAATACACAGGAAGCGCTCCATGTTATCTGTCAAGTTCGTACCTGGGGATATAGCTAACCCTACAGCAGGTGATACGGAACCCGGAGGAGGGGTAGAGGTCTCTGCAGGTGCTCCTTTGTAGACTCGTCCACTGATATTATTGGGTAATGCTCTCAGACCGTGAGAGTCAACGCTAGTCAGGATATCTGTGCATGTGCTATTGGCATGGTCGGTGCTGTCCTCTCCGTGAATCGGGAAGTTGCTGCTGGTGTTACCGGGAAATGTGGTGCTGCAATCAGGCTGACTAACTGGACATTGCTCGTGCAATACCAAATTTTCTGGGGTTTCTCCAGCAGTGCTAGACATTTGGTAGAATTGGGGTTGGGGTTCAGGTGCCAACTTGATTGCAAGGTCGCAGTAGCTGTTGGGGACCTAAGGGTATAGATGGGGGTAGCTGGGTGAATCTTTCCGTGTTTAGGAACCGTAAGTGAGAGGATGATCAATTAGTAACACTATGACACAGAGGGAGGGAATATTTTTGTGAGGTAGGTATATATAGGAGCCCGATATATACTGATGATCGAGGAAGATTGGGGATAGAAGTGGCTAGTGTACACCGGCAAAATTGTTGTGCTAGTATCTCCGAACAAAACGATATGAGCTAAAGGGGACCGAAGATTTTGTCTTCATATATATAACTTGAAGGGAGAGCATACCAATGAAGCTCGAGTGATTTTGGTACGAGTATCATGCTTTATTCTGGAACTATGTACATCACCTCCCAATAGAATAACTAGGTTCTCCATGACCACTATTGGAGCACCATGGTGCTAGATACGGGCTTGGTGCGATGCATGTACAGTATAGACGCATTGAGAGTTTAACAATTCATGTTACTGCTGGTTGTAATTTCTTTTTTGTTTTTTCTATCTTTTTTCTGTATTTTTTGCTATATCTATTTTTTCTATAAGTTTTTTATTTCTTTTTGATAGAGCTGCTTATCATATCAGTGGTAGGTGTAAGACATAGCCACTTGGAAGACGCGATTACAGTTCTGCGCATATCAAATCTACATCGTTTCGAGTCATGATCCGGTGGTTTTGGCCTCCATGCTATTTTATTGGCCATTGTGGTATCTGCATACCAATCATCATGCATGTGAGTCCTACCTAGGCTACTCCCTTAAGTGCCAGTCCGCATCTAAATTACCATGGACTGCATGCAACTTTGAGATCAACGCTTGCATATATTCTGTGTTCATATCCCTTAGAGAATGTACTGTAAATTCTGCCACGCAGCAGTGCCGCAATACACATGAAAAGCGGGTTGCTAATCGATATTTATACTTATTGCGGAATTCCTGCAACGCATCTCACTTCATCAGCTGCTAATATGTCAACCATAGCAGAAGTTGAGTACGTTCAGGTCCCCTACACGCATTTTCACCGTCAAATGCCAGAAGAGCATCATGTGTTATGTAATCTACCAGATGCTGCTCTCAACCCACCCAATGCGGGGCAGGGAGCGGCCCGGTGGTTGGACAATCCCGTCAGGCTTAACCTGATGGGATGCGCTGCCTCGTCATAAGCGAGAAGCTTCAATACGAATACTAATTTAAAAAAAAAAAAAAACACGCAATGGTTTGGGACGGTGGGCTCTCACTGCCACCTAGTTATCCACACGCTGTCTCGCTCTCCTGACCTCCATTTTATTATCCTTATATTCTCCCTTGCCCTTCACACACCCTGTTGTATTTCCATTTCCCTCTTGCATCTTAGAAGTTAAAATTATATAAGCTCCGTAGACATCTGTAACTTTTACGCACAATTGGGCTTTACATTTTGACACTTTACTAGTGAGCACCTTCCTATTTATTGCATGGCATTTAGTGGATAAGGACCCAACCAATTACTTTAACGGAACAGCCAACATAAGAATCATAATCACCCCAATATCTCGCCCGTTCTAAATTCACCTAACCTTAGAGTAACATAATGCAAACTTAACCCTGGAAATGTATTTTTTATTTTCTCTATATGGCGTAAGCAGTTTGCTTCGGTCCGTTCAGCCCGTCCAGCCCGTTCAACAAGACTCGTGCTATCTAGGTTCCGGCCATTACAATTTCATACGACCGACGTCTCAACAATTAGATGCTATTTTCATGTATCATCCAAATAGTCAAAAGTACGATAATTCCACAGCACGAACTATTTTCATTCTCATCATACTTGAAACTGTTTGCCACACTTGCCCCTTAGAAGGCTGCATAGTCCACAAATTGATCATTTTTTTTTTGTAAATTAATACTCGTATTGGAGGGTCTCGCTTATGACGAGGCAGCGCATCCCCCCAGGAAAAGCCTGTTCGGATTGTCCAACCACTGAGCCGCTCCCCCGACAGAGATACTTGGACTGACGAGTCACAAATTAAACGAAAGGCAAAGCCCCTTCACTGCCTCCTCCCCGGCAGTGTCTCCAATCACCCCCGTACCGCTTCCCCCAGCTTCTCACACCACTCCGGATCCTCATGAATAGCTGTCGACCAAATTAAGACTTTACCACTTACCAGGAGTGAATGCGTGATACATCAAAGCTATCTATCTAGGCTGAGTTTGTGTTTTGCCGTACGCTTGTGCGGGATCCCTAGGTAGTGGAGGGAACTTACACCTCAGTGTCAAAGAATGATACGTACATATGTTCGACCAGCTCCAAGTCACTCCACCAAGGCTATAAAGGTTACAATTCAATCAATGGTGGTCATTGAGTCTGATGATGAAATAGAGGTATGAGACATAGATATGAGTTCTTCTTCCACAGTTTCCATCCTGTCTGTTATCACTGTTTCTACCGTATACCCTATTATCCCCTTCCAGAGGGGTATGACCCCTCATACCCCCCAACACCTCTCACAGTGCCCTCTCAGAGGACTTTCATTCATTTCTTCAATTCCATCCAAAGTTGCCTGCGATGTTGGTGAGGCAAATGTGACATGGGCGCCGCCTTTGGGTGGCCACAGTGGGGGAAGGCCGAAGAGTCCACTTTACCTACGGTATGGAGCCAGCTGTTGAAGGGGCCTCGGCTGGTCCTAAGCCAGGTATAGAAAGAAAGAGCCCAGGATGTTCTGTGTCTCCCATGTCCCGGATGTGGGCGCTGGGAGCTGCGTCTTCCCTTAGACATCGCGCGGATCCCTCCCTCTGTTGCCGTGCGGCGCCTCCCGAGGGCGGATTCGAGCGCTGCCTGATATCAGCCTTTTCGTTCCCCAGGATACCTGTGTGACTCTCCCAGGAGATTCCAGCGAGAGTTGCAGATTTATCTTAAACCGATCCATATTGCTGGACAGATGTGCATCCGAGTAATGAAATAGGCCTGCTCTGCTGTGATCGGTGACAAAAGTTCTCTTTAGACCTGCCTATATGGGACTAGAGGTCTTGGCATCATATGCAGGGACTTGCAGAAGTACAGTCAGGGCCCGTTTATACCAGACCCCGCTATACTGGATCCCTTGCTATGCACTAACCATGTGGGAATCTATAAGATTTTAGACTAGCTAATGAACTCTCACTATACCTACCGGACAGTTCATATAATGCAGCTCCTTACGAATCATCTATCAGCGAGAAGTTAACCCCTGCTCTACTTACAAATATTCCCTGCTATAGGTACCGGATGCTAAATCCCCCTGTCACAAGCAATTTTCCCAGTTAGTTGAAGCCACGCCCCCAATGTTGATTGCTTCTTTTTAGATTGCTGGTGTGTCTGTATTTAGGGATGAAATTGTACGTAAGAATATCTGAGTGTAGAGGTCGGTACCGGAAGGGCCTGCTCATCCAAAAAAATTGCCTTCCAAAGTCATTTAACCTTTCCTTCGCGTGCTCAGGCTCTTCCCTCTTCAGACATATCACTCTCTTCTCACAAATGGTCAGAGCTCGCCTACGCTTCATTGCGACCAGGTGTGGTGATTTTACGCTACTTGAATTTCAATTCTCAAGAGACCTCTATTTCCTGCCCCCGCACTTTTGCCACTAACCGGTAACCGTAGTTACTCTAGTCTATACCGGACCCTCATTATAGTGGACGCAAAAGCTCAAGATTTTGGTCGTCCGGTATAACGGGGACTGACTGTAGTCTGTTTGTATACGCCAGGGCTCGCCTTAAGATTGCGCACACGAGCACTGAGTTCCCAAAAAAAAAATTGTATGCACCAGACTAGTTGCACCTATAAGTGACACA
The DNA here is from genome assembly GCA_015179035.1 of Tirmania nivea. NCBI lineage: Eukaryota > Fungi > Ascomycota > Pezizomycetes > Pezizales > Pezizaceae > Tirmania > Tirmania nivea. The sequence goes on along the minus strand of WHUY01000052.1, from coordinate 161,565 downwards.
GGCCTAGACCTGGCATATGCAAGGACATCCACTGATCCAGTGGGCATATGCATTGCCCTAACCAGTAACTGAAGCTACTGTAATAGCCAGTGCTGATCACTGCCTACACTCCATGATAGTAAGACACGAATACCGTATCTACTCGAGTATTCGCTAGTGCCTTGGCAGCGATCACACGTATACTAAGCAGAGGGAGTGCAGGCGATCAATACATGGCGGCGAAAATGACAGGATTGCTCAGTGGCGAAGCGTAAAAATAATAGGATCAAGGTCAGCCTCAGGCCATTGTGGATTCGTACCGTAGGTTGAACTATTGCTTCTACTCTTGCGTACCGTCAACTTGAATCTTCCTTACTGCCTACGTGTACGGTACTATAGCACAGACATCTTTGATCTGCATCGCTAACTTCAACAACCATAGTATACTGTGTGATCGCTGCCAAAGCACTAGCGAATAACTCGAGTAGATACGGTATGTACTTGTGGAGTACATGTGCAGTAGAGTACATGTGCAGTAGGTACTTACGTCATTCATACGCGGCACAATTGCGAAATCAACATTCCTGAGTTGACGCCACCAAAATCTGCTTGATACTTTCCATACAAAATATTCTGCTGTAACGGATGGAAGAGTGGATTCGGGTCAGTTGCAATAAGTTGGTTCGCATGGCATGTACGCGATAATCCCTTTTTGTGTGTGCTCATATACCCTGAAATGTAATCCAGTAATTGCTATGTGTGTAGCCTAGCCTGCCGGTAAATGGAGTATGTATTTCTCGATAGCGTTGCACAGCAGCGACCAAGCTCTGAAAGTGCAGGGATACAAAACCATAGATACACAGACTAGTCTTCTCCCCTCTACACACGAATGTGTGTAGCTATAGAAATAACACTAGTCTATTATCACGGCGCGTGTAGTTAATGGAAGAATTCATCTATTGGAGGACTATGTAGAAGAAAGAACCTCTACATGTTGCTTCACTGTACCTTAGAGATTTCTGCTTCGCGGCTGAATGCATGATATGAAAACTCCTTGCAATGCAGGCGTACCCTTGCAAGCGAATAATTTAACTCGGTAAATGACTCCGAAATTCGACAATATCATGCAGGGTGTCGGGACCTCGCGCATGTGCAGCATCTGTAGATAATTCTCGATCGAGGTAACTACACTTCGGCTATTTGCTGTGCCTCAAGGCAATCAGAGCCCCCTGAGGCTTTGCCAGTGCCCATACCAGCCAACTTTTAGGGGCCGGTACAGCGGAATATGTTCTATGGGAAAACCTTGGCCAAGCACGTTAGCCAGTCCGGACAAGTGTCCGGTATAGTTTATTGAATGTAAGTTTGCTTGTACAAGACACCTGATATAGGTATACGTTGGTATCACGTGACCTATAGCATGTGCCCGAAGTACTATCTAGTATCACTGATGTGTATATTACCATAGCGGATATTTTTCATTGGGTCTATAAGATACTACTATATAGGAGAGGGTAATTCAAGCCGTCATTACGGGGATAAGAGCAAGTTGACATGTTGTCCCACCCACTCCATAACCTCTTCGCAGGTGAATCCAGCCCCTCGATCGATCTCGATGCATGGCCAGCTGAGTGGAGAAGCAACTATGAGTCTCTTAGCACCACGTGAGAGTTCACCTTCCTCCTTACTCGCTTAGTAGTAGATGTCGTACTGTATTGACAGGTATGCATGTTGTTGCTTCGCCTAGCATTATATGGAGGCTCCAGCAAAAGAAATCCAGATTTAAGCCACAGCTAACTTCAGATATTTCCCAGTAATGGAGAGCTGTGTATATGTATTGGCCCCACATTGATGAAGGTACTTGCTTGCTCACTAAAAGTTTATGTACGGTAGTTAGTACCTCGGATATCCTGGTAGTTGCTCTTTTTGTATATATATATTTTTAAGAATAAACAACTCATTACTCTTTTTTTTTGAACTCAGTATCGTATCAACTCATTACTCGTGTGCGCAACATTAGGGGTCGCATGACGAGCCACTCGGAAGCGCCCCAGTGGATTCAGGGGCCATCCCGGCATGCCTATGTACAAAGGAAAGACCCCCCAGCAAAAAAAAAAAGCCTCAACCGCATCCCAGTCATCTTCCCCTTCTTCCCTTCTCCAGATGGGACGATCCAGGTCCTCCCAGGCTGTAATGCGCCCGATGAGTTCTCTCCGCTGCTGGTGTTGCCGAGACAGGTGAAGGTGACGTGATGGCCATCCTCCAATTGGCCGGGTGGTCGCAGTGTGGGCAGGCTGGAGATCCTGCTTTGCGTACGGTGTTGAAGCCAGCTATTGAAGGGACCTCGATTGGTCATGAGCCAGGTGTAGGCGGAGAAGGCCTGCCGGTGCCAGGATAACCGATGTACCCCATAGCTCTGGTGGGAGCGTTGGTGGCTGCGTCTTGCCTTGGACAGTGTGTGGATACGCCCTTTTTTTTTTGGTAAATCAGTACTCGTATTGAAGCTCTCGCTTATGACGAGGCAGCGCATCCCCTCAGGTTAAGCCTGATGGATACGCCCTTCCGTCGCTATGCTAGGGCTCCCAGCAATGCGTCCAAGGGCGGATTCGAAGGCTGCTCTCGCGCTCTTCAGGAGGAATTTAAGCTTCCGCTTGATGCCTGACCTGAGGGGCTGACTGTTGGCGAGGCCGAGGAGCGATTGTTTGGCCGTCATAGAGTCTATCAGTAGAAGAAGCATGCCGTCCTCGGTGAGCCTCTAGGGCTAACGTGAGCCCCATGCGTTCCGCGTCTGCGACCGTGGCTAGTTCCCCCAGATAGCAGCCCCCTCATCAGGTCGGGCTTCCCCTTGCGATCCTCACGAAACATGGCAGACTCTCTTCCCTCCTGTGCTATCCGTAAAGCAAGCTCGCCACCCTTCGTCTAGGAGAGCACCTATCTTAGCTGCTCAGGGTGCAGTGTGCCTGGATCTTAGACTGTCTGGAGAGATTAAGGTGGGGTACAGGAGGGGCAGGTTGGCTAGGCGATCGTTCCGATCTCCATAGGAGAGCTCCTCTGCATCTAAAACTGTTACCACAGCGGTACTGAAGGTCTTTGACTTCAATTGGAGCCGACTCGCCTGTTGCAGTGCGTTCGGCGAGATGAGACTATTGAACTAAAGCACAGGTGACTCCATATCGCCATAATCTTTCATACCATTCTCAAGCATAAGCTGAGGTTAGAGTCGATCAGGGTGACTTGGGGGTTTCGGAATGGAGACACGATGTTGGATTTATAATCCACTGTATTTGCAGCTATAGATAATAGTATAATAAATACGTAAACATATACCAGACACCACCAACTAACATGCCTGAAAATTATATCATGTATTGTTGAGATATTCCTTTGTTGAGGATATCGATACATCTATACTAGTATACTCTAAATAGCTACGACATTAAATAACATGATTATGGTGGGTGATACTACTTAAGTATGGGGTAAGCTCAACTTGAGGGTGGGCACACGAACACATCGCAACCTGTTTAGTAGTGCAGCGTGTGTCGTCGAGACAAGCTTTGCGAGCCAGATTAGACTAAGTTGATTTAGAATGGAATGGTTTTGTGGTCACGACGATGCTAGTCTCAACTTGGAACCATCATTATGCAGCCTGAATTGTAATGTGCATTCTGATGAATCTGATAAGATCAAAGTGTAGGACCTTGTGCCCGTCCTATCTTACTCGGGATTTTTCACCCATCTGCAGTATTTGTAACCCGCGGTGTGTGCAAGGAGGATGCCTGTCATGCACGATCTATGTACATAATTTTTGACTACCGAGAGGAAATGAACTGAACAAAGGAGACTCGCAGCCTGTCCGTCTGTCTTATCCGCCGGCCAGTGACCGACAGAGGTAGGTGATGAATGCCTCTGCCGCGTCCCACTTGTCTTCCTCTCCTTCCTTCCTGTCCAAATATGGGTCGGTCGGGTTGTTCTCAGGTATGGAATGGCCCAATGAGCTCCTTCTGTGGTGGCGTTTAGGGCAGTCGAAGGTGATATTGGCACCGTCTTCCTCTGGACAACTATAGTGCGGGTACGCTGATGACTCCGCTCTACCGACGACCTTTAGCCAGCTGTTGAAGGGGCCCGGTTGGCGCGCAGCCAGGTGAAGGCTGAGAAAGTTTGTCGGTTCTAGTGCGTCCTGTTGATCCCCTACTCTGGAAGTGCTGGTCTCTCTCGTCTTGCTTGGGTGGCTGCTCAGATGCCTGCCTCTGTTGCTATGCGTGGGCTTCCTGATCTCCTTTCCCAGTGCGGGTTCGAAAGCTGCCCTGTGGTCTGCCTTTTCGCTCCCAGGGATATCGTATGGCTCATGACCCCCACGAGATTGCCGTGTCGAGGTGTGAGCATTCCTGAAGAAGGTCTTGAGTTGCTTCTCGATCCCCAACCTGGGTGAATGTCCCGTCGCTAGCTGGTTACGGTAGGACTTGTTTGGCGGCTGTCGAGTCCGTTAGGAGGAGCGGCATATCGTCTTCCTGTGCCTTTCCAGGGCTAGTGCGAGTCTCAGGTTTTCCACGTCGGCCATCGTGGATACGTTGCCCAAGAATTGGCCTTGTTCCAGTTCCGGGCTGCCTCTGCGTCATGGCTGACGAAGGCGGCCACGGTCTCTCCGCCCTTGCCGGTGCATTACTGAACGCCGCTCTCCACCTCGTCTAGGAATGCCCATCTCCGCTGCCCATAGGGCTGGGTATTTGGAGCATAGGCTATCTGCCGGGGTGAGGGTCATGTCGGTTAGGGCAGATGCTCGATGTGGTTATCGCAGTCTCCAAATGAAAGTTCTTCCGGTTCGGCCCCGTTAAGCGGAATGCGGCTTGGATCGACCAGCCAGGTTGTCATTTTCATTGACCGGTGTTGTCCTGTTGATCATCTAACCGCCCAGCAAGTTAAGAGGTTAACGTTGGTTGTCCAGCTTGGCTTCCAGAGGTTCGATGTTGGCTATCCAGGCAGGCCTTTGATGACTGCTTCCGTGGTAGGCTCCTGTGATTTTCCGTAGGGCCTGATACTCTACTCTCTTCACTTCCGGGAATGGCGGATGGCAAAACCCGGAGTAGTGCTGCAATAATATAGGGCAATATCCCAAGGCATGGAATATTAATGGACTCAGGCAAGATTCCGGACATACGTCTAGCTTCCAGAAACGAAAGTACAACCCGTTGTATTCGGCAATCATTCTAGTATTCTTTCACAATCACTCAGTGGTAACATTGCCTGCGTTACGATTCATCGTATAGGAAATCGAATTCTTTTTCGCTTGCTGGTTGGCACACCACTTGTGAGGTCGCTGGTCTAACCGATCGATGTGGAGTTACGTGACAGAGAAACAAAAACAGAAGTTCGGATTTCGACCCAGTAAACATTCGGAACGTACCCATTTTGAGGGAGATGGTTCGAAGCTGAGCTAAATCGTATCGTCTGCGGCTCAAGAAAGGGGTAACTGCCCAATCTGATGTTTGTTTCAGAGCTGCGGTAGCATTTCTTGCGCCACGATTCATACTTGAGATGATGAAACTCTAAACGTCAAATTTATAGGTAGCGAGGAATAAAAGCAATTGCCATGGATGGACATGGCAAGGGTGGGAGATGTCACGATTTCAATACAATCCATCTGGGCCTCCGATTGCGTCAGTGACTAAGGAGCGAGGAGGAAAAAGCAATTGCAATCGATCGATAACGCGTGGATAGATGTCAGTAAGGGGACTCTTAATCCAATCGGACATTACCTACATTATTATGTCCGTACAAAGAGTAGTTCCCAGCAGGGTTCTATGCAATTGATCAGGCCTCACTGAGATGGTTGGAGAATCCTACGTAGTTCATCTGCTTGAAATGGTGTATCTGATTTACTTTGCTGCCTTAGTTGCAACCCACATCCATTTTTCACTATTTTTCTCCAGAGGGCGGTAACTGGAGCCACGATAAAGACACAATATACCAATCGTGGCATGCCTCTCGAGCTCATCTGCCCATTCGCTGTAGCACAATCACACTTCTTTTGCTTTGCCAGAACCGATGGCCGCAGCGACAGTCGTTAAAGAAGTCAATAGCAATTAGTTTTCAATTACCTAGGCCCTACGAGGCTATAATCAGGCAGTATGTTGCACTCTTGCGCGTAGAGGCGCACAGGTATACAATTGAAAAACTCATACGGCATTAATGACGAAAGATATATCCCATTGAGGGCGATCTTCTAATATTGTAGCAGTCACATTAAGCCAATGCCTACCCTGTGGTGCGGTTGTTCGAGTGTTTTGTTATTTAAGGACCTTCCTAGAAATTCTCCTTCATTTCATACTTGCTAACACGATCGCACAGCACATGTTCGGGAAGTGCGAGGAGCCTTTTACCGAGCTCGCTTCCAGACCTCCTCTGATCTACAATATATATAAAGGTCCTGTACCTACATCGAAATTTAATCCTGCCCTACGACCTCAATGGTAAACCTTTGATTATCTTCTCTTACCGATCCCTCGCGAAGTAATTATTATCCGGTAACCGATGGTGAAGCTTCCGGTCATAAGCTGATACCGCAATTAGCTCGTACCACCCAATTTGACAAAAATGCGCTTCACCACCAGAGAGACGCTGGGATATCCACTTTCTCACGAACAACGCCCAATTTCTCAGCTCGACTCCAGTGTCACACTCCCGGATGACATCAACCGCAACCTCCCGACCCTTATGGAATCTTCCAACTATGACTCATCCACGGCAGGAACCTACGGCTCTATCGATCTCTCCGAGAGAGAAAGCTCGATTAGCGTCGATTCTAATAGCCTGAGAGTCTTTGTATTTACTACGCAACCCGTGGCAGAAGGCAACAATAATAGTGGGGGCGCACACACAACAACTCTCAGAGAGGCCTCTACCCCTTGTCCTCACCCCGCATCACCAGCTGCAGAGTCAGATACATCCCCAAGCACCGACTTGATGAACCCCATGGAGCGTTTCCTATGTATTTCGCCGCATGATACATGGACACCTCAAAATCTGCGTGGTCAATTAGGTCAGGATTCTCCCAGCTATGAAACACCATACTGCTTCACAAGTTTTCTTGAGGGGCCTGCTGAAGGTCCTTCCACTTCAGAATGCTTCGGCAACGACGGAAGTCATGTAAGGAATGTCTTGGGCAACGCCAATAACTTAGGTCCTGACAGATTTATAGACAACATGTATATCGAAGGGACTAAAGAGACACCTTGGGCAAGCATCATGGCTGTTTTGCTAGATTAATTATTACAAGAGTACATGAGTTGGTGATGTTACAATTCTCGGTTTTTGACGAATCACATACGCACATAAGTTTATAGATATGTACTCAGAGCTCAATGTCGTGTGCAAAGACTTCTAAAGTCATTGGTTGAACGGAGTTTTTTTTTTTTTTTTTTTTTTTTGTAAATTAGTACTCATGTGAATTCACAGTATTTTGCCATTCCATTAATGTTTCCGGTCCATCCAATTGCAAGGGCATCGTTGTTTTGCGTAGTACTTCTAGAACCTTTAAGTTTCCGCTTTGTTTCAGGTTTTTCAGGTTTAGTATTATGCATATCATATCAGGTACTTATTCTCGTGTGCTTATATAATTAGTGTATATTATATTGCACAATTATGGCCTAAGATCTCCTTCGCACTATGTTAGACGAGTGCTTGGAGTTCATGGTAGTTCTAGTGACTTGCTGTTCACTGCGTTTAAAAAAAAAAAAATCGAGCCCTAATCATTATTCCCAAGCTAGTCGTAAGGATATTTGAAAATGCTCATTAGCTACTTGAACCACTACAAAAGCTAGTCATACAAATTGAGTAGCTTTTGGGAAGAGAACGAGAGAAGGATGCGAGTATTTACAATCCAGGGTACCTAGTGACAGATAAGGGCAACGATATTGATAAATTTCCTTTCTAGTGTATATTACATTCTTGTTAACACATCGAAGTATAGCCCTCCTATCTTGCTTGCTAGGTTTCTTTAGACTACTAGACGTAGGAGTAGTCTCAATAGAACTCCGCTTTGCTATTCGATTGATTCTAGTCCTATAAATAATATACAACTGCTGAAGGACAATAATCTATGCAATTGATTTATTTCTTTGTAGTTTGGCATTTTGGATGTACCTATAGTTCCAATGCCGTTGCTCTGATTTCTATACTATAATCAGAAATTAGGCTATTATATGTTCTTTCGTGGTGGTCATACTCAGTTGACGATTATGGAGTCATTGCTAGGCCGTGAACTCATGTATATATATAGCCGCTATATTTGCCTTACCTCAAAGTATATAGGAGTAGATACGTTCATACAGTTCAGTTCAGTATCAAATACGAGGCTCTACCTATTTTTTCTCCTTCTCTCTTCTTGCATATTGTGTGTGAAGTCTCCTTTGCTAGGCCTATCAGATTCGCGCTGCCTCATACCTCTCAATACTGTCAACTGTTGAACCTTAAATACATGGGGTTGTGTGTATCTAGGCTATTATATTATAGAATTTGGAGGCTATATATAGTGTTATTTTAATTCCAAAGGGCTTGAGGGTTTGTAGTTATTGAGATATTTATTGATTCCTTGTAAATTGTCAATTTTAGTGTAAAAGTAAGTTTTGGCGAAGGTACCAAAGTCCTAAAACTATACAGTACGTTGTGGATTTGAAGGCAGTATGCCAATACAATTGAGACTTTAATCTAGATATCACTCAGGTCTTATAGGCCTTTTAGCCCACTGGACCAGCATATGTCGACCTTAGTGACTCATGAAATGGGAATAAATACTAAGTTACAAAGACACTAAGTTGGGAAGTGTCATATATGAAACTTACTTTTCTACCTATATATTTCACCTAGTCTGGTTGGCACAAGCCAACCAGACTATATTTCACCTAAGGCATCGCTACGCAGGGAGCCTAAGTATCCGTGTAAGGGAGCTAGTAGGGATATAAAACCTGGTGACTACCCTAACAAGCCTAGAGGTTACCCAATAAGGACTCCTGGGGAATGTTCCAGGCTATTTTCGGTAGCGGCTACTTACCAAGTAGGTAAGTTAGGTGAATAGCGGCTCATTTCCTACTGGCAGGACATGTAGCCTCAATACAGTGCTGCATAAAATATGTATCTTGATCTCTACCGGCGCGCGGCGGGCATTAGGCTGGTTAACTAGTACTTGTTATACTTCAGGCCCCCCTCCCCATCCAAGTGAGATGCGACCCAAGTAACTCTCTGAAACCTAGCCGTCACCCGTGTGGGTGTGCAGTTGGCTAGCTAATTGGGGTTGATTTTTGTTTGAGGTGATCCTGCCTCAACTGGCTCATATCGCCATCGACCTTTTTTTTTATTTTTATTTTTATTTTTTACAATTTTAGAAGCTCATTACTCGGTTGCACATCCGAATTGGGACGTTTTGCGAGCATGGTACCTGTGCTCCAGCTCCTGATTCATGCACAATGCATGTTATATAGAAGTTTTTAACCGGAGTCCTTGTGCGATGTCCGGCCTCCACCTCCGCTAGGTAGTATCTTAGTAACAGGGGCCATGGGTTGCTAGCTGTTGCCAATGGAATGCACCTTATGTAACAATTACTAGGGTATTTAGGTAGGTTGAAGAAGTTACTGTAGTTAAGACTGATACTTGTGACATGTTTCAATCATGTTAACGTAGCAATCCAGGGACTCTTATCAGGATACCAATCTGAGCAATGTGTGTCAAAAGGCAGCTCTAGCTCTCGAGAACACGGCCTTTGGTATTTCCTATAGTGTTCACACGATTGTTCTATCTTCATTGCTTGTTTATTAGCAAGGAACAGGCGTTTAATCACTGAACACGCCAGAATTCATTCGAGAGGCTAGAACTCTGGTGAGTCCGTGGTATGAAACATCAACTATTTTTCTTTTCATTGAGCTGCAGGCAAAATAGAAATATTACTCAGACATTGAAATCTTTTTTTTTATAAACTCAATACAGCCTTAGGTATCGTACTAGGAATTCAACCTCGCCGTGGTCATGCCTTATGCGAGTATTGAATTTAAAAAAAATAAAAAAAATAAAAAAAAAGATACATGCACAATCGGCAGGTAGGGAAGTAACCCTATATTTCACAAAAAAAATAAAAAAGAAACTAAGAAAGAAAAAACCGCTAGTACAACTATCAAATATCCCAGAGAGTCCAATGGCGCAGGTAGAATATTGAAATCATAATTCGACCTCCTGCGCGATTGCTACTTCGAGCAGGCTGAAACGTGGGCTCTCAGAAGGTAGTGGCCTTCATATCATTAAGGTGAATCTCAAATTCCTCCAGTTACAGTTCAACGATGGATATATTTGATCATGGTCATATAAACAGACATAGTCAGTCACTAGATACGTTATAACAATCGCAGAATGAGAGGTCTCTCATATTTTTCTCGTATGCAGTTACGCAACGTAGTTAGCCCTACTTAAAGACATACAGGAGCTTAAGCCGCCTCTTCAGTTTTTGGTTCCATCGTAATTCCTAGTAGCATACCCTGGTGACGTCGACGATTTTGTTGTGCTGTTTCATCTATTCATTTTTAAGCTATCGCGAGTAGCGTATACCCCGGCTGGCTTCAAAAAATGTAAAACTACGCCCCGTGAAATCGAATTTTAATCATATTTCCCAGTTGGCGTTTAGATTTGGAACATGATGATGACACACGTTTGTCAAGCCGACCATCTGTACCGATGTACGATATACTATGTTGATCCATTAATATGAATCGTACGATTATTACGGCATTAGAATATATCCCAATTACACCACCCTATTTTTCGATCATGCACCAGCCTTTCGCCAATCTACGCTACAGTACCAAGCACGCTTCCTAGATCTGCAGAGATTCAAGTTCTGAATTCTGCGCAATGGAACAAGGCAACGTATCTTCACGTACATAGTTCCGTGCTTTTTCCGCAAGATTGTTCCGATTGGCCGTGGATACTGTTATGGCGACAGCAATGAATGTATAGATTTCGTATGCTTCGTTGCTGATGATCTGTCATATAATTACGCATTCAATCAAAGGTATCTATCTACACTTGGGTCCGAAGTTTCGGCATACGTAGTGCTGGCATTCACTATATAAACATGTAAACCCTGAGTGAAAACTATTACTTATCATCGGGTTTACGCAAGCCAACCATGATAATGGACATATCACATCCCTCCCCCTTTCCTCCCAGATCATCTTTGTCAATTCAGTAGGGTCTCAAGTTCACCACTGGAACTAACAGCTACCTAGATCTGATAGCCTTAGGCTCCATAGACGTATAGACTTTAAAAAAAAAAAAAAAAAAAAAAAAGCTACCTAGATCTGATTTCAACTGTAATACCAGTGTAGCGCAATCATTTGTGGGAGTCGAACAATTGCCTAATGACCACAAGGGCACTTGGTATATACGCAATGTTGTGTTTTTTACCGCGTCTGATTATGATTGGCGTCGTGAGTGAGTCAGTGACTATCCCATCAAGGTATTAAGCGATGTGTAGGAGACCTTGCACGTTTGTCTTGGCGTCACGTGAAGAGAAATTTTTCTGCGTAAATTGCAATTTTCATATTACCACCGTCACTCAGCATCAATTGTAAATAAGCCCATCTTCTAGCGATCAACCAAATATAAGGTAAAGTATCCTGAACTGCTCCCTGCTCATTACAAAATGTGCGCAATCAGAATAGAGACATGTCGACATCGGTGTTTACAATTTCACTTATCTCCGAATGAACATCACTTAACTCCGGAGTGATAGCCAATTTGCGCTGGAGTAAGACATATTCACACCAATCGTCTTGAAAAGACGTGAAGACCCAGCTTCGAGTTGGGACTGGGAGGCAATGCCTGGCGTAACACTAGATATATTCACCTATGCGGGCTCTATGCGTGGCAGCGCGAATCAGATAGGTCTACATAGTTAAGGAGAACGAGAGGGAGAGAGCAGATAGAGACTTGAATGAATTGATCTCTGTGAACGTATGTGTATGCACTGTCTAATTCAGACAAGGAAATGCAGCGACTATGTATACACGAGCTCAATATTCATCACGAGCATGTTGCAGTCTTGTCTTCACGTGATAACACATGGAAGGGCTTTAGCCGAAGGCTTACGCTGTTGAGACGGTAACTAGCTAGGTATGGGCTGGTAACAGAGTGCACGCACGCACATCTGTTCAACAGATACACCTCCAGGTAGTTGCATAAAGTGAAATCTAGTCTCGTAAGCTTCAGTGAGTTTTCATTAGCTATAGTCAGTTGTACAAACTCCATATATGTGCGAGGTTAGAACCGCTTGGACATTATAAGGAGGTGGATATAGGAGTATCGTACGCCGAGACATTGGGTATTATAGAATTTTTTTTTTTTTGAACTCAGTACTCGTGTGCGCAACCTTAAGGGTCACATGACGAGCAACCCCGGAATTCCGGGTTGATTCAATTTGTCTATATAGAAAGACTGGTCCGGAAGCGTACTCTTAACTGAGGGCGCAGACATGGTACTCCTTGTTTTAGCTGAACCAAACCAAGCTCAAATCGAGTGCCTGATAGTTTAAAAGAACACACATAGGCAGGAGATACTTTTAGATACCCTACTCATAATATCTCACCAAAAATAAGTGCTTCTAAGCTTCGATTAAGAAAAGGTACAAATAGAAAATTTCTTGTTCAAACTTAGCCAAACCAAGTTCAAATTAAATCAGCATTAGCTCAAATGAATATACTTAAGAAGAGGAGTCTTTTAGATACCCTGTCCATAATATTTTTACAAGACTGAGTAGAGTTATATCTCAAAAAATAAGGCAAAGAAGAAATATAAATAAAATACCTCCTTATTATAACTCAATTAAACTAAGTCTGAATCAGGCTAGCAATAGCTTAAATAAATATGGGTAGTATAAAAAATTATTTAGATACCCGGCTTAGAATATCTGACTAGATTTGAGAGAGGTTATCCTATGGGAAGCTACTTTAGAAACAGTAAATAGGTAGTAAATTTTGAGATGAATCTTTCAAATGAAAATGGTATTAAGCATTCAATAGCTTAAAAAGATTAATTTACAGCTCCCAGGCCTTATTTAGCCTAAATTGAGATAGCGTGGTCTAGTAGCCTTATTAGATGAAAATGATAAATTTTGGGATATATGAGTATCTACTTAGATAGGTAATATATCCAGTTGCTAAAATGACATACCTATGCATGTTCTTTTAAGCTATCAGGCACTCGATTCGAGCTTGGTTCAGTTCAGCTATAATAAGGAGTACCATTTCTGCGCCCTCAGTTAGGAGTACGCTTCCGGACCAGTCTTTCTATATAGACAAATTGTATGCAATTGCATGCCTGGTGTGTACAGACTGCAAGTATTAAGTGCAAATATTCTGCTAAACAAAGCACTTATAGGCCTTATCTATTCGTATATCTTACACCAAAACTATCCTTTGATCCCTAATATATCCTCTTGTATTATTTAAGCAGTCATGTGCCTTGGCCCTTCTGCGATTTATTTAACAAACTACTATACATATGCAATACCTTCCCAAAATTTGAGCCCATTTGGCTAAACATTGGGCTCGAAACAGTCGAAAATCACGGAATAACCGTTTGATCCATTTCCCGGTGGTGATCCGCATCCCAGGGAAGGATGGTAGGGCGAGGGGTTGTGTAACCAGACTGCCCCCGGAGGCACCGCAGCAAGGTTCTGCCATGACGTCTCTTGGAAAGCCAGGACAGGCTGACGAATAATGCGTTATTCCTACGTCCCTACTATCTCCCAGTCTGGCAGGCCAATCAGACTACTGGCGAGCACACTTTCTCCTAAATTCCGTCAGACTTCCTAGCTCCATGCGAGTTTTCCAGCTACCTTTGATCAGGAGATGCTGAGGTTCTCACAAGCCTCGTTGTGGTTCTGTCGTGCAAGAATACTATGGGTGCCCCTTCAGAGTCTAACAGGCACCTCCGAGGGTCCAACTGGAGTAACGGAGGCCGTATGGTAGCATGGGAGCAACGCAAGTTTGCAGTTCCTTCACTTGCCCTGGTGCAACAACTATGGAGGAGTGTAGTGTATAAGAGGCAGTGGAAATCCTGCATACTGCATAGAGAAGTTCATTATCCGCATCAAGCAGTCGCCCAATCACCGCAACCAACACATTCCGTACCACTCAATTCTTGCGCCAATGCTTGATCCAGATCTCTCATATCCCTAAACGCCATTTATGGTCGAACTAAGTAGCCATGCTTGGTCTTCAATAACCTCCACTTTTCTACTACTTACTACCTCACTTATGGCCGTCAAGCCTCATTCCGCTCAGGTTAATTCCTCAACCAGTATATACTATGTCTGACAAGGAATTCCCCGTCGTCGTTGGCTCAACCGGCACCCAAGGGGGCTCTGTCATCGCTCCGTTCTTAATGCCCCAGGACCGCAGCTGCCTTCAAGATCAGAGGTATTACCCGAGATGTCACGAAGCCTGCTGCAGAGAATTTGAGGGGGAGAGACGTTGAAGTCGTTAGTGTTAGTACCCCACCCATGCCTTCGTTTCCACTCTATTATGCGCCTGACCTTTCTTACTATTTACCCGTATTTGACTTGCCTCGAATTTGATGCAAGCCTTTCCCAATCCAGGGTCTCATGATACTTGCTTTAAGTGCTTTGAATGGACTTGCCTATGGGGTTCGGGACTCCAGGCGTTTGCAACTTTAGGTTGTGACTGGGAAAGGGAAATGGAAAATTCTTTAAGTGAAAAAATGTAAGATGGCGGGAAAAGGTTAAGAACGGCAAGGCGAGTGTAAGCTGAATTTGAAGTAGACAATCTCAATACTGACAATCAGCGTCATGTCATAAGGATTATCAGCGAAATTAGCGATAACCGACGAATTTATTTATCCCATTCTTCTCGAATTCACTGTCTTACCCATGCTTCACTCTCATACACGGCTCACACATAATCACCAGCGCTCGTTGTATACTTATATGTATATAAATTATGCGTCCGATATTGGATTATGGAGGAGAGTATTTGTTCGAGTTAGAGATCAAAACATTACACTGATAAAATTAATCTGTTGTACATGTGCTGGTCCATATGTACATCATACAAAGCGCTAATACTAATACAAGTATATAAGCTCTAAAGCAACAAGGAAGATTAGCCAACCTTGCTTTACAATAACGTAATTATCCCCACGTGGGATTGGCAATTACGATCTACTTTGGAGTCAAATCCAGTTGGCTAATTTCTCTTTTTAGACTAGCTTTGATTTTTTTCCGGCGGTGTGTTCGAATCTGCCATGTTGCAGAATATCAGATTTATAAATGGTGCCTGCCATGAATAAGGTATTAAAGTAGAAAATTATAAAAATCTTTGGTAAAAATGTTACCTACTCATAGATCTCAAGATATAGTAACTGACCTTGAGGAAAGTAAAGAACTACCATTAGGAAAATTATACCCCCTCTCTTCCAATAAACTCGAACTTCTTATAGAATACTTAGATAAGATACTCCTAACTGGCAAAATATAGCTGAGCAAGAGTAGTACCGGTATACCTATATTTTTTACAAAATAGCCATACTATTGGCAGGCACCATTTTTCAGAGGCGAAGGCGTCGTCTAGCTACGAGATCAGTAGAAATTCGCTCCTGCTCAGAATAACTATACTTTTTGCTGGTTACCACGATGGTCGCGTCGATGGTATCAATCACCATAGATTCGTTAACATGCCGCAACTTATTGGACGCCTTCGCTAGCACCTGCCATTGGAATTACTTTGTCAAAGGCACGAAATCACCTTTTCACTTGAATACGCATATGCATACTTATTTACGCTTTGCGCAGAATTGAGAACAGCTCTAGGAGGGCGCATAAAAAATACTCAACAAATTCGGCTTCCTTAACATTCCTCAAGCTGTCTGAGTGTGACACGAAGTTCAGGACTTCTTGAAATTTGAGGAAAGGGCTAGCCGAATTACTCTGCGTTAAATAACAAAATTTGAATAGAGAAATGTCATACGTATGTAGGGGTGTAAACGTGGCTGCAGATGAAACATAGTCGGTATCAGGTAAGTTCTTGACGTAGCTTTGAAGTTAATAAAGACATACCATTGCCTCTGTATTCATTTGCAGAGCACATACAAAGGACCAATACATGGATTTTTTCTTTTTCTTCTTTGAACTCATTACTCTTGTGCGCAAGCTTAAGGGTCGCATGACGAGCCACTCGGAAGCCCAGGTGGATTCAAAAACCGACAAGTTGCTATTTACAAAGTATTAAAAAAATAAAAAAAAATAACAAATAAACAAATAAACGCAGAAACTAGCAAAATCCGCAGTTGCGGTACGTGGATAGCGTGTCTCTCTCTTTTTTTTTTTTTGGAACTCAGTACTCGTATGCACAACCTTAAGGGTCGTATGACGAGCCACCCGGAAACCCGGGTGGATTCAAGGGACGGTCAAGTTAATCTGACGCCCTGCGCAAACTACGTACAAATTCAAAACAAAGCGAGCGGATAACATAAAGCGATGTAGCAAATGTCAAATATGCGCACTCTCCTATCGTCCAGTGAATATAATATAGAAGAATTTGAATGGTAGTGTAGTGCGTGCGGCGGGAGATAGCGTGTCTCCCCTAGCGTCCGGCGCGGGAGCGGTAGAGGTAGGCGAAAAAAGTGTCCCACTCCTTCTTGTCTCCCTCTTCTTTTCTCGATATCGGCCTTCCCATGTTGTGACATCCCCGATGAGTTCACGGCGTTGGTTGTGGTGTTGGGGGCAGACGAACGTGATGTGGCGGCCGTCCTCCACTGGCTGGTCGCAGTGTGATTAACTCCTAACCACCTTGACGATGTCGCAAACCCGAAATTTCGAACAATCTTCTCCTGTGGTAACTTGGAAAATATCCTAAGGCATCACACCATACACACCATCCTCCGAACCATGTTCCACCCACCACGAGAGGTCTTGTGGGTTCTTCAAACCAGTGAGATCATAAGACATTGAAGGCCCATAACGGCTAGAGGCTCCTTCCGAATTTTGTGCCCTTCTAACGCTTGAATGGGCCCGGCCGTCGTGAGCAATGCCCTCTGCAGTAGCAGACCTAGGCCTAGAAGCTTCCTCAGGTTGCGGCTGCAGATAGGTAGCGGGGAAGGCGTGCGGTTCACGGTCGTCCGTTGATATCAGCGTGGTGATGCTGTCTAGGAATATCAAAAGATCCCGAGTAGGGACTCTTGCAATAAAGTGAGAGTCTGCTTCAGCCGGCGATGGCATGTCAAAAATGATCCTTCTGGCCTGGACTGTCGTTGCTGCCGGGTTCCAAGGGCCATCATCAATGGTGTTTTCAAGATAGCGTGTGATTGAGGGCGATGGTGTGCTCAACTTCCTTTGATGGCCCCGTGTAGATGCCGAGGGATCATTACGCTCCGGGGCTAAGTCCACCAGGCTGAAGTCCATGACGTCCCTAGTAGCTAAATATCTGCATTGTCCCGTTCCTGATCCCTCGTTGAACTCGCATGGCTCGGTACTTTCACCGGCCCTCGAAACCGAAGGCTGACTACTAGTACTGTATGAGCATGATCCGCGGGTATTAACCCAATCATCACAATCCTCCAACCCTGAACCTCCGGAGTGCCGGTCTGCTGTGAGCAAGGAGCACCTAGGTATCCTAGCATTACGACAGTCAGAACGGGGGAAGATGTTAGTTGCTGGTGACATTTTGAGCTCAATAGTTATGATGAAACGAGATTTTGATTTCTCGGGAGTTCAAATGTGATAGTTTCTGGGAATCGATGAGGAATGAGAGAGGTGGGATATCATGCGTAGTCTTCAATGCTTGTGATTGATTCCGTGAGTGGTCTCGCCCATTGCACTGTAATGAAGAAGAACACAGATGTTTTTCAGTCATGGACGGAAGGAATCATCTTATAAATGTATTGAATGGGCCTAATTAACCCATGCTGATGTGAGATACAGAGTGTTGTACATAGGCCGAGATTTGTATTCAATTCTGCAGCTTCACCATCACTCTCTATGGTTGACAAAATGGCAAAAGGCTCGCTTCTCTGCAGTGTTAGGAGAGCCTCTGCGCGTGCTCAGTATTGTCTCGGGATCCCTGCTAACCGGCGAACCTCTGAGCTCTAGTTGCCTGACCCCAGCTAGGGGAGTCTTCTAATCCTTGAGTCCACCCGGGTTTTGGGGTGGCTCGTCATACGACCCTTAAGGTTGTGCATACGAGTACTGAGTTCAAAAAAAAAGAAAAAAGGAGTCTTCTAATCATGTACATACGTACATGCGAGTTCAGGCTTTCATGTGCACTTTGAACATTTAATTAAATATTGATTTCTCGCGTCTTAAAGTGACGGCAGGAAGATTTTACAAATTTCTAAATTCTTTGGCTTTTTTTCACTAGTATGCAAATCTTAAAAGTAATATCGGGGCTAGAACCAAACTTCAAGGGGCATCCTTTTCCGGACATACATGCAATCTAGGGGAATTTGTTGGGCGTACGTTTGCTGCTGCAGCTGAGCCCCAATATATATTGTCTCCAAACGCATCCAATTAGGAGATGCGATGTGATTAGTGCGATTACGCCCTTCAGGGATAATTTGTTTCATGCATTTTCTTACCCACAGATCAACCGATTTTCCACGTGGGCAAGCATGCTGATGTGCTGTACGGTTTTATATTATATCCTAGCCATCCAGTGACAACTGCGACACCGTTTAATTTACACCGCTACCCCGTATTACAGGCCTCGAAATTTAAGCAGACCATTGGATATAATGGAGTACCCATCCAGCCAACAATCTAGAAAATGCACACTGGTGCCTAGTAGTTGTGCGTGTTCCCATATTTCGAGTGGATGAGATCGGCCTCAATGACGAGTAACATACCTTTTGCAAATAGGCAAGTCTATTGCTATATTTGATGTCGGTATCTGGCTAACTGGGCACCTGAGAAACGTTGCAGCCGACAGCGGTTCACCAAACCCTTAATGATACAAATTTAGCAGGAATCCTGAGCTATTGCGCTGGAACAGTATTTACTTAGTTGAATTCCCGAGATGCAACATAAGCCTGTGGCTGGATTAGTCCAGTTGCCGACGATTAGGCAGAGTCTGGCGGGGTAGAGGTGGGGGCGGGTGTCGAAACGCGCATGCCTGTGGATTCCTGGCCAGGTAGTAGGAGCAAGGCGCAGTGCAAAGTACTTGACAGACGCATGACTAGGCAAAAACGTGGATGGTAGCATAAACCAGGTCGGTCGGTCCTTGAGTTCCGAGTCAGGCGGCTATACTGGCTCCACTTCGTCCGGAAAGTCGACTCTCCTGCCTGCCCTAACTGCGATCACCCCTCGGAGGACGGCTATCACATAACCTTTGACTGCCCCCACCACCACCAGCAACACAGGGAGCTTATCGGGAACGCCAGGATGTGGGAGGATTTAGACACACCGATATGGAGGAAGGAGGAGGGAGAGGAGGAGGAGTGGGATGCGGTGGAGGCGTTCTTCGCCTACCTCTACCGCCCCCTCGCTGGACGATAGGAGAGTGTGTATATTTGATATTTGTTGCGTTCCTTTATGTTATTCGCTCGCGTTGTTTTGATTTTGTACTTAGCTTGCCCAGGGCGTCAGATTAACTTGACTGTCCCTTGAAACCACTCGGATTTCCGGGTGGCTCGTCATACGACCCTTAAGGTTGTGCACACGAGTACTGAGTTTAAAAAAAAAAAAAAAAAAAAAAAAAAAAATTGGCAAACACAGCTATTGAGTAGTTGTTAGTTCTAACTGCAGCCGCCTCGCATTGGGCTCCAGTGTTAAGACTCAAACCCACACAGAAGAGGAAGGGCTTGTCTTATGTTGGTGCTTGACGGCGTACAGTTCTAGTTCACGGTGCTCGGTATGTGCATGCTCGATGTGACTCTCTTTGTTCTGTCTCGATAATCTTGATAATGATGTATCTGTCAGGTCTCTACCGCTGAAGAGCCTTGATGGCCACTTCCTCGTAGGCCTGACTAATCTAAGCTAAGGTATCTATACAAAACTAAACACCCGATTCATCGAAACCTTATTATCGGGGCTACTACAATCCCCCCGTAACAGTGTTGTTTTGACAGTTGTGTTGTTTTGACACTTTGCTCTTTGTACGTGCCTCGCGCAGGGCGGCCAGATTAACTTGACTGTCCCTTGAATCCACCCGGAATTCCGGCGTGGCTCGTCATGCGACCCTAAAGGTTGCGCACACGAGTACTGAGTTCAAAGAAAGAGAGAAAGAAAGAAACCGCGGCGGCTATGGTCGGCCAGGGCCGCCGGGGAAACCCAGACATCATTCGGAACCGATTCCTAGGCAATTTTGCCACGGTGGCGGATGCTGAGCGAATGGAGCTCATTCTAGCATTTGAGGCCTTTAAGGAGTCAGACATGCTGCTCTTATTAACGAGCTCCATGACTGCCAGGCAGACACTCCTCAGCCTTGCCCAGGGCCTTGCTCCCAGGTCGGGATCGAATGCAAGCTCAATACCCTACCAAAGGTCCGGCGGACGCGGCGCACCTGCTCAGCTGTACGGGGGTAGCTGATGGGAGGGGGCGGATATGGGAGGAGATATGGGAAGACCCGGAGTGGTGTGAGAAACTGGCGGAGGCATTGCGGAGATAATTTCCTTGTGTATGTTGGAAAGGGGATATTCGATTGCGGGGGGTATCTGGTCATGTACGTAGATACGGGGCAGGGAGCGGCCCAGTGGTTGGACAATTCCTCCAGGCTTAACCTGAGGGAATGCGTTGCCTCGTCATAAGCGAGCTCGAGAAGCTTCAATACGAGTATTGATTTACCAAAAAAAAAAAAAAAAAAAAAAAAAGATCCAGCGGCATTATGACACTGGTATCTCGTGAGTTAGGAGCCACATTGGGATCCCCGGCAATGAACAAGCGCAGATGCAGCCTTCGAGTCTGCACTAGGGTCCGTCACATGAAGCCCACGAGCGGCGACCGAAGGGGGATTTGAGCCATGTCCAAGGCCAGACAGGACACGGTTCTCACCGCACGTCGTGGTACAGAGAGTATCTCTCGGCCTATAGGAAGGATTGTTGGCTCTTTTTCTTTTTCGCCGCCTGACAAGACAGAAAAAGGGGCACATCTTAAACAGGCCAAAATTCCGAGGACCAAAGTCACGAAAAATTGTTGATTGCTACTTTATAATGCAAATTCGCAATTAGAAGTTGCGCACGCGCCGAGAACTTGAGATAATATGAACTCTTACTTCTGTTCGTTCTCCTAGTTTAGTACCACAGGAAGCTGCAAAAACAGTGTCAAAATGAAAAGGAGAAAGTTGCTATGGGGTACAAACCCTTGTCAATAGCCAGGTTAACGCTTCAAATCATTAACCGTTACTCCCGAATACATTAGATAGATCGGCGCGCATATGCACGCATTGCGGGGTTCGACCCTTTCTTTTTTCCCAGTCAACACTCGCATCTAGCCTGCGAGGCACCGAACTTCCCCTTAAAGCGAGACAAGAAGCGACGCATAATTATAACACCTACATAATAGCCAAACGCGCGAAATACTTAGGTACACCAAACATCCCCAGCTCCGCTGCTCGTTCATTCACAGATTGAAGCTCCCCAAAAAAAGTTCTCTAAGTCCACCGTGATAGTCCGATCGCCTTCCTTGACCTCTTAAATGCCTTTGCCGGGTCATCCATGTACGCAGGCCCTATGCTATATGCGAGTAACGACTTCACAAAAAAAAAAGCTAGGAGTGCAAGTTAATTTCCCTACCGAGGTTTTGACAGCCTACAACCGCTTAATGTGGATGCATACAGGCAGACCTAGCGATCCAGTATGTTACAGCTAGGTGGCAAAAAAAACTAAACGGCCTTATGCAAGCCGTATGCACGTCTTACATTTAGCGCGCATATTTTAGGCTTAGCCGCACACAGATACAGTATGCAGTATTGGAGCTATATAGATCCAGCGTGAAATGCATACATAGAACAAGAAATGCTACGGATCTAGTACTTTGTATAGCAACCCTCTGCCTTAATAACAGCCGCTATAGGGCGAGGCATTGAGCTGTAGAGACTCTCCAAAATCTCATTGGTCCCACGCTCAATATAGCACTTGATGAAGCCATGTATGGCGCCTTTTGATCTTTTTTTTTTTTTTTTTTTTTTTTTTAACTCAGTACTCGTATGCACAACCTTAAGGGTCGTATGACGAGCCACCCGGAAACCCGGGTGGATTCAAGGGACAGTCATGTTAATCTGACGCCCCGGGCAAGCTACGGACAAAATGACGACGCGAAAGAATAAAACAAAGCAAAGCAGCAAATATTCAATATGCCTACTCCCTTATCGTCCAGCGAGGGGGCGGTAGAGGTAGGCGAAGTATGCCTCTACCGCATCCCACTCCTCCTCCTCTCCCTCCTCCTTTCTCCAAATGGGTTTGTCTAAATCCTCCCACGTTCTGGCGTCCCCGATGAGCTCCTGGCGTTGCTGGCGGTGGTGGGGGCAGTCGAAGGTGATGTGGTGGCCGTCCTCCGAGGGGTGGTCGCAGTTGGGGCAGGCTGGGGAGTCGACCTTGCGGACGAAGTGGAGCCGGGGCCCGGTTGGTGCGCAGCCAGGTGTAGGCTGATAGGGCGTGTCGGTGCCATAGGCATCTGTTGGATCCGTACCCTGGTTCCGATCGCATGTCCTTCCGCCTTGCCTTGGCTGCCGTCCGGATACCCGCTGCTGTTGCCACCTGTTGAGTCCCGGCAATGCGGCCCAAGGCTGATTCGTATGCCGCCCTCTTGTCTGCCCTTCTC
The DNA here is from genome assembly GCA_015179035.1 of Tirmania nivea. Classification (NCBI taxonomy): domain Eukaryota; kingdom Fungi; phylum Ascomycota; class Pezizomycetes; order Pezizales; family Pezizaceae; genus Tirmania; species Tirmania nivea. Next base: position 138,779 of record WHUY01000052.1, on the reverse strand, counting down.
TTACTTTCTCCTGGTCGGTGGTGAGTATCCTACCATCTTCCGTCATGATATCCCCCATAAGGGGAGAGCATTTGAATGGGTCTTTTGCAATTCTAACCACCTCCCAGGGGTCCTTGTGCCCATGCTCTTCTAGGAACTTTCCCCAGCCCTCCTTCTTTTTCCTCTTAATCATACGGTGGAGGTCATCTCTTGCCTTCTCATATCCTTCACCCTTCCTGCCAGCCATTTTCGTCCTCTTGAGCTGTACGTTTAGCTCTTCATCCCACCACTTTTTAGACCTCGGCGTGGCCTCCTTCTGCTTGCAAAGCTTCCTAGCTACCTCACACAGGTGATTGTAGGCATCTCCGTGATGAGTTGGGGTGTATAATGGGTTGGCATCAATATACTTATTCCATTTGGTCCAGTCTGGGGTGGTATATATTCGGCTGCTCATCTCTGAGCTGGTACCCCGCATTTGGATAGTAATAGCGATAAGGGCGTGGTCTGATCCCAGCCAAGAGCATGAAAGGGTATGTGTGGTAGCTTGGAGGCCCTTCTTAACGAAAATCAAGTCTAGGCAGGATGTGATGCTACCTCTTCGGAAGGTGATGGTATTAGCTGGGATGAGTTGATCGAAATCTTCTTCAAAGGTGTCATGGACCACATTGCCTCTATTGTTAGTAGTCTCTCCCCAAGCAGCGTGGTGCGCGTTGAAGTCCCCCAGTATAATATCACTCATAATGTCTAGCTGCCCCTGTAGGGTATCTGTGTTGGTATCACCCGGGAGGCGCCTTTTGATCGACCCATGTAGTCTGCAATTTGTTGGTAACTCCATCCTTGTTCATAGGCAAAACAATCTTTCCTTTCTCAAAGTCAGAGAGCTGTTTTTGCTTGCTCAGTGCTTGCAGAGGAGGATTATCTAGGGGAGGATCATTTGTAGAGGAGGCATCTGTAGAGGGTTCCAGGGAATTTGAGGGACAATGTTGGGCCATATCAGCGTGACTTAACACTAACAAAATGGTAGAGGACTAGGATATAGATATTCGGAATGGACGGCCAGGAGATCATAAGTAATAGAACATAACGTGGTAAGACATTCACCAAAGACGTGATAGGCGCGATTTGATGCATTGAATCTGAATCAAGCGCGCTGCATGCTCAGGCCTTTAATGCAGCGTTCAGTTTTTTTTGCCACCTAGCTGTATGACCGGAGCTTACTTTTAGTGTCTCTAATACTATGCCAATTAGTAGTCTGGTTGCATGACCTCTCCGTACCAATTAGCAACTTTAGAATATACCTTACACAGAAGTAAAAGTAAAGTGGTTTGAGTGTCCCTCACCTCCAGAGTAAGTCGGTAACTCATGCAACCGAGCCTGTCACCCCCGCAGCCGAAATATTCCGCATAATCTATACTTATTCGTTTGTGAATATGCAGTCACATAATAGACGTACGTTTCCCCAGGATACTGGATACATAAATATGTATGCGGTGTTATCTATATCGTGTCGTCCGGAACACCAGTTTAGCAAGGGGACTTCCTGTCTCAGACCAGATTAACAGATGTTATACATTTCGGAAGTGTTGTGCCAACCAGACTATGTTATATAGCGATGTTTAATTAATGCAGGATAGAGTAGTAACCCTGGCCAAGGCATGCGTGATTAGGCTAGAGATCTAATCTACTACCGCAATGGTACACCACTTCTTCGTACAGCTAGCTTGGTGCCAACCAGACTATACAGTGGCAAAAGTTTCATATGCTGCATAAAAGGCCCGAGCATGCAGCGCACTTGATATAGATTCAATGCATCAAATCGTGTCTATCCCAAGTTGGTTAGGGCACAGGGTTGGTATACAAAGAACTGTGGAATTCCTTGTTTTATGCCACATCAAATGTATATAGTGACCGATACTACATATCTTTGCGCGGCTAAGCCTAAATTATGCGCGCTAAATGTTAAACATGCACACACCCTTTATGCAAGCCGTATGATTCCTTTTGCCACCTAGCTGTATGCAACATTACGTAATTATTGATATCCGCAATCGTCAAAGTCATGCATGTCGAATTGTTTGGTTGGCCAATTGCCGCATGCACGTGCATACCCTGCCACCTTCAGGGTAAGTAACATAAGTATGCATATATGGCAGCGAGCGCATGGACGACTCCAGTCCAGAACATAATCTTCAATCGTGTGCAGAATCCTTGTGTGCAACTAACCACGTCCAGAACAATTGGTGCCCACGCGGAGGATCGCACAGTGATTTACTTTATCGAATACTTTTGTTGGAATTTTCTCATTCCGAAGTTGAAGGACTGAGACCGGCACTGCGGTTGGATATTCCCAGTATCCCAGGACGCGGCCTTGTAGTTAGTTTGCATGTAATCTATTCGCCGAATAGGCAACATGCATGAATTTCCCTTGGGCGAATCAGGCAGCGGTGCATGTGAGTTGCTACTTGTTAGGATCGAAAATATAGGTTGGAGACAGGGAGATTTCTAGGGAAATAAGAGTTAGATAACAATATCTGAAAGAACGGGGCTTTTTGAAATAGATATCCTCTTGAAGACCTTACTTACACCCCAATAAACCTCCCGCTTGCCTAGTAGGCACCTGTGATGTTCCGGAGGGCCTTAATATAAATACCAGGCCTACGTCCAAGGCTATATTGACTTATCGAATGAAAAGCCTTAATAAGTTTGAAGTTTAGTTTACCTAAGAGCTCAACCACGCCATATGGAGGAAGTCAGACGGGGGAGACACGGTTTGATCTCTGGAAGCCTTTTGTACCTACCTCTACTAGCGCCAACAGCAAGGGAAGGAGTCCCTTGTGTCCGACTATTAGTTATTTATGCAGATTAACTCGCCTGACCCAGGAATCCACCCAGGCTTCTGGGTTGTTCGTTTCCGACCGTGCACACGAGTACCATCCATTACGGGGGATGGGGATCACCACAGGGATGTGGATCATGGATCAGCATGGCTCTAACTTCATTTCGGGCGAGATTGAGCTGTACGAGAACCCAGAGTAGGCAGACGAATTAACACGAACCAAAGACCTCCGAACAGTCCCTGTGAGAGGTGAATGGTGGGTGCGAGGGATTGTACCCCGCTGGAAGGGGGGTAATGGGGCCACCAAACGGATAACAAACCAGGTGAAGTAGTAAGTGATAAACCACTCAGACATGCATCCCATGGTCCCAATTGATTATTAGATATCCCAACATGTAATTGGGATTAAATTGTAACCATTGGGGCCATAGTTGAGCGGTCAGCTTTGCCTGAACCCATGCTTATCCTTTGTAGCCAGAGATCACTTTATATCTGCTCTCTTTGGCTGTAAATTCAAGCTAGTTAATATCTTGCTATCAAAACACCACCATAACCATTCCCAATTTTGGCTCTGATCCTATTAAGCAGGCCAGGTTTACCGTTCCCGATCATTTAGTGGTGGTATGTAGCTTGCTGAAGGTGCTAATGCTGACCCACAATAATTCCCAAGCGCTTTGGAATTATTGAGGGTCAGTATTAGCACCTACCACCACAATATGCTTTACATGGTACTCTGTCACAATTGGCCCGCCACCAGTTCGAACCATTATGGCGGCTGCACACTGTGGATGGAAGTGACTGGCGGCAGTCAGGTAGGGTCCGGTGATGCCAACGAGGACGAGAAAATTCAAGCGGCTTGATGTAGTGCTATCCCCGAACCTACAGCGGATGGGGACCAGGGGAGTTCCGAATAGTGCTTCGAGTAAGGATCCGCAACCTCCGGCAATTAGGCGGATGAGAGTGTGGAGTGGCCCCGGAAAACATTTAAGGACGGCATCTCATTGACGCTTTGGCCTAGTTTGTAATCTCGGCGATTGCAACATCCCATTAGTACCACTCGTAACGGAAAGTATAACTTAAGAAGGTCTCCACGAGAGGCTGGTGCCCGCCAGACTAGGAGGGCCTATGGGGCAAATGATCCTGCAACATAAAACACCCCAACGCATCCATAGTCTCCTTCCTCCCACCCGTGAAAAGCCTCCACCTCTTCTTGCCATATACCCCTCGAAAATCTTAAACGGCTGCAGCATCATAATCACTAGACTCACTATCTAACATAGCGGCTACACGTGGGCCATGGTGCGTCACATTCGTTTCGCTTAAGGCGGGATTATTCCGGTGGATGCATGCGAAGGGGAAGAAATCATTTGGAATCTAGTTCAAAGAGGGCGTAGCTGGCGGATGGGATTGTGTAGAACTTTGCGGAGGAGGATTGTGCATTTTCAGAGAAGAGTAGTGCAGACGAGCGGAAATGTTTGGTACACCCAAGGTCGTATATTATCTATAACTTGGCTTTGTGAAGATACATATGTATATTGCTTGCTATGTTTTGTTAATATGTTGAACGCAAAATGCATACCGCTCGGTGTATATTTTATGCAACTTTTTCAATGAGGTCCTACCGGATAAAATTTGCATCAACTGAATTCTTGTACCAAGCAAGGTTACGCAAGTTAGAATGAACTTCCAGAGCTCGTTCAGGTCCATGGATATGCAAATATAAATATGCATGCCCAAAACGTACTGACAACCAGAATCTTTGACATAATTCAGGTAATAAAACTTGAATACGCCTTAAAATGTACGTACATTCCGGTATCGGTTTGCTGGCGCCGCATCAGGGCGTTTGTGGTCAACCAGTCATAGGGTAATATCTACAGACGTGTGATTCTTGTTGCTTTCTTCAGTGAACTGTGAGTTCTTTTGTCCTATGTATAGCTCATGCGCGCCTGGGAGTAACTATGCTAGTTCTTTTTTTTTTTTTTTTTTTTTTTTTTTTAAAAGTCTATACGTCTATGGAGCCTAAGGCTATGAGACGGCCCCGTTCCCTCATCTCAGAAGACTCGGTACATCCACGGGACAACGGATTGCATGAGCGCCCCACCTCCCGAACCAAGGAAAACCTAACAGAAAACACCCCTTCCTCCCCCGCCACGCCCCATACCGGCCCTCCCCTTAAAACAACCACCGCCACGCCCCCTACCGGCCCTCCCAAATATATATGAATCTGCCGCCGCCACGCCCACTCCCGGCCCTCCCCTCCATGTAGCCCCCCCCGCTCAGTAGCCCCCCCGCTCAGTAGCCCCCCCGCTCATACCAGGTCCAAGTTGGCGAAGAAGGTCTCCGCCAGATCCACGATGATTTCCTTCCCCCCATCCTTTACCTTTTTTAACCACCTCTTCCGAACGTCCACCTCCTCCCAAGTGCTCCATCGTCTTTCCCTTCCTTCCCCATGCGAGCAGACCAGGGCCACGTGGCTGCCTGTCTCAGGCTGCTCACCACATTTCCGGCAGCTGGGGTCAGCAGTGTTATCCAATTTTGCGCGCCAGGACTGGAGGTTCCCCTTTTCAGTCCTGCAATGGACGTAGTTGACCCTTGCCTTCCTCTACCCTACCCATTACCGCCCCCGCCACCTTTCTTTCCTCCTCTCTTTCTAAATCTATGGCGGATCCGAGAGAACCGTTTCAGACATAACTAGGGAGGCTTTGAGTCGCAAAGACGCAACATTGAAGCAAATAGCAACAGAACTGCCACGAATAGCTTCCCCAGGTGGATTCTCCGTTAGGCAAGTAGATTGAGGGAAGGCGGGCTGGGTACTAGCAAGCCAGGAATACCTAAAGATATACTTCCTGGTACTAAGAGCGTCAATCAAAGTTACTAATATATCATCAAGACGCAAAGCTATGGCCTATTGACCCTAAAAGACTGAAGGCGTACTATCACACCTAAAATGTAATTAATCATTGAAAACTCATAAAGTCCAAGAAATACCTATAGCAAGCCTCCCAGACAGGGTATATGCCATCAACAAAAACAGATTCCAACCCTATAGCCACTCATATCACTGGCAATATATCTCTACCTACAGTTTACATTATTTAGTATTGAAGGTCTTATACTGCAATGCCACATTAATCCTCCACAACGACCATTCGTGGATATCCCAAATCAAACACCATAGAAACGCCATCGCACACCCCAGAACTAACGCCGGACGTTCATATCCTACTCCCACCATGCCCCCTTTATACCTCGGTACAGCCTAGGCCACTTCCCCTTCCAATTTCTCTCCAGTCACATGCACCTCCCCATCTTGCCCCTCCCGGCCCCCTTCCTCCCTCCTCCTCCTCTCCATCTCCCACCTCCCACAAGCACACCCACTCCCGCCCTCCCCCACGCCCAAACATGCGCAAGCCCACTCCCACCTCCTCCCCTCCCCCACACACCTAACCCACTCCTCCTCACACCCCCACCCCACCTTCTCTACACTCGTCCACCCCTGCCCTTCCTTCCTCCCTTGATCACCATCATACTCGCCAATCTCCACCCTCACCCCTTCCATCCTCTTCCCTCCGAGCCAGGGGGATAGATACCATTTCTCCGGTTTTCCTTTAGTCGTATAAATCCACTTCCTGCCTGCTTCAACCCACACCGCCCCATGCTTCCCCAACGCCAATGGCCTCTTTCCCACGTTACTCCGAATTCGCGCAGTCGGATGCACAACCTCATACGTCTCCCCCTCAATCACTTCCGTCGCCAGGGTAATCGGCAACGGCAGCGGTAACGGCACAGGCAATTTTTCATTCAAACCTTTCTTCCTCTTTAACCCTACATAATTTCCCAGACATCTTACGCACGAGCCCGCCCAACTCGTCACTTCAGTAATCGTACAAGAATTCGTCAGGTTCGTTGTCGCCCAATCCACCCCCATGGCAGCCGGATCCACAAGCCTCGCTCTCGCCACCATCTCCGCCTGGAGCTTCCTTATCCCCTCGGGTCGAAACACGATAAAATCCTTGCATTGGTCAATCATCCAGAGGAGTGTCAAGTTGCTGTATTCAGAGTACAAGGATAAATCGATATGACCATTCGTTTTATCCCAGACTTTCTCATGACCCCCGCCAATGTCGGCGTGCACCCCAGGGAACCAGCATTGCAGGAGAGTGGGGCGTTTTGCAGTGTTTATTGCAATGGCGCGGAGCCGGCCGGGGTCGCGCTTGATGGGGGTTGGAGTGGTGGAGGTGGGGTTTTTAGAGGGCCGACGGAAGGGCTGGTCGGGATAGGTTGGGTTTGGGGGGGGCACGGGGCACCGGGGAGTGCCGGGAGGGGGCTCGTCGCGGAGGGACCACATGGTGGGAGTCATGACTCGGCGGTGTTCATCGAGAGCGAGGGCGTGGAAGGCGTTTTCGATGCCTGCGCAGAAACAAAAGAAAAAAATAAAAGTCAGTTCATAAATATCTCCCTCACCGACGACGGACTTATGTACCATAATCCAACCCCGTATCCCAAAACCCAAACCTCCGATTCCATTCTTTTGCTCCCCACCACCCCCCCGGCACGCCCAAACTCCCCACCGTGTCCCACACCCCCACGACCTTGATCGGCACATTCATATGTCTCCTGATCCCGTGCCCCTCCTTCCTCAACCACTCCACCCACTCTCCGGTGCTCTTGCGGTATTTATACCGCGCCCAAATCTCGCTAAAGTGCTCCATCTCGGATTTAAACAGAATGCCGAATTTATTTACAAAGCCGGCCAGGGAGCGAGCGGTGTACGCACCCCGGGAGAAGCCAAAGATGGAGATTTCGTCGGGGGGCTCGTAGTTGTTCACCAAGAAGGCATAGGCTTCGCGGACGTTGGATTCGAGGCCGCGGCCGAAGGCAGCTGCACCACGTCATTGAGATCAATAAGGCATTCCCCTGGAGTTAGGGGTTGGGAGGAGGGATTATATACCGTCAAATGTGCGTGGTAACCAACTCCCCCTACTCCCCACCCCCGCCTGGTAATACACCACCTGCTGCACCGCCCTGGGTATCTCCACTCCCGCCGTCTCCCCCTCTACCTCCGGCTCCAACACCTCCGTCGTGACTTCCCCCTCATTCACCGTAACTCCCGCCTTCACCTCCGCTCCCATGACCATCTCCACCCCGCCATACTGCTGATCCGGGCAACTCGTATCCACAAGCCAACCCAGCCTAGCAACATTACTCGGAAACATGTCTGTCGTCCCGCCAAAGAGGCTAGTTTCTTTGGTCTCGAGGTACCCAGCACGCTGCCATGTGCCATCGCAGGCGACGATGAGGCGCTTGTAGAAGCCGTCGCGTGGGCGCGCGTACGTGTAGTTTTGGTTGGTGGAGTGCGGGTGGAAGTCGCAGCGGGGGTCGGGGTCGGGTGGGGTGCTTTTGGAGTCGGTGGAGAGGAGGCCCGGAGAGGGGATGGGTGCGCTGCTGAGAGGGACATGCTAGTTAGTTCTTGTATAATACCAGATATATACCCACCCATACGTCGTATCAAGCTCCAGCGGAAACGAAAAAGCTCCTTTTCTTTTCCCAATTCCACCCCAACTTCACCACCAATTCTCGCCCTCTATCTCCGTCGTATATATATATACCCACCGGCACTGCCGGGCTCCTCCTCTCCATTAAAGAAACCAACTGGACTCACCCCTCCACGCCTTCCTGAGGCAACACTCCAATGTCTGTCTCGGCTTTCATCCTGTACCTTAGCTCAGCAGTCGCCGTCGAATCATCTATATGTAGGCTGTACTTTCGCAGACAAAGCCTATCCACACATGCAGGAGGGACACCGCGGACCTCTTGTACTGAGTCTCATACCTCCTCGAGCCCCCACCGCTGCGTCTCGTCTCGGAAGTGCTATCCTTTGTGACCCTTGCAGCCAGTGAACCCCTGCATGTGGGAAATGAATGCATGGCATGTCTCAGTACGTGTGATTGCACAATCACAATCAGCAATCGTGGCGTTGGTTTTCTCTCCAGTGGGCGTGTTCAATGGCATAATCATCATTTGGAGTAGGTAGCAGCGCATTTACTACTCACAGTGCGGAGTGGTACGATCGTCTACCATATTCCGGCAGCTCGGAGAACTAATCGCAGGAGGCGAATCAACCATTTAACTAGGCTTTTTCAGAAAGAATATTTAAAGCAACCGCAAATAAAATAAAAAATGGTCAAGACGATCACACTGGCCTCATATTGGACCTCATTGGTCCACTGCGGGTACGAGAGAAGATACCCCGCTCAATTAAGTAGGCGTGCAAGCGATGAGATGCAGTACCGAGTATATATGTACGTAGGCATCCGTGACTCCACTCCAGCTGGCCAACTGTCTGCTAGATTTATAGGAGCATTTGGAACATTGTGGTTACCTATGCCAGCACGCTGCTTCGAAGTGCTGTTCCTGTCGGTCCTGTCAAGGCAGCACTTCGACAGCCTCCAATGGGATTTCTTCGGTGAGGCTCAATGCAGATCCAGCTCTTGCAGTTCGCGGGCATTTTTCCTTGTTTGATACTGATCGACGCGACGTATACCTATGTAAGCCGGAAGGAGGAAAGGTACTTTTGGTGTGCACCTCCGCGCCTTTCCTGAGTCGATGCCAGCTATTATGAGTGCTGACCCTTCAAGTTAGCATGTGATGTGCATTGCAGCCTCATGTAGCGCTAATGTATGATGCCCATGCGATTTTCTTTTTTTAATCTGTTTTCTTTCATGATATGCCCCTCCTTTGGCAAGTCAATTAAAAGAGACGCAGAGCAAGGGAGGGAAGAGCTTAATATACAGAGGGCCTGCTGTTCAGGCGGTTAGAAGCCCATGATATCCAAGTCGATGGCTACGTTATAACGTGCTGTTGCCTTGGCGCTCGTATTGGCGCTTGTAGTACTCCGTAGTCTGGCACAACACCCTCCTGCGCTCGTAGGTACTTAATGTGCTGTGGACCAGAATTAGGTTAGTCTGGTTGGCACGAATAGGTAGCCTTTCATACAGTCCAATTCTGGGTCATACAGGATAAAGGTACAGTGCCGGCAATGCAACTCATTACAACAACATTGCTACGTGCTTGTTCTATAGGTTCTAATTTTTGGAGGCGGAGTTGCAACCAACGATCTATACCAATGAAATAATCTAGATACGAGGCTCAGGTTGCCTGGAGCCTGTTTAGTTACTCAGATTCTCTATAATATCATATATATGAGTGTTCTGAAGGTGTCCCGTGACTATATATAGCCGCTATAGTTGGTACTATCGTAAATAGCAATCATGCATATGCATATATCAGGCCTCCCGTCCGCAGCCACGCTACACTCAAAGAGAAGACCGGCGACGACAAACATGAAATCTCAAGTTTACTACAATACGATTCTCCTTTCTCTCTGTGTGCACGTAAAAGCTACGGAGTATGTACACACACTGTACAAGAAACTGAAATTACCTCGTCTTCCACCTCCAAACCATTGCCTAAAAATATATGTAACCAGCATCCCGTGACCCGGGAATGGTATCGATATATCTCTCTGGATGACCTACTAAGCTCAGGATTGGCCCAAAGTTTGCAAATCCAACTCTTTACTGCATGATGTATATGCATGTCAGGAATCGTTGCAATACTACGGGCCTGCGAAGTGAGCGCTCTCCACACCTCAACATTAATTAAAGTTCCAATATTTATTACTACTGCCCTCAGTAACATTTCCTTCATTTTCTCCTTTGGAAGTCTCTCACAAAGTACAAATGGTTACAGTCAGGAAGGTGCCAGGAAACATGGAGCCAAATCTGTCACGGGTCCAAGAGGGACTTGGATGGTCCGATAAAAATGAAATACAGGGAGTTCCGGATTCACCGCGTGAGAATTACGACAGTGGACCGTCACATTTGCCTCGCTCCTTCTCTAGATCCATGTCCATGAGCGCACGCAAATGGGAATCTAGTCGGGCTCCTGGAGGGTCAATTTCAGATACCAATCCGCCCCGCCGCAACTCAACCCCTTTGCCCAGCTCTAGCTCCCGACAGACTGCAAGCTCCGGTTCCACCTTGAATCCCCGCGCTGCTGAATTTTTCCTTTCCAATCCGAATCCAGTACCTCCGCAAAATGATGTTAAATCCAATCTGGAAACAAGAACATTGGGAAACCCTGCGTCAACCGGCTCTCCGTCTGAGAAGGGATCAGTAGCTGCGGCGAGGGATCAGTCCCTCGATGATGCAGCATATGCAGCTACCTTATGCCTTGAGGAACTCGAGATGCTCGATCCATTACTTGGGGAGGAATATAGGGCTGGTCTGTTCCTGGAGGAAGCAGATTCGGCTAGTGATTATCAGCATGAGATATTGGGGAGTAGGAAAGCTGCGTTTACAAGACAATTTCTAAAACTCCAAGAAGATGCGTTTAGGGCGTTTAAATCAGGAGCATGCACAGATAATGGGGATGATGATTCCCAAGTGACAATTTCCCAGGTTACATTCTCAGCGCCACGTAACCAGCACCGTGAGGAAACTGTTCAACAGCTATGCTCGGCAACATTCGCACCACAATTGTCAAGGGAAGACATAGCTTGTACCCCTCCAGCCAAGCCAGACTCCCGTATTTCAAATTCGTCCATGCTTGGTCCATCTCAGGATACAAATACTAATGGTTCAGACCCCAATGAGGAGATTACCACGGACCTATCGTCGCCTAGGGCAGCAGCAGAAATGCAAGCTGCAGCGAGGAAGGCTGGAGAAGCGGTTAATACAATGGAAAAACAACTCTATGAATTGGAGCAGCATCTTGAAGAGTTTGATGCTGAGGCAAGCTCAGGCAGCAAGCCCCTCGCGCCACAGCTGAGCCTGATCCGTAAGGTGTGTCTTTCGTCTTTCGTCATTCGTGTTGTGGTGACACTAAGTATATACCACTTATAGGAGTACCGACGTACCAAGATGTGTAGTCTTGATCTTGCTGGCGAAATTGCAAACTATTCCCGCCGTGAGTTTTCGGTATCTAGGATTGTTTGATTTTCACGTGGTAATTTAGAATAATGCTAAACGAGATAGGGTTTTCTGAAACCATCATCCCAACCTGCCTCAACAATCAGGTACCCCTGAGCGAACGCAAGGACGCACTAGATGATTATATCAACGTAGGTCTTCAACCCTGATGTTAGCTGGGAGGGAGGCCGGGGGGTTTATCAGGAATAATTGATTAAGATACTCGGATTCATCCTAATCTCTTTATTGCAACTCTTCAGGAAGCTAGGAATTTTGGTACTGGGGCGGAAGATATCGCAATACAATGGGCACGCATTAAAGACCAATTCCTCAAACTGACAGCCTCGTTCGGTGGATGGGAAGGAATAGAGGAGAAAGTAAAACTCAAAGATCTGGGATACCTCAAAGAAATTATGGCGAACCTGGAGGTTCAGATGGAGTCAAGTGCTCATACCGCAAAGACTATGAACCTTTTGCTTGCTGGTGCTGGGCTCACGGTCATCGCCGTAGCCGCCATTGGCCTGTGGAACTTTAGGCAAGCCCCGGGAAAGTTGTTGGGATTGGTAACCTTTTATTCCCTTACTTTGGTCTCAAGACTGCGTCGGTAACAATATTTTCTGTCAACTAGCTCTGTAAAGAGATCACAGGCGTCCAAACGCTTGCTGAACATACGACCAGTGTAATCTCGGCTGGCATTAGGCCTATTCAAAATGGTATTCATCTTCCCTTCGACTGTGTTAGGCCCCAATTTCCCCAGCCGGGGATTGGAAGAGACTAACATCAATTTCTTATCATAGTGACAGGAAAACTGCATGGGATCAGAGAAGAAATTCAAGAAGCCGAAGCCAATATTCACCAGATAGAAGGGCAGATCCGGGGCTTGCGGGTTCGGCGCGATCAGCTCGAGGAACTGGGTAGCCGTAATAACACAACTTTCAGTGAGGTTATCGTCTTGTGCTCGAGAATCTGGACCCGAATCAGAGTCGACGCAGTGGAGCTAAGAGGATATCTTGAGAGTGGTGCACTCAATGTGGTAGGTGTAACTTGTAAACTGTATTCAATGGTTTCTGGTTTGACAGATTCCCGGATTGAATTTAGAATCGCCCCGCCTTTCTGAGGAGTGAGCTGGATAAAGCGGTCAAAGTCTGTAAGTCATCCTACGATATAACCATCCTTTTCTTGCTTGCGAGGCCTAATTGCTGTTGATATTTGGTTAGATATACTCATGGCAGGCTATCTCCGACAGTACGCAGAAGCCATAAACATAGAATAAGCTTATCTTTTGATCGGTATGCATCTCACCTATGTAAGTGATGTCTTATCTCAAGATCAATACTAATAGCTATATGAGCTACAGCATACATAGCGATAACATTGGGTTGAGAATTACCACATCTTACCATGTTTATTTTTATATACTAGTCCGCATATTTTTTGACACCTGCCTCCTCCCCGAGAAGTAGTACCATTGAACCCCTGTCCCTTGTCCATTTTGGAAAGTTAGTTAGGTAGTTGCCGCTCCAGCTCTCGAATTGTGCTTAAGGCAACTTTCGGCTTCTCATCGAAACACTATGTAGGACGTATTTATGGCTGGTATATGATCGAGTCTACAAATATTGGGCCTATATGAGCATAAGAATCTGATGCCTCATACAATGGACATGGGCTATTCAAACTATTTCTACTTTACATGCACATATATGTCTCCAACAGCTGGCTAATAGTAAATTGGAGTGGGAACTCATAATTGGCATTGGGTGAATTTTGACTTAGGATCGATACCAGTAAATAATGAGCGAGTTGAAGTATATACTATATGTCCTAGCAAAAATCTAGTTTGTCGGTTGCATACTAATAATAAACTAGGGCATAATGATTAAATTTGATTTTCTCTTAAGCAGACAAACACAGAATATATCTTGAATAAAGTGCAGTTTCTAGTGAATATAACTGTAACCCCTTACACTTTAAATATAGCAATACTTGATATCATAAGATAGTTAATATCAGAAGGTGGGCAACTCATCTTGAAATTGCTGAACTATATTAAGTATATATGTACTATGTATTTATTTAAAGAGATATTTAAAGGGGTATTAATCTTCTAGCTATCAACCACTTCTAGTCAAATTGGTACCAATCCTTTCTGCCTATCGTACTACTAGCAAATATGCAGTTTTATAGTATCGAATAAATACAACCTCTTAATCCATACTAACTATAGAGGAGAATTCCAGTAGTGATTTCCTTAAAGGTTGTATTAGAGACCTTTCGCACAACTTTTGTAGATGTGGCAAGTCAGGATGACCGGGGTGGGTCAGGGGGGTGGCAGGGGGTATAATCCAGATCAGCATGAAAGACCTTTCGCAAAGAATTGTAGCTCAAACTTTTAGGACAGATCGTGCGGAATTTGGCATATGCAATACGGATACCTATGCACCACAAGCAGCTTGGCATTATTCAGCTCCAAAACAGGTTCTAATAACAATGCATTTTATAGTTCCAATTTTATTCTATCTATGGAGATTCATTTTGCCTTTACTGTCACCTCCTAGGTACTTCTTTGGATGCAGAGCGACTTAATAGTGCCGTATGCAGAAAGTATGCCAAAACTAGTTCATTGATGCCAAGCCTATGCGATAGCTGTACATATGCATCACCAATGTAAGAATCTTGTATGCTACTTGCATGGCCTGCATATCCTAATATGTTATCAGACCTAGCTTTGAAGCTTGGATAGCAGAGCGGGTATCGGATATTTACGTCTATATTATACCAAAGCTAATAAAAGGCATCTTAGCGATGAAACAGGTAGCTTAGGTATATCAGGAGAGGTTGTGGTTGTTGTGAATTCTGTCGTCAAAGTTGTAGATGAGGAAACCGTGGTTTTTGATCTACGCTGGATCACTCGAAAGATCTGGATGAAGTGTTGAGCCACAGCTGTTGCGTTGACCAGGGTGTAACAGGGGTGTGACAGGGGTCCCAGTTGATCTGGATGAGAGTGCGAAAGGTCTCTATTCTCTAATTCTCTAATTTATCTCTAATCTTAAACCTTGTAAGCCGAGCTCATGACCTCATTAGTAATATATACTAGTCTACTTTCATGTTCTAAGGTACCTAATTGAATAGTTATAAACTTAGTTAGCTCAGTTAAGGTAATGAGACTAACCAGCTAGCCAACATTGGAATTATGGACAGAGAGAAGCAGGGAGGCATAGGATGACGGAGAAGGAGACGAAGAAGGACTTGGGGAGGACAGCGAGAGTACCGGGACCAAAGGTAGACTACCTCCGGTATCCTGTAGAAGTTGCTTTGCAATTGGATAGATATATACGATAAATATGATTGAACGATGGGCCCGGTAATTGTAGTTTGATGACTGTACTGGGATATGTTGACCAGTACCTACAGTCTAGCCTCCAGATTAGGCGTACACCAACTTCTTCTGGTGTGGCTTGATGCCAAGTCCATAAATAGGAAGTACGCCTCTACAAGGGGTAGTGCAACCAGACTAGGAAGTACTCCGTAGGATGACTTTTGGTGTAAAACTACCAGGAATATTTAAGTACCTCGATTGTATGCAACCAGACTATGCAACCCCAATTCGAACCTATAGACTAACGCTAATGCATTCACCAAGGTGACTCCCAACTACACTACCTACTACCCCAAAACACATATACATGCAAGTTTAGATGTGGCCCCACAGTGGACGCTGAATGATATTGTGAGAGAATCTGCCAGAGGTGAGGGACGAGAGCTGGGTGAGAATTATTGAACATAAAGTAGATAGCGAAAACTATCATACCTCACTTAAGATGAACTGCATCCCATATGAAGCTTCCACCGTGGAGGTGCGCCAACTGACTACCATCAATTAATTGGGGCTCCGAAGTCTCTAGACATTTCCGCCTATTGCAACCTTATTACCCTTTGCTAAGGAAAGCCATTACCCTGAAACTTTCATAACTGATCAACACTATCAAATGCTATTATCAGGGCTTAAATCAGCGCGTAATGGGAGAGTACTAATGAATGCAAACTGTTGAATTTTTGGAATAATGTAGTCTTGGCAAAATTTGTACTCTACATCCACAACGTTGCACAATCTACTACTATATGTGAACCAAGAGAACCAAGGACTTGAGGAAGCGCTTCTCCTAGACATATTTGAAAATCATTCAGGTTTTTGTTAAAGCACGCTTCTGCCGATTCGCTGTAATTTTGCAAGTGTCCGGACACTAATGGACACGAATTGTAGCAATTTCGCAGATTAAAGCGAAGGAGTCGAGTCGTGCAATAAAGGTCGTCACCTATGATAATTGTAAGTTCCTTTTGCTAGCAAGGCTCCTCCTAGAGATCCCTCTTGTTCCGCATCGTTGGATATAGTGAACAAGAATTTTCAGTACTTGGAAATCGTTGTCGCACCAATGTGCACTTTACCAGAACTATGCACTGCGGAAGAACGAAGACAAGTTCTTAATAGATACGTTACCGTAGGTGAGCACCTGTTATAAACAATGTACAAGCTATGATTTTGCACTGCGGCAGCCGATTGTCATGCACCCTCACATTATGTTTTCTCCAAAGGTATGAAAACCTAAGGACAGCTTTGGAAGGGCCTCAGCCAGCACAGGCGAGTGGGGCAGAGCAAAGCAATGACAATCCTGGGGACCCGGATTGAGCATGATGCTAGCACTAGAGGCGACGAGCAGGTCAAATTGTTCGCCTTGGCACTGCAATTGTAAACGTACATATACTAATATAGCCGATGTGTGCTAAGTACACTTGTCAGTACTAGGGTGAATAGTGCGTAAGCTAAGCTGGGTATCATGTTACAGACTAGGCATTCTTCGGTGGCCCTGGTGCGTATGGACCCTCACCTTTCTCAGCATTACAGTGGAGAAATAAATAACATGTTCAATATCGGGATCAATACTATAGATTCTACGCAGAGATACAGTCCCCACTACTTTACATTCCCAAAATACCATGTTGATCGTATAATGGCCTTGCGTACTACACTCGCAGGGATTGGGGTCTAAGAAGATGTACGTTCGCTGATGGCAATACTCTGGTCATCGACATTCGCCTTGACGAAGCGATTCGAATCAAGAAAGAGCTTTTTTTTTTTTTTTGGTAAATCAGTACTCGTATTGAAGCTTCTCGCTTATGACGAGACAGCGCATACCCCCAGGTTAAGCCTGGTAGGATTGTCCAACCACTGGGCCGCTCCCTGCCCCGAAGAAGGAGCTTGGGAATGCTGAAGGACGTAGATATATGCATGTTCCTAGCCACATACAGTGCTTATAATTGAAGTCGAAGTAAATATGGACGTTGGCGAATTCTCTAGGTGATTCTACCAATCCAGGTGGAAATTACCCTTCTCCTAGCATACGCAATATAGGCTACGGTCACTCCGCGTAAGGAAACACATCCAGAAATCCTGGGACACGCCGGAATCTTGAATAGACTGTAGAAAAGATGTAAGATCTGGGGGATAAGGTGGTTGCTGAAGGAGGGCCGGCAGGGAGGGATGGCTCCTCTTTGGTGAAGAATGTGGTGGAGGTTCCACCACTGCTGATAGGAAGTTTTTCACCTGCGGGAGGGTGCTCTCACTTCTCGATTTCTCATCTGCATGTCGGATATCGGAGGATGAATTGATTCACCTGTCCGAGTTATGTTTGTTTTCTGTTTCTTTTCCTTTTTCTTTTTTCACTCTCAAGAGGATCCCGGGGATGCGCTGCCTCGCCATAAATACTGAGTTCCCCCCCAAAAAGTAAGTTGTATAAATTCTAATTTGAACTGACCGTCCAGTAGGACAATGGTGAGCCACATGGACTTGGGTGGCTTTCGAGGACAGGAAATTTAGTCTGTTGGCCCAAACCGTATACAGATAGTGGAAACTCTTGACAGATAAAATTCTTGGTCCTAACCTGTTCTTGACAAATGAATTCGTTAAATCCTCTTTTGCCCCTCGGCCCTCCTCTACTGCTTGGGTTTCTATATCTCTGGAGTTCTCTTTGACTGCACCGAAGTTCCTAGATGAAAGTATTGCAATGTCCGGTAGTTTTCGACAGGATATTTCTGAGTATAGTTGACCTCTAACTGCGACCGGATATTTGTCTGTATGGTCAAACAAAGCTACCAATTCTGAACTAGAAGCCACGCCACATGTATTTTAATGCGGGCATTTCTGACTGCCCCCGTACACAATCCTACATACTAGGGAAACCAAAGTTTCACATATATATACATTAGTAATCCATGTCCTCCATCCATTACCTTTCCTAACACTAATTTGCGATTACACTAAGAATCTTTTCTTCGTGAAATTCGTGGCTACATATTCCACGAAATCAGATGTCACATTGAGTATATCTGCCACCAAATCCGGTGGTGTGAACGCCAGCCACTGTGATAGTGAGACATCTTTGATCATATTGTCTTTGAACACCTCCACCCACACTAGGTCCACCTTGCCTGTGTTCTCGATGTAATGTGCAGCGTTGTCTGGAAAAACCGCGGTATCACCTGGCTCGAAGTCAAACGTGCGTGCAAGGGTGGAACCCATATACACGGTGGCGCGGCCTTTCCCAGAGTGGAAGTAGATCCATTCATCACCCTGTAAGGTAGTTAGCAATGTCTATTGTTTTGTCAGTAGAGCTCGGGGGTTACATTAGTATTCCAGTGAAGCTCTCGCATTTTACCCGGCCGAAGAATAACAACTGTTGCTGCCAGAGAATTAAGGATTGGGAAATTCGTCTTATCAACAATTAACCATTCTCCTGCGGTGTTGTTGGCCCAATCTTTGATCATCGGCGCAGAATACAAATATTTACTCTCATTCTTCACGAGCGCCCGTGTGCTATTCGTCACCTTGCCAGACTGAACGTAGGGGTTTTTCGGTGGCAGTTTGTCGAACACGCTTTTGTCCACGCCAAAATTCTTTGCCAACACCTCCGGTGGCGCATGCACAAGCCAATCGACGATGTGAAATGTGGTGCCTAGGGCTTCGAAATTCCCATCATCGAAACAAAGGAGGAATTCATTCCCAGCGTCTTGCACTCCTTGAAGGGTATGTGAAACGCCCTTAGGAAAATACCACATGTCCCACTGCTTCGCTTCGAAAACATTGCTCTCGCCAGTCTCATTGACCGTGGAGACGATGATGGAGCCGTTGAGGACCATGCCCCACTCAGCCTAGAGCAAATTAGCTGACCATATTTTGTGATGGAGCGGGGTTGAAGAAAAGGAAACTTACCACACGGTGCCAATGCAATTCACGAATGGCCCCTTTTTTAAGATGCACTTGGGCGGCTGCAATGTCCTTGCTTGGTGGCAAGTCCGTTACCAGCTATTTTGTCCAATTATTAATTAACCTTTACTAACAAGCTATTTATCAGCTCACCTGCTCTCGAACCCAACCTCCATCCACTAGCTTCCTGTTCGACAATGATAACGACCACTTTAGGTTTACCACAGCCCCATTGTCGGTTGGGGGAGGAGTTAGCTGACTCGGGTTCTGTGCATCAATTTGAGGGTTTGTTCCACCTGCCAGTGCCAATTAATATTCATAAACAATTACATATTATTCAATGCAGAATTAGCACTTGGGGAACTCGCAGCCTTCATGCTTTGAAGCTGCTTGGATCCATACCTAGGATAGGACCGCCAGGTGCATTGTCACCCTTCCTAGGTATCTGCACTGTATTACCATCCTTGACTTCACGTACTGGATTTCGCGGATCTTGCTCATAGAATTTCGGGCTCTCAATGACGGGGCGGAGATGCTTCGTTGCACGCACCCCCACCGGGATGTTACCATCGTTCTGTCCATTGGTATTTGCGTTGGCATTCACGCGAGATGCTTCCAGCCCAGCCAAAAGGGCAATAGTGAGAGCGAAGATGAGAGTGAGTAAACGGGTTACTGTTTTCATGTCAATCTTAAAGTGGAGGAAATTCGAGTGAGTTCAGAATAAAGATACCCGATCCCCGCCTTCTATTTAGGTCTTATACCAGAGGCGACACCCCAATTCACCAATAATTTCCTCGCTACTCCTCGATTATGCACTTAGAGTTCTAAGACAAAGGTGTCTGGGTTCAGTTGTCTGGCGTGGTACTATGAAGCTTTATATGTGGTCAAGACATATTTGTTTAGCCGATACGAGACAGCTCTCGCGATGTTATACATTCATCTGACGATAGCGCGCCGTAACAATTCCGTATTAGGTATGTATGTACATCTATTATTTGCTGGTGGTTGAATATTCCCCGTTGACTGGTCCACGTAAGTACCAGTAACTGTCGATACCATGCCGTTCCAGGGATGCGTCCGGCTGGGCGCGGCTATCCTAGATATGGCTAGCCAGAGCTATTTGGATGTGGCCAACTAACTAGAGTAGGGTTCAGCGCTTTTTTTAAATATTTTTTTTTAAATTTTTTTAATTAATTTTTTTTTGAACCATGTGCGCTACCTTAGGGGTGCCACGCCGGAATTCCGGGTTTTTTTTTTATTTTTTTATTTTTATTTCAATACTCGCATATAGGTATTCCCATGGCGAGGTTCAGGTGGGTCTAAGGCCCTATGCTCCCTGTCCCCTGAGCAGAAAAACTAGCTACCTACAAACGTTCGCATATCCTACCCAAACCACCCCTGCTCCAGCGCGAAGCCCCCGCTCAACATGAGCGTAGGTGACCGCAGAAACTCTCCGCAAGATCGAAGGGAACTTCCTTCCCGTCGACCATCTCCTTCACCCGGACCCTTTTCAGATCGTCAACCTCAACCCACGAACCAAACCTCCGCCCAATCCACTCACCATGGCCACACACCAAAGCGACGTGATGACCACTCTCATCATATCTCCCGCAGTTCCTGCAGGACGTAACTCCATTCCCCGCACCAATGACCTGCTTCCAGACCGCGAAATCACCCTTGCCACTACGACACCTAGTGTAATTCACTATCGCCTTCCTTCCCCACCTCACCACCCTCCCCTTCCCAAAACCAGTCACCACTCTTTCCCCTTTACACTTCTCCCTATACCACTGCCTCACCCCTCCTTCAGTAATTATCTGCACCCCGTCGTCCTCCGAACCCCGCTTCGCCAGCGCATCTGCCCTCTCATTCCCCTTTATACCCACATGAGCCTTGACCCAGGCGAAATGGACCTTCCTGTCCGTCTTGCCCAATTCCACCATAATCTGTCTCATGTCGTGTCCTCGCATGACGTCTCACCCCACCCTTGCGAATACTCGAAATGGCCGCTTGGGAGTCCGACAGGACTAGCACCTCCTTGTCCTTTCCCGCCCTGTTCAGGGCCTGCCTAACCCCCGCTATCTCCCCGTCCCATACAGTGGCCACCTTGCCTAGACCCACGCTTCCTTCCATCACTCCATTATGGAATCCTCTCCCTACACCTCCCCATTCCCCCTTACTCCCATCCGTAAACCACGTGTCCCTTCCTACCCCGTGGAAGTCTATCCCCCTCTCCCATTCCTCCACTGGTTCCTCCTTACTGACTTTAAGGTCCACAACTGAGACCTTGCATGGAGGACAGGGGCCCCCATAAGAGAGAGCCCATTCCTCAGCCTCCGTCGTATCTGCTGCACGGCCAATCAAGAGTTCCGCCAGGGTGTCCCCTTCCCCACGCCCCTCGTCCGGCATAAGGTCCCCCAGGGTTTCCGGATTCGCCATGATCCGAGCCATGAGCCTGCCCTGGGCTGCCTCCATCGCCGTCGCCGGAGACTCGACCCCCGCGATCCTTGAAACCGTTTCCATCCTCGCACCTCTCACTGCCCCCGTACATTTCCGTAAGGCCTGATACTGCAGCCTATTAAACTCCCTCTCCCAGTCCTTCTGTCCTGCCGGAATTCCGGGTGGATTCAGGGGTCGGTCAAGTTAATCTGGCCCCCCTGCGCGAGATATGTACAAAATTCAACCTGTCAAGGTAACGCAACGCGGCAAATAAAGCAAAACAACGCAGCAAATCCCAAATATGGCAGATCTCAAATATGCGTAACCAGTGTCTCTTCTATCATCTAGCGAGGGGCCGGTAGAGGTAGGCGAAGTACGCCTCCACTGCGTCCCGCTCTTCCTCCTTTCCCTCTTCCTTCTTCCACCTGGGTGTGTCTAGCTCCTCCCATGTTCTGATAAGCCGATCAGTTCCTGGCGATGCTGGGGGCAGTCGAAGTGACGTGGCAGCCGTCCTCCTGGAGGTGTTCACAGTGTGAGCAAGCCAGTGAGTCCACCTTTCGGACCCTGTGAAGTCATTGATTGAAGGGGCCTCGGTTGCTGCATAGCCAGGTATAGGTGGACAGGGACGTGTAACTGCTTTCATATCTTGAAATGGAGGAGGTTCGAGTGAGTTCAGTATAGGAGTACCCAGTCCAGTCCCCAGCGTCCCTTTTAGGCCTTATACCAGAGGCTGCATTTCAATTCATCATAAATTTCTTGTTAACAAAACACTGTGGTTCATTTGGTCAGGTCTCAAGAGTGAGACCAAAAGAGGTTTCGCATCAACAATTGTATGGGAAACCACCAAAGGTTTACTCGGAAACTTTTGGTGGTTTCAGATAAACCTATTGAGGTTTCGAACAAAACTTTTTTTAGGTTTCGCGTATTATGGTCTCCGTCCTATGGAAACTTTGCGTAGGTCTCACTAGTGAAGTCACTGCTAGGGCTCGTGACAGAAGCCAATGCAAAATCTCATATAAATTCAGCACGGAAACCTGGCAAAAGACTCGAATAGAAGCCAGTGTAATATCTCATGTAAATTCACTTTACGGAAACCTGGCAAAGGACTCGAATAGAAGCCAAATAAATGTCTCGTGCGAATTTAAATTTAACCCTACAGAAACCTAGAAAAAGACTACAATAGAAGCAAAATGAAAGTCTCATACAAATTCAAATTTAACCCTACGGAAACCCAGCAAAAGACTACAATAGAAGCAAAATGAAAGTCTCATACAAATTCAAATTTAACCCTACGGAAACCCAGCAAAAGACTGCAATAGAAGCAAAAAAAAAGTCTCGGGCAAATTCAAATTTAACCCTACGGAAACCCAGCAAAAGACTGCAATAGAAGCAAAAAAAAAGTCTCGGGCAAATTTAAATCAAGAAACACACAAATAAACAATGCCGCCACCAGCTTATTGATCTTTAGTAGGCCTGGCCTACGTTCACTGAGAACGTCCAGAAACCTTTTTGTTCTGTAGTTTGACTTTCGCACTGCGGAGTGCCTCGATCCTGTTCTTAGCAGAGGTTTCTTGATGCTTATATGCCAACTCTTCCAAGACTTTGGCACTGGACTTGCGGTTAGTCCGAGTTCCATAATGGTTGTGGGTACTAGAAACATGAATTGTATCAGGTCTGGCTTCCATTAATTGGGTCTCGTCAATATCACTCTCTGGTGATTCGTAATCAGGAACATTGGCTTGAGGTTTTGGTATGACATCCATCGTGGCACAGGTTTTCTTAGGATGGCCAGGACATTTTTTCAGTAGTAGTTCAATTGAAGCGGAAGATGGTCTCTAAAAAAATTTAAATTGATCAGTATATGTTCATTTTGAGAATCGGAAAAATATACCTTTAGTGAAGTAGGTTCTGATGAGGTCACGGGGGTACCGGAGTTTGTGTGAGATGAAGTATTATCTATAGTACTCAGTGAGCTAAGTACCAGAGCTGCTTCGACTTCAGCTGGAGATCTACAGCTCTCATCAGGGATTTGCTGCACTGGGAAGAAGGAATCGGGTTAGGAAAACGAGAGGGAAGGGCGTCGAAGAGGTTGCAAATTAGCATAATGCTTGGAATCATTGTCCTCAGCTTCATGTACAGTTTGCTAAATATTGATATTACTATGGAGTTATATTTTCATAGAATAAGGTAGAGACATTACCTGACTTTCACTTTGCAATGTAGGGGAAGCAGAGTTGTTCATTTGAATAATGACCTAATATTGTTGATGAGTAAATGTATCATGAGCTGGTTAGATTGCATTAGGGGCTGGTTGGATACATTTCTTCTTTATTGTAGCAGCTGGCAGAGCTAGTCTTTTTAAGCTTAGATTTTGCTTTTTAGTTAACGGGTTGCCTATTCTCCTTAGTGGTGTCACTGGAGAAGAGGATCGTAAGTTGCTTTATGGAGCATCAGAAGTAGGAGGCTGTGGGTCTAGTATGTATGGCCGCCCTCAGTGGTTATCGTTTTTGACATTTGTTTTGTAAATACATTTGCATAAATCTTCCACCAATACTTTATCGAATCTATATTTTGCCTCTACTGCTTTGAAGATCTTATAAATACATAACCTTTTTTATTTCAAACTGAATTTGCATTATGGTTGCCGGAGAAAGAAACTATTATTGTAGGCATACTAATAGACATAACGTCAACGTGCACAAATCTTGGTATAGTTGTCTGGGTGACATCTAGACTAGATTGCTAACCTTTAAGACTCAGATAACTTACTGAGATAATTCTAGTCAAGTTCATCTAACTCAGGTGTATGGCAGATAAGTTTAGGTTCTTTATTATTATTCAAGACTGGCATATATTCTCGGGGAAGAGCTGGGACTTCTCGTCAATTTTCAAAGCATGAGGAAGGCAAAATTAGATAGTTCAATGATTTGGGCTTTGACTGGCTATTAGTACCTCGTTTGGACTTGAATTTAGGATGTTTAAATTTGGGGCCAGGTGATGCTCCAGCTAGAGTGTTTGAAAGAAGTACTGGATCTATAGGTAGCAAAATATTCTGGAGTTGAGAGGGAAGCACATTGAATTTGGGCTACTTAAATTCGGGGCCAGGTAATGCTCCAGCTGGAGTGTTTGAAAGAAGTGCTGGATCTATAGGTAGTGAAATATTCTGAAATTGAGGGGGAAGTACATTGAAGAATTTATGAAAGACCAGCAAAGCTTAAGTGAATATCAGTAAGGGAGCATTAATGTGGGATTATTCATTATACTTATGAGCTCCAATTAGTTGACTGATTTCGAGTGCACCAAGGAACTCATGCATGGCTTATGCCTGAGCTTATACTACTACAAAAGCTTGAATATTGGTGGCCTGAATATCGTGGCCTAAGGAGAGCTCAAGCAACATTGGGCGTTGATACCTATATGAGGAAGTATCATGCTGAGGCTGAAGAAGAGGGAAACTAGGGAAATAGTGCAGATGGGGCTAGTATAGGAAGGGGGAGGAGGTATTATACTAGTTCATTTCTATGAATTCTTTGAGGGTTTACGGGGCTATAGGAAGACAAGTCCATAAGTCAAATCCTCCTCTTTCGGCAAACATATCTATGATAACATAGAGCCTACCTGTATGTTTTAGAAACTATAAAGGGTTTAAATTCTAGCTAGGACATCTGAGTTAGTAAGTCATATATATAGTAGGACAGAGAGTCTTACTCTTATGTGTGCTGGAGTTTATTGAAATTTTAATAGGTTGAATCAGAACAGTGAAATCTAAAGAAGTTTCGATAAGAAGTGGGAAGAACTTTTACTTGCACAGTCATTAAAGACTTGACCAAAACCATGAAAAGGTTTTAATA
Organism: Tirmania nivea; assembly: GCA_015179035.1. Classification (NCBI taxonomy): domain Eukaryota; kingdom Fungi; phylum Ascomycota; class Pezizomycetes; order Pezizales; family Pezizaceae; genus Tirmania; species Tirmania nivea. The sequence goes on along the minus strand of WHUY01000052.1, from coordinate 113,441 downwards.
TTAAATCTTAAGTTAAACCTAGACATTCTTGAACTTGTAATACTTATAGTACTCGAAAGTGTTCATTTTTCTTATAATATGACAAAATCAACAAGACCTATGATATGAATAAAGGCCTTCAGTGTAGTTCTTGTAGATGCCTATACTTTATGGTGTGAATAAGTATGCCTATTCTGGGAATTTTCACAAAAGTCTTAGAAAGGTCTCAGTCAAACCTTCACTCAGGATAACTCTACAAACATACATATATATGTTAAAGGTCTCTAAAAAGTCTCACAAAGCTTTTACAAAGGTCTCAGTCAAACTTTCACTCAGGATAACTCTATAAATATATATATATATGCTAGAGCCTGCTACATATGTTAAAGACATGCGGTAGGTCCTTAATTATAGTGAATATCCTTTTGTAACGAGGCAGGAGGGGGCGAGGCGACCAAGGGATACATTGGGCGGGGCAAGGGGCAATGGCACAGGCAACACTCACGTAGGGTAAGCTATGCGAGGGTGGGGAAGACTGGGCGGAGGGGGCAGCAGGGGCTGCCGAGTTTCCTGGGTGAGAGATACGGCAAGGCAAGGGCAAGAAGGAGAGCCAAGAACTGTATAGGTATATACAAGACGTTGGATAGAGAGCAAAGAGGAGAGTATGAACAAAGGAGATATATATACCAAAGGCCACTAACGGCTAAGACCGACCGCTAGGGATAAGCTTCCCGAAGACACGCTATAGATAGGCTTCCCGAAGATAATGGAAACCTAAAGCAACGCAGGTATAACACTATCCCCCCTTTAGGCCGGAGCTCCAGCGACAAAGATAGAAGATAGGAGACAGACATAGAAACAACAATAAGGCAATAGCAACAATAATAGCAAGGCGTGACAAATACACCAACAAACATATCAACACCTCGACAACACATCGACAACACTGTCTTCAGCAATCCCCCCCCTCTCTCCTATGGCCTATAACCACCACGGCAACAACAACAACAACAACAACATCACGCTTCTGCTGGCCGGGGCTTTCGGGGATAGCATTGATGGAACAGGGTGACCAAGTCCTACGCGTTCTCCAAGTCTCCTGCGGGCTGCCACGTGGCTTCCTCGTCCCCCACCCATCGTACCTTGTACTGTACCCATCCGTATCGTTTCTTCGAATCCAGTATCTCCTCCACCTCCCACTCCTCTTCCCCATCGACTACTACAGGGGATGGTGGGGGGTACCTCTGTCCAGGTAGTGGGTCGTCTGCGGCGGGTTTGATTTCTGATACGTGGACTACCGGATGGCGTTTAATGTCTTTGGGAAACTTCAACTGATAGGTGTGGGTTCCTACGCTTGCCAATATCTCGTAGGGGCCCAGGAACTTGTGGTCTAGTTTACGGGAGGGCCGTTCCGTTCGGAAATGCCGACTGGATAGCCACACCTTGTCTCCTGGTTGGTAACGCGGAGCTGGTAGCCTCGACTCATTTGCGTACTCTGCCTACCTAGTTTGGGCATATATCAGCTCGGCCTTCAGGGTGGAGTGAAGCTCAGCAATTTCGGTTGCGAACTCTTTAGCGGGAGCAATCTCCTTTGCCTTTCGCAAGGGTGCTAGAGAGCTGACGAATCGGGGGTGCCAGCCATAGTTTGCCATGAAAGGGGATGTCTTCAGTGACTCGGAAGAATGATTATTAGCTGCAAACTCGCAAGTGGCTAGTAAAGATACCCAGTTATTCTATTGGTAGTTAGTATACACCCTCAAGTATTGTTCCATAATTGCATTCATCCTCTCAGATTAGCCGTCAGTCTGTGGGTGATAAGCCGTCAATAGGTGTACTTCGATTCCCAACAGTTCGCAGAAAGTCTTCCAGAAGTCCGAGATGAATTGGGGGCCACGGTCGGAGACAATCGATAGTAGGAGGCCATGGTAGCGGAAAACGTTATTCAGGTAGAGAACGGCCAGTTCCTGAGCAGAACAGGTGTCGCGGCAGGGTATAACATGCCTCATCTTCGTCAATCGATCTACTACCATCAGGATTGCATTGAAGCCTAAATCCTCCGGCAGCCCCGTGACAAAGTCCATCGTCAGGTGTTGCCAGAATTGGTCCGGGATCTCCAGTGGCTTCAGGGTCCCATAGGGTGCATGGCGGGTGGGCTTTGCTCTCTTACAGATATGACAGTTCCGTATGTACCTTTCCACATCCTTCCACTGGTCAACCCAGGTATATTGTCTGTTTAGTAGCTCTAACGTCTTAGCTACTCCGGGGTGGCCCGCGGCCAAGGTGTCGTGGTGTTCCCTAAGTAGTCTCAATCGTAGTTTGTCATCCGCAGGTACATAGAGGCGGTCTAAGTAGTAAAGGAGGCCGTCTTGAGTCGTGCATTCAGCCAGGGAAATCTTCGTATGGCGGCGCTGGTTGGTTTCTATGGCGGTGATGATATCTCCAACCAAGGCATCCTGCTTAGAAGCCAACTTTACCTGCTGCCGTAGGTTATCCTCTGGGTCAGTGTCAGCAAGGATATTGGCTGATAAATCGAGATTTTGTGGTTTTAGTACCACCTGATTCTAGTACTTCAGGCGTTCATCCCCCCCTTTTGGGAGATCTCCTGATCTCCTGGTCAATGCATCTGGCTTACCACCAGCCTTCCCGGGTCGGTACTTAATCCTGAAGTTGAATCGTGAGAGGAACTCCGACCACCTAGCCTGCCGGCGGTTCAATAGCTTGGTGGTTGTGAAGTACTCTAGGTTCTTGTGGTCGGAGAGAACTTCTATTACCCCCTTCGCTGATTCCAAGTGTGGCCTCCACTCTTCGAATGCACGGATGATAGCCATCAACTCCTTGTCATAGATCTCATAGTTGCACTCTGCCGGAGAGTGCTTCTTAGAGAAGTATGCCACTGGGTGGAGAATGCCATCACCTTCGTTATACTGGGAGAGGATACCCGCTGAGACATAGTCGGAGGCGTCAGTCTCCACAACACATTCACGATCTAGGTCGAAGTGGGCTAGGATCGGAGCAGAGCAGAAGGCTTCTTTTAGGTTTTCGAAGGCTGATTGAGCTGCTGAGTTCCACTGAAACCGCTGATCCTTTTTCGTTAGTGCTGTGAGGGGGGCCACTATCTTGGAATACCCCAGTATGAAATGTTGGTAGAAGTTCGCAAATCCTAAGAAGGCTTGTACATCTCTGAGGTTAGCCGGAGTCTCCTATTCCTGTACTGCGGCAACCTTTGCGGGGTCCATTCTAATCCCTTCCGTGGTGATAATTAAGCCTAAATACTTCACTTCCTGCACATGGAATTCACATTTCTCCGGTTTAAGGTATAGTCCCGCCTGTTCGAGTTTCTCCAGGACTTGTCGGACATGAATCTTATGTTCTGCTAGGGAGTCTGAGTAGATCAAGATGTTATCCAGATAGGCTGTACAGAATACATCGAGAAAGTCCCGCAGAGTATCGTTGATAAAGTGTTGGAAGGAGGCAGGGGCATTGGTTAGGCCGAAGGGTATAACATTATATTCGAAGTATCCGTACCGGGTACGGAAGGCCGTTTTCCATTCTTCGCCCTCAGCTATTCATACCAGATTGTAGGCCCCTCTCAAATCCAGCTTTGTGAACCATTTGGCCTTCGATAACCTACTCAGAGTCTCTTGGATCAGTGGCAGGGGGTATCGGTTTTTTACTGTTATCTCGTTAAGCCCATGATAGTCCACACATAGGCGAAGAGAGCCATCTGCCTTTTTCACAAAGAGAACGGGGGTGCCTGCTGGAGACGAGCTGTGTCGAATAAAGCTTTTGCTGAGGTTCTCTTCTAGATACTTCTTCAAGGTTTCCAGTTCAGTTCGGGACATCCCATAGAGAGGGCCGTAGGGGGGGGTTTTCCCTTCTGCTAACGGAATAGTATGATTATATGGCCTATGTGGGGGGAGCTTTTCTGTAGCTTTCTCTGAGAATAGGTCAATGAACTCATGGTATTCTTCTGGTATCAGGGCCTTCCATTCTTCCTTGGACCGTAGCTTATTGATGGCTAGATTGACCTCACAGATGGAGAGGGTATGAGCCTTCAACTTGTGTCGTTTGGTAAGGTAAGCGAATGCTCCTGCTCCGATGAAGCTGATATTTAGGGGTTTTGGGGGAGTCACAGCGTCGATATCGACATGGGTTGTCTGACGTACCACTTGGGCTGGGTCATCTATCGGGGGTGGTAGCGCGCATAGCCTAGTAATGGTAGCTTTCGGGCATCTGCAGTGCTTCTGGCAGTAGCTGCTATTAAACTGTAGGGTGTATGAGCCAAAGTTGACTGACACATCATGCATTCTAAGCCAGGGGATACCCAGAATAATAGGGTATTTGAGTTTCGTGATGAAGAGTGGGAGGGTCTCGTTGTGGTCTCCAAGGGAAGCTGGAAGGCATGCGATGTCGGTGATAGTTCCAGAGGAGATAGGGCGTCCGTCTATAACATCTAAAATACGGGGTTTTTTGAGCTTTGAGGTAGGTATGGTGAATTTGCTGACAAAGGCCTGGTCAATGAAGGCGATTCCAGATGCTCCACAATCTACGAGTGCTGATGTAGCAATTGTTTTCCCATTAAACGATATAGAGATAGGTACAACAAAGTGTTCGCCAAACAGGCGGGATTCATCAATAGAAGTAGCAGAGACTGAAAAGGACGACAGAACCAAATGACCTTGAGCAGGTCCCTTGCTAGTGTCAGCGATTAGGCAAGGGACATCTTTTTTCCCGGCTCCTCATCGGTTGCTGCATGGCTGAACTCGGATATAGCATGGACGGCTAGTGGGCGGTTTTTTCGTAAGGGGCAAGCGGCTATGAAATGGTCCCCCTTTCTGCACGCAATGCAGAGACCATTATCACGGCGGCGATCTCTTTCTGCTTGGGTGAGGTGGGACCTGCCAGAGGACAAGTCCATGGGTGTAGACCCACCAGCCACAAACGATGGGTGTGCCGGCTTGTTAGCAGGGGCGGATGTCTGTTGAGTAGGCTTGTTGGTAGGTGTCTGTTGAGGTTGGTGCTAGTGTTGGGGGGTATGGGTGGTTGTTGGCGTGAAGGTCTTTGACCTAATGTGCAGTCTGGCTAGCTTTTGCTCCACGCGGCTGGCCTGGTCAATGAGTTCATCAAGGGTTGTCACATCTGGGGAGCTAATTAGTGCCTGCTGAATCTCATAGCTGAGCCCTTCCTAAAACTGGTCTAGTTTTGCCTAGTCGTTCTATAGGACTTCGGCGGCCAACCTTGAGAATTCTGCCACATACGTGGACAGATCATTGTTTTGTTGTTTTAGGGCTCGTAGAGCCCGAGTAGCGGTGCCCACCGCATCTGGGTCTCCGAAGGCTCGATCCAAGATAGTGAAGAGAGCTTGGATACTGTCGAGGTTTATACCTGTATCCAAGACATATGGCTGGATTTGGTCGGCAGCCTTTCCTTTCAGCAGGGCAAAGACATATGACAGGCGGTGCTGAGTGGAGGGGAATCTAGCTACGTCCCCGTTAAGCTTGAGGTTGATCGCATTTTTCCAGGACTTGAGGCGGGTCCTATCGCCATTGAACTTCGGGGGGGTAGGGAGACTTTCGGTCTTAGGTGCTGGGGCGGTCACTGCCGTGGGAGCTGGTGTTGGGGCTGTTGTTGGGGCGAGGGCCGCCAGAGCATGGTTGAGGCTCTGCATAGTCGTTCGCTCATGGGTGAGTGCAGTGATTATTGCTTCGAGGTCTTCGCGGAGGGCAGTAATCTCGTCGTCGGCAGACCCCAGTCGGCGCTGTGCGCTCTGGAGGTCTGCACCCAATTGTACCCCCACGGCATGAGTAGCCGTGAAGATGTCAACAATTTCTCAGTGGTAGGCTATAAGTGCTGTCGGGTCGGAGGGGATTGGCATGGCTCGCCAGGTCTCAAATCTGGCGCCTGGCAGGGGGGTTTCTTGTTGGGTGGTGGTGGTCTCAGACATGGCGGCGTATCGGTTGGTCAGAATGATCCAACATAGTGTAACGAGGCAGGAGGGGGCGAGGCGACCAAGGGATACACCGGGCGGGGCAAGGGGCAATGGCACAGGCAACACTCACGTAGGGTAAGCTATGCGAGGGTGGGGAAGACTGGGCGGAGGGGGCAGCAGGGGCTGCCGAGTTTCCTGGGTGAGAGACACGGCAAGGCAAGGGCAAGAAGGAGAGCCAAGAACTGTATAGGTATATACAAGACGTTGGATAGAGAGCAAAGAGGAGAGCACGAACAAAGGAGATATATATACCAAAGGCCACTAACGGCCAAGACCGACCGCTAGGGATAAGCTTCCCGAAGATACGCTATAGATAGGCTTCCCGAAGATAATGGAAACCTAAAGCAACGCAGGTGTGACACCTTTGGATATTTATCTTGGGGTAGGTATATGACTCAATATGCCTATTCGGAAAATTTTCTTAGAAAGGTCTCAAGAAGTAGTTATTAAATCTTCACTCACGATAACTCTACAAACATATATATATATGCTGGAGCCTGCTATATATATTAAAGATATGCGGCAGGTCCTTAATTATAATAAATATCCTTTGGATATTCATCTTGGAGTGAGTATGCAACTTAATATACCTATTTGGGGAATTTTCTTAGAAAGGTCTCAGAAAGCTTTCACAAAGGTCTCAGGAAGTGGTCATCAAACCTTCACTCAGGATAACTCTATGAATACATATATATACTTAAGCCTGCCGTGTGTGTTAAAGATACGTAGCAGGTCCTTAATTATAGTGAATATCCTTTAGATATTTATCTTGGAGTGGGTATGCGACTCAATATACCTATTCGGGAAATTTTCTTGAAAAGGTTTCAGGAAGTGGTTATCAAACCTTCATTCAGGATAACTCTATGAATACATATATATATGTTGGAGCTTGCCTGTCACGGATATTGTCATAGACTATTATATACATAACCTTTCTTATGTATATGACGAAAAGTACTAATATCAAAGTGAGTATCATGGGTAAGGATAATTGTATCTATATAAGTACTTAAATATAAAGGTAATAAAATTCACATAAAAGATGAACCTATATATCTTTAGAATCTTCTTGGTCCTGCACTACATTCTCCTGTACTAGGTTCTCCTGCTCGAAATCATCTATTTCCGAATCCTCCACCTCTCTGATTTCGGCCTTAATTGTATCCATCAATTATTGGAGCCTTCTCTTTATAGTCTCAATACTCAGTTTTTCTTCTCTATTTACCAAGCCCTTAATTGCCTGTTCGATGGCAATTATATTATCTTCGTCCTCATCTTCAATCATACCTCTTTTCATCTTATCTACTGCATCATCTATGTCTAGATTGATGATAGGAATGTATATCTCAAATTTCTTACTCGGATACAATTTTTTATTCATCTCCAGTTCCTGATTAATCTGCCACTTCCACTTTCATGTCTCTGCTAGGGAAACTACCTCTTTCAGAGTATTATGTTCTTTTTTTTAAGGGACTTTTATACATGAGCCTAGAGCAGAAGATTTGGATGAGGAGCTTAGGATGTGAGATTTGGATGAGGAGCTTGGAGCAGGAGATTTGGATGAGGAGCTCAGGGTACAAGATTTGAATGAGGAGCCTAGGGCAGGAGATTTGGATGAGGAGCTTTGAGTGTAAGATTTGGATAAGGAGCCTAGAGCAGCAGAGGTTTTGTTGGCATTATCTTTTAGAGTAGTATTCGCCCTTTTTTCTATAGTATTATTCCCAGAAACTACGAGGTTCCCAGACTCTATAATCTGTATAGGTGAGCCCTAATTCTGTTGATTACCCCCTTCAGTGGTTGTACCTATAGGCTTCCTCTTTTGAACTCTTTATTTCTTAGTAAGGATCCTATCTATAATATCTCTTGACATAAAGTACAATACTTTCTTAGTCTTCTTAGTAGCTATTCGTTCTTTGATTCTTTGCTTCATGAGGACCTTAGCTGCTTCGATATCCCTATTTTTTTCGGTAAAAATGGCCAGAGCTCTAAGGAATTCTTCTGCTGCCTAAGGTAGTATAAGATCACTGAGGTCTTTCTCCCAGTCATTATCTCAAGCTACTACCAGCCTTCCAGTTGCATTTGCCTTTTGATTTTCAGATTTCTCATGAACCTCGGATAGAGGAACAAGAATAGTTGAGTATATGAGATCTAGCTCTATATCACCCCTATCTGCCTCTATTTCTTTAAAATTTTTATTACCCCATTCTTCAATTATGTACTTTTGTATATCTACAGTATATGCAATCTTTTCCATCTAGTGCTAGAGTAATCTTAATACTTCTGTTGCCAGTTCCCACTTTTGTTGACCCTCTAGGTCATCTAATTCATTACAGTATCTTTATTCGAGGTCAAAACTTTTGCTGATGATATGGTTAGTAATAGCTACAATATTGGTATTGGCAGACATATTTGTAGAACAAATTTCCAGATAGTACTAGTTATAGACTGTTAATGTGAGGAAGATAGAGTGCTTTAAGTACTCATAAATATATTTTAGACAGTTAACTAGTTTAGCTATCTTAGTCCTACTCGAATATATATGTAGCCTTCCATTTGCTTAGATTATGATCGTTTGCTTGGAAATTCATTTCATTAGCCATTAAACTATGACTATCATCTAATATCCATAATACTACCTTCAACCTCCCCCTAAACCATCATGGGTTTTTTCCCCGACCCTTTATTACCCATCATAAGGAAGCTATCGAAGTTCATACTATAAGGGGATATATAGTGAGACAGAGTATAGGCCTATTAGGCTCCAAAAAGATACTATTCTGGCTTCAAGATATCAGATATCTAAAGAGAAGGTAAAAAGCCTGTCTTCAGCTAGCTCTATAGCCGAGGACAGTTAAACTAAAACTCTCAAATCTTTCATGTATTTTATGGAAGAACAGAAGATTTACTAGTCTTCGTAAGTGTGATTAGAAAGTTATGGTGTAGTCTGGTCTAGTCTGGTTAGCATAAGCCCCTCGTAGTCTGGTTATATGGTAGTTGATAGTTGCAAGCACCTCTCTCAAGATGAAACCTTTCTGAAACCTTTTGGAAAATTCCAGGAATAGGTATATTTATTAAGTTATATACCCTCCTCAGAATGAATATCCAAAGAATATTCACCATAATCAAGGACCTACTGTATGTCTTTAAGACACGCAGCAGGCTCCAGCATATATATATGTATTTGTGGAGTTATTTTGAGTGAAGGTTTGACTGAGACCTTTGTGAGACCTTTGTAAGAGCTTTCTAAGACCTTTCTGAAAAAATTCCCTGAATAGGCATATTGAGTTATATACCCTCCCCAAAACTATAATCAAGGACCTGCTGCATATCTTAAAGATACATGATAGGCTTATATATATGTTCGTAGAGTTATTCTAAGTGAAGATTTGATAACCACTTCCTGAGACCTTTGTAAGAGCTTTTTGAGACCTTTCTGAAAAAATTCTCTGAATAGGTATATTGAGTTGTATATCTACCCCAAGATGAATATTCAAAGGATATTTATTATAATTAAGGATCTGCTGTGTATCTTTAATACACACGGCAAACTCCAGCATATATATATGTGTTCATGGAGTTATCCTGAGTAAAGGTTTAATGACTACTTTCTGAGACCTTTCTGAGAGCTTTCTGAGACTTTTCCAAGAAAATTTCCTGAATAGGCATATTAAGTTACATACCCACTCTAAGATGAATATCTAAAGGATATTCACTATAATTAAGGATCTGCTGTATGTCTTTAATATATGCGGCAGGCTTAAGCATATATATGTATTTGTGGAGTTATTCTGAGTGAAGGTTTGATGACTACTTCCTGAGACCTTTGTGAGAGCTTTCTAAGACTTTTCTGAAAAAATTCCCCGAATGGGCATATTAAGTTGCATACCTTCCTTAAGACTATAATCAAGGACTTGCTGTATGTCTTTAATACACATGGTAGGCTGCAGTATATATATATATGTTCATGGAGTTATCTTGAGTAAAGGTTTGATGACTACTTTCTGAAACCTTTATGAGAGCTTTCTAAGACTTTTCAGAGACCTTTAGTCTATATATATGTTTTCGTGAGGGTAAGATATTATTGATTGATTGTATGAAGCTAGCAGTTCTACTTTTAGCTATTATACTCCTATCTTCTCTACCAAGTATCTTATCTTCTCTACCAACTCTCTTGTCTTCCCTACCCAGTCTATTAATTAGCTATATCCTCACAAAAACCGAAAGTCCAATATAAGAAGCCAACCCTCTATTAGAATTTTATACTCAAATGCCATTGTAACATCCTAGGGGGAGAGCCTCACATCGTGTGATCTATTTGACTTTGGGAGCTCCATAACAAACATATCCATTATCAAGAAATACAAGAAAAACATAACCAAATCTCTTCTAAAAAACCCTTACTCAATACTACTACTGATAATAAAGGGTCTGGTATCGAAGAGAAGCTAAATCCCTACCATTACTCCCAAAAAGATCCTAACTCCTGAAAAGATCCCAACTCTTGAAAAGATCCTAACTCCCAAAAAGATCTCAACTCTTAAAAAGATCCCAAGAAAAAAAAGCCCTTAACAGTAATCCATGAGAGCAGCTCAAATTCTGATCTTAATATACGGAACAAAAAACTGAGATCAATCGACGAATGTAGCTCAGATTCTGAGATCAATATACGACTGAATAAAAAACCGAGATTAAAGAGCCGTATTTTGGGGTCTCAGGTCAAAAATTTTAATCTTCAGTCTATCCTATCCTCTAGCTCCTCCGATGGGGGTTATAGGAAAGAAACATTCAATAAGTCCCCTGCTCTGGAAATCCATGTGTCTGACATTGAATCACATAGAATGGAGACTATGCATCTAGTAGCAAAGGACAAAGAAACCATACCTTACTCAAGATCCAGTTCCTTTCGCTCAAGTTTATCAGAAATATCAGGTTCTTTAAGCTCTACCAGATCTGGCCCATCTATACAGAAGAGACTTAGTGCATTACCAAAAACTACTATAAACTCCATACATGACTTGGGCCCTGAATATGATTCTAACTCAGAAAATTCTTTAACTTCAAGTTCTTCCAACTCTTCTCAAGATAAAAATGAAGTTATATCAGAAAGAGAAGATGAATTAGACTATCGTAGTATCAAAAGTACTTTTTTTAATCTAAGCATATTATATTAGCCAATTCAAGTACTAATTTATACTTATAGTACGTCTTAATACTAGTAACTTGATATCTATTACTCTATTCAATCTTAAACTCAGCGGTAATACTACATGTCAGTAAGCTAATTATTACACATGAATTATCAAAGCTGCTTTTTTACCTAACAAAGCTCCATACATATTCCGGATAATAGTCAAGAGAATACAGTACCAAACTGGAATTAAGTATGTTTTATATGATTGTTATATTGATTTCTGTTTTTACTATTTCAATTTGGTACTTGAAACATACCCCAATCCTAAATGTGGCAAACTATGATGGAAAACCTCTAAAGCAGATGATCCTAAGATTCCATTCAAAACCTTTGACTACATTCCCTTAATCTTATGAATTAAGCTCTAATTTAGTGACCCGAAAAGAGCTACTGAATTAGTCAATTATAGAGCTAAAGTTAAAATATGGGGCGAAAGAAACAAGGATTCATATAAGGATTACTGAAATGGTGAACTACATCAAAGCCTAAAATACAAAGGCTTATTCACAAAAAAGCAAGATCAAGCCTACCTCCTGACTATTGATGGTTTTTGAGTCTTCAAACACCGAAAACTATTCCAAACCTAGCTTCTGCTGATAGTCCCACTTAATATTCCACTAGAAAGGAGATATCTCTATCACAATCTTCTTCTAGTTGGACTTATCCTTGGATTTAAAGCTTCTTACAATCTTCAATCTTTCCTCCAACCCCTCGTTCAGGAATTTTTAGAACTTGAAAAAGGGATTCCTAATATATATGATGTTAGCACAGGTCAGGATATCATACTTAATAGCTACTTGACTCTAGTTAGTTCTAATATGCTTGTATATAAAAAGATAATCAACTACTATAGTATATCAGACAGCCACTACTACCTATATTGTTATGCACATAGTTGTTATAAGTACTTGTCCTACTTTCCTAGTTTTATCTAAATACATTCTGCTAACTTCCAAGTATAGAAATCATATCTACTATCCGTTTACCCCCCCAAAAGACCCACCTGTATCTCTGCCCAACTAATATAAATAATCAATAATTGATCATAGAAAAGGCCTGCTTAAAAAGGTGAATAGAGACTGGAAGGAGGATACAACATATATAATAGAAAATTTAGATAATGAGTATAGTAAAAGTATTAGTCTCAAAGGAGTTTATGAATTGATAAGGCTCTCATCAATTGACTTTTCAAGGAGCTTTCCGCTAGACTCGATGCATCTATTTTATAAAAACCTAGTAAAAAATCTTTTTGACTACCATTGAAGTAGGTTTTTTGACAAACGAGGTACTACTGATTTGAAATCTGGGAATAAAATCAAATCCACCAAGAAGTTTGCCCATACAGAAGACTCCTATTATATTGCCTCTTCCACTTGGGAAAAGATTGGTAGGGATATGGATACCTCAATAGATTCTATACTTGCATAATTTGGGGAACCTATCTGTTCAATTACCTCCAATTGTCACCATTATAAAGTACATGAATAGAAATAGTAGGGTCATTTCTACTCTTTGATTTACTATAAGGATATACTTCCTGAGAAATTCTATTAGCCTTATTTTCATCTAATGGAAGTGGTAACAATCTTAGCAGGTACTTCCATTAGTTCGACTCAACTACAGCTGATTAAAAGTGAGTACTTCTCCCCAAATTTACAAACAAGTTAACTGATAACTTAATAGATACTCTAGGAAATTTTATTGATTATTATGAGCAAGAATATTACTGCTTCTCATATGAATGCCTTAGTACCGCCAGAGTAACTATCTACATGCTGTGCTATGTAGCTGATTACGTCTGCTGGGCAGGACCAATATACGTTTATTCACAATGGACTATGGAAAGATTCTGTAGAACTATTGTTTAAAAGGTATCATATTCCTGAATAGAATAATAAATAGATCTAATATTGGCTGGTACTGATAATATTAGGTAAAAAGCAAAGTTCAAGCCAATCGCAATATATCTCTTTCTATTTTGAATGAGGAATTACAGAGTCATATGTGCTGAGTAGTCAATTAGGAGTAAAAGAATAGAGATGAACTAGATTTTGCTTTATGATCAATCTGTTTGAAACAATTAATAATATAGAAGAAGAAGCATAGACACAAGCAAGCTGACGAGGCTGTCTCTGGACTGAATAGGCCTTCAAGACATCTAAATCTCTCAACTGGGGAATTTATTAAACTCAAACAGCACTTCTCTCAATACCCTATATTAGTCGACCGCTCAGACTTAGACACTGCCTCACTGCCTCCTTAGGGAGATGTAGGGCCACATATTAATGTCAATATCTGTAAGTTAAAAAAGCACATATTATCGTGGGCATCAGGGATTACTCAGGATTATTTGCAGGTTATTCGACCTATGTCCATACATTCGACCAACCAAGCCACACAGGATGCATCCTACATACATTATGAGATCAATCACCTGCTGGGAGAACATCCTTAGTGGGCTATTGATTCAAATGAATCTTGGGTTTAATCACGTTTTGGACGGCTTATTCGGTTGGTCAATATCCCTTTCGCAGGGAAAGTCTATGGACTCAAGTATATCAAGGAGTATCGGACAGTATTAATTCCCGAAGGTATTCGCCGGATCACTGCTAGTGGGAGCCATACCTATATCCCAATAGAACATATTCAGGAATTGTTAGGTATTGTGTATAAAGATCAAGACAAATTCTTCATAGCGCTTGGAACTGCGTTACTTCCTTAATATTTTGCCTATTTTTTGTCGCTTATGTACCTAAATACTAATGCATATGAGTCGTCAATAAAATATATTGAAGACTAGTTTCTCTTAAAATGAATAAACAACCTTTCATAATGAGACCAGTAGAGGCGGTAGGAGACCTCTACAGAAAATGAAACCTTAATAGAGTCTCTGTAGAGAAGAAAACCTTAATAGGGTCTCACGATTTAGCTAAGGCCTCTCTAAAGTCTCCCTAGTGTTTTTGAAGGTCTCAACTTGCTTGAAAGGTCTCACTTCGATTCAAAGGTTTCACCTCTAAGCCTCAGCAGGTCTAACTTGGCCGAAAACTCGCGACTTAGACCTAAACTTGGACTAAAGTTGAAACTTTTAATTAAGTTTACTATGGGCGCCCATATTAACTAATGAACCACAGTGAAAAGTGTCTAGGGCTCAGTGATTTTTGGCAACCAGTTCTCCCCACTTCTTGTCTAAAACATCATTGGATGCGTAATCCCTAAATAAATGGAACACTGCCCACTATACCATGGAGGGCAAGTAAACAACATGGCCCTCCGTGTCTCTCTTTTTTTCCATAACCTCATTACTCGTAGTTATGATGTCCCACAGTCCTTCTCGTGCAATATAATCCATCGATAGCTACTACCTACTGCTCTGTCACGGCCCAGCGCTCACTTGCCGGCAGGGGTTGCAGAGGGCTGAGTGCATGCAGGAGAAACCGCAGGGGCGCACAGGATTGCACGAAGTAGGACAACAGCTGGCTGAACCCTTCGGACCAATGGGTAGTAATGGGTGACAATGGGTGGCAACGGGTGGCAATGGTGTCTATAAAAGAACCGTCTATTCCTACTTACTCTCCCTCTCTCTTCTTCACGCAACGTCTTGTATCTTGGCTGTGCTAAATTCATTCCGTTCCTCCTAGAACCTCTCTCCCTTGTCATAGTCTCTGGCCATAGTATCGCTCCCTAGAGCCCGTTCATAGTCCCTGTCATAAGCCTCGCCGTTACATGCTCCCAAAATGCCAATATACCTGTTTTTTTTTTTTGAACTCAGCAGGTACTTAGGTATGTGCGCAACCTTAAGGCTCGCATGACGAGCCACCCGGAATCCCGGGTGGAATGCTAATATACGATATCACTGGCAGTGCAGAATAGGTATCAAAAAGGTATTTTCAGCGGAGAAGGTTGGAAAATGTGTTCTGGGCCACTCGCGGGGATCGGCCGCCTTGAAAAAGCTCCAAAACAAACTGAGTCTCAGAACTTGAAGCATGCAAATCGCACTACAAACTTCAGGCCTAAAAAAACTGTTTAAGTACAGTATACAGTATACCCTCGATATAAGAATATTTGTTATAAGAATATACTTGATATAAGAATATACCCCCCCCCGCCCCCATACAAAATAAGAATATATTTGATAGAAGAATATTCTTATTTTTTCGCGGTTGTTTACTAAGGTATTCTTATAGCAAGAGTACCTGATTGGGTAATGTATAAACAGCCTAGCCAGAATAGGAAGGCTTATCGATAAGAAATACCTCGCACAACCAACAACGCTATACCGTAAGCACACAACGCCGCCAAACACAACGCCGTGACACACAATACTGCTACACAGGCTACAATACCATCTCCGAACTCCGGAACTAATTCAAGCAAACAGTCATTACTGCCTTCTTCACTTCATCCGGGGCTGTTCCTGGTCCTCTTGTACCTAGTTCTTCCTCTACCACACGTTAATTCTCTTATTTGATGTACCCTGACATTTGATATAAGAATATTACCCCCCCGCCGGACGATATTCTTATATCGAGAGTATACTGTACAGTTGTGTGGAGTGGACATTGGCCCTTATCTAGGTAGATGTATATGCTTACTCAAATATTTCCCAATGGAGTCCCTCGTGGACGCCATAGGATAATCCAGATAATAGATTGTACTACTTTAGACCCATGAATATTTTGCGCTCACTGATACTAAATATGATTTAAGCCTATGGCACAGACACCCCCACCTTCGACTGCCCCCAACACCGCCAACAGCACCAGGAGCTCATCGGGAACGCCAGGACGTAGGAAGAATTAGACACACCAGTATGGAGAAAGGGGGAGGGAGAGGGGGAGGAGTGGGATGCGGTGGAGGCGTATTTCGCCTACCTCTACCGCCCCCTAGCTGGACGTTAGGGGAGACAGTGGTTACTCATATTTGAGATCTGTTCCGTTTTGTTAGCTTTATTTTCTGAGTTTGTACGTAGCTTGCCCAGGGTGGTCAGACTAACTTGACTATCCCTTGAATCCACCCAGGTTTCCGGGTGGCTCGTCATATGACCCTTAAGGTTGTGCACACGAGTACTGAGTTCAAAAAAAAATAAAAATATGATTTAAGCTACCCCTCAAATAAATCGGTCTGGGCACGAGAACAATATATACCGGTACATGAACACTCATGTATAGAGATATATAGACAGTGATAGCAGGGACGATAAACGTATGTAATCAAACGGAGATATGAGATCAGCTCTATCCCACTGCGTAGGGCTTGATATTTTCAACTATATGGCACACATTTGGCGATGACCCATACCCTCGGATACCTACCATGGTACCAGTCGTGGACTTAAAATATTCTCGTCATCAATGACCAAAAAAAAAAAAACCTCATCAATGACGGGACGACGTTAGGTCCTCACGTCATCTGTTATCTCTCGGCGTCACCATTTTTTTTGTCACATGGTGATCCGAGCCTGGGTATTTATTCTACAAGATCTGAGCGCGCTCAGAATATTTCTTATGCTTAGAAGTAACGTGGGTTGCTACGCGCAGACCCTGTGCCCCAGGGCACGAAGGGATATGTTCAGGGCCATTCCGGAATGGCCTGGGCAGTTGCAGAATTGCAGGGCCGTTCCGGAATGGCATATATATATGCGCTCTGAGCAACTGTATGAAAGCAGATTGGGAATCTATTAATTGTTTTATACATAAGATAAGTATACATAAAAAGCTCCGCTTGCTCAAATCTTCTACTTGCTCAATCGCTCAAACCTCAGCCTGCAAAAACCTCCACTTGCTCAAAGCTCCGCTTGCTCAAACCTCTGCTTGCTCAAACCTCTTCTTGCTCAATCAATCCATCGCTCAATACTTGAGCTGAATTAGTACATGAATAATGCCTTGAGCTTGTATGGCAATGAGCAATACCCAAACGTCTTATTGTTTTATGCATTGGCAGCGACGGTCTGCACCTTGGCCCTTGCATTTGCAGTGAACCACAGATCTAGTAGAGGCAAGGCGTGCAACTTCCTGGAGTGACTTCAGTTTTGGGTTTGCTATTATTAATAGTATTATAGGTCTTGTTCTTTCCTGACTGAACATCTGCGATAACATCAAATATATCATACTCCAAAACTACTCATTTCCCATTATTTTTTGGGAGAAATAAAATATAGTGCATCATACGTAGCTCATATTTATTTAAGGCTTTCCATCGCAACTTAATGGCTTGCAAGTCGCCTGTTGGGGCCTTTAAATTTAGATCCCGGACGTATGCTTTAATTTTGTGATACATTAAGTAGGTAGTTTGTTGCCATGTACTTGAATTGGATTTTAGAGAATTACTTTTCAAAGGCCAGGCAAGATTTGCTACTTATTGTATACAAATACTCTTCAATCTTGGTATGCGCAGTACCAGAGAATGCTTCGATTGCCTTCTAGATGGAGCGGAACCTAGGGATGAAACTAATCCAAATCAATACCGCCATTATCTTCTGCAATTGACATTGATTAAGCAAAGTGATGGTGAGAATTGTGGTGTGTTTGATGGGGTTGTGGTGCTGCAATGCGTTGCCTACCGCGATGTTGAAGATTCAACAAGTGCGAAAATATAATTCCGTAGCATACCGGAATGGCCTGGATTCCGCAACGGCCCTGAACGGATATATCTGATGTCGATTGCCGATATGGTTATGGTAAATAATTCTTTAAGTGTAGCAACTGTTCAACCCTACATACAAGCTCTAGATTTTGTAATTTGCTTTCGATTATGCGATTGCCCCTGCCGGCTACATCGAGAGTTAAATATCAAACCTCGTACGACTTCATACATGTCTGGGAAACATTGCCAAATCGACTATAATCAAATAGGAACTGGAAAACGCTTGCATCTGGCACTTACCTACTTTCGCGTAATACTTTTAGTTGAATCCCTATATTACTCCGCAACCTGACTTACGACCACCATCACAGATCCAACTCTTTAAATAGTCATGAACTAACATCTCACATCTTAGTCAGTATCCGATCGAATACGGTCCCCTTTAATTGTACTGCCTCACCAAGTGCGCAAACTCCGTTGCTCTTTCCCTGTCCTCCTCGGTGACTCCATCACTCTCACTAGACTTCCAGACATCCATTGAAAAATGGTACAAGGAGTGTATCAATCACCCCCAAATATGGGAGCTGTTATACAGATGGTATGGGCCTGTTTTGCAGGTGGGGAGAAGGGGCTTATGGTTGATATGTTGGGTGATCCAGAGTCTCAGAGGCGGCGGTTACTGGGAAGGTCTACCTTAAATTTCTCCAGGATTACCTCCCAGAATTCCGCCAAGACAGTTGGATATTTGCTTCGGTATTGAAAAACCTCATATCAACTAAACTCACCTCTTGCGATCGACTCAGCCAGAGCAATGAGTGAACAAGAGCACTAGAGAAATGCCCTTCTGTCCACCAGACACAATACACATTGCACACTAATAGAGGTCTCAGACTTGAAGTATTCGTATGTTATAGACGCATAAACTCGCCGTACAACAGCTGTCACTGTTTGTCAGAATCAGTCATCCGTTTGAATTTTATTACTGAACTCAGAAATGTCACGGTACTCGAGAGTGAGGAGTAGTGATGAGAATGCTAAAGACTTGGCACTGGTTATGTAGGCAGCAACTAATTCTCTATCTCTATTTCTAACTATTCTTCGTATCCTTTTTCTGAATTCTCTATACCACAATCCTAACTGCACTTACCACTCGCATCCTCGGATTTTTATCAGGCAGATTTGGGGTTCCTAGCGATACTAATTATCTACCTGTAACTAGTTGTCAATGAATTTTTATTTTTTTTTTGAACTCAGTACTCGTATGCGTTGTCAATGTAAATCAAGTAAAATTGCCTGGACAAAAGTAAGGTCAACTTTTTGATTGTGGTAGCTATGCATGACTCTCGAGTATAGTACAGACGCGCGCCCCCCCAGCACTGAAACAGTAAACCCCGAGAAAAAGCCAAAAAAGTTACATGCTAGCAACTTCTTTACTTTTGTTTTTTACCCTTCTTTTCCCCTCTTCTACATATATGATATAGGGGGAAAGCCAGGGGGAGGGGGGCTCAAATAAGGAGAGGAGAGGTATAAAAGAACAAGAATTTAAAAATTTGTAAAATCTTCCTACCCCTACCCCCCCCTCACCCGTCCCCTTGGGGGGATGGGAGAGGGGGGACACAAGGGGGGGCGGCGGAGCGCGCCCCCTCCATCGCTCCTCTTCTTTTTTCCCTTGTACATATGTGCTAGACGCACATATACGGGGGGGGGGAAATAATCTACATATGTACTATAAGTACATATACCAAGACTTGAGAGGGCCTCGTTACAAGCATACCTCCCTCCGTCCCACTAGTAAAATAAGCATATTTTGATTACAAGAATATTCTTATATTTTATGCTTAGTCACTATACATATGTTTGTAACAAGAGAAGCGCTAAACTACAACTAGAGTTTTATCGATAAGAAATAACCTCACACGAACACCATACTTACGCTGAATCTTACACCACAACACCACAACACCACAACACATATGCAATACAACATACTGTATTTCTATAGCTTCTGCAAAGAGTTCTTCAAATGTTCCGCACCATCAGCCATGGTCAGAGGCAGAACGTCAAAGCATACGAACATATGCGAAACAGAACCCGAGGGTGTTGATGCCTGGAAAACTGGAGTTAAAGCTTCAAGTTTGGAGCACTGTTTTGCAGAGAGTCAAGTCAAGATTCATGGACCCTTCTTGCCTGATATTGATCCGGTGATTAATGATATGCCCGAAGTTGAGGAGGAAATTCTAGAGTGCATTCGAGTTGCACACCCAGGTCTCTTGCTTTGCATTACAGCATCAATTTATTTCTCCCCCGACTGAAGTTGTTGAAGATCCGATTACAGATATGAAAACGCAAACCTGGCAACCTATCTTCCTGGTGAGGCCTATGAACCAGAAACCGAAGCTCCGCTACCTCCTCCTCTGGTTACACCCCATGCAGCTTTATCATATATTGAAGGCTTGTGCTCTTTTCGCTTCAAGGTGACCCCTTGTCCAACACCACTGCCCTCCAAGATGCACTTAAGCGTGAGGAAAAAAGGATCGAGATTCTTGAGCTGGAACGCAGGCGGCAGCATGTCCAGCGCAGAATAAATGATGATTTTTTGGGTCCTTCCGGAGCATCCTCTTTCTCTTCCTGATATCTCCCTGTTATTTGTATGCATGTCTAGTATTCATTGTCATTCCATAGGCTTTCCTACCCAGTTATAAATTTCTCTAGTTATAAGCATATATTGGTTATAAGCACACCTTCACCCGTCCCGACGATATGCTTGTATCGAGAGTACTCTGTACACTATACCTACAGCTACTTGTAATACCAAATTCACCTCCATTGTACTCTTCAAATTCTCCTCAGTCTTTCTATATTTTTTTGAACTCAGTACCAGTCTTTCTGTAGCTTTGCTCAAGCTCCCCCTTTTCTCTTCTTCCACTGTGTATATATCCTTATCTCTATATTCCTCTATTAGCCACTTCCATCTAACCTTTGCTGCAAGAGCAGCCCTTAGCAACTTCTGCATCCATCTGCTCTATAGTAAATTCACTCCCTCGATGGGTACTGCTGGAATGGATGAGACTTAAATGTCTGTGGGACACTCAAAAGCTTTGCTGTATTTGGCTGGCAACTACACGGTCGCAGGGGAAAGAGATTGCGAGCGTGGTGGATGACACAGCAGATTTATGCCAGTTGAAGCTGCATATTCACCGTGCACTGAGGAATTTGTATGGAAACAACACTGGAGGATCTCTGTCCAGGCTAGCAATCTTTCCCTTGTACTCGTTTAATTAGCAGCTGCCTTACCTCGGCCTTGCCCGGCCTCGGCATTGTGCTTGTCAAAGTTCCAACTGGAGTTACAGCGCATCACTCTACCAGTCAAATGGAAGCAACAAATACATAGCAAGTTACCGCGGCCGCAATTCCTGCAATCAAATGTAGTTCTCAGGTGATCTTCACGAAGACTGTTATACCCGTGCTCCACTCGCTGTTCATTCCCCCCACTCTTCTCCCCCCTACACACGAATCTTGAATTCTGTTTTCTCCGACGTTGGAATCCCATGTTAAGATCTACCAAGCGGGCTCGTCCTCAGCTCCGCTGTGCCCTTCACCCACATCAGTGTCCTGCAATTCTCTGCCATTCGTTTCTTTACCAGCTCCTCTAGCACGGGGGCTGTTCTTACTGAAGCCTCTAGACCCTGGGAAACAGCAGCTTCACTTGCTGATGCCTTACAGGCAAAGGTCGATCACCGAGCACTAGAGCCAGAACGAATACAACCTAGCGCAGAGTGTTAGCACTGGGCATGATCCTTCCGCGAGAACTTTGCTTAAATCGGATAATTTCGCTCATAGAAACATTATCTATGGTCAGCCCCCCCAACTGTAGGAGTTCGCTTCCTGAAACCTTGGTTTTCACTGGCGCAATTGCCCAATTTCATCTGCAAGCCTTTTGATTACCCTCAGGGGACTAAACCCAGTTCAGGGTAAT
Source organism: Tirmania nivea (assembly GCA_015179035.1). Lineage (NCBI taxonomy): Eukaryota > Fungi > Ascomycota > Pezizomycetes > Pezizales > Pezizaceae > Tirmania > Tirmania nivea. Next base: position 91,724 of record WHUY01000052.1, on the reverse strand, counting down.
GTCAAATATCAGGCGAAACAGAATGTAGGCACATTAGAGTAGAATGAGAATACTTATAGAATAATGCTGGGATGATTGCGAGATGATACTGAAATTATTGGAATAGAGCAGGTGGCGCTTGCATTTTCCCATGCAGGTAATTCCCCGCTCATTCTGACGACGGAGCAGAATAGACCCAGAGGCTAGTATGAGTTAAGAGATCCCCATTTTCTGCCACCTACCTGCTTCCTTAATTTGCCGATAGGGACTTGGTTTGGTTGACTTACAAGAATACCTCATCTGCACCCCCGGTTAAGACTACCCTTTCGAACCCGCCCCTTCTATAGCGACATACTGCATGCCATGGCATGCTGGTGTATGCAAACCACAAGTTCCAAGTGGTAGTAACAATTCCTGCTTGAAGCCCTCATTTCCCCTATCTATTCACATATCTTATGGCCAAACCTACCTCGTGACCTCCTGAATTTCCGCCTGGATCACTTGAGCGATAATGCACATAGGCCCTTCGGAGCTTTATTCAGCAAACTACTATACAGCTACAACACAATCTGAGTATTTGAGGGTATTAAAGTGAGGGGAGAGGGGGTATATATATAGAGCATACAGCTTTGTAACCTTCCCCCACCAAGCATCCCGACGCCATCACCAAACATCTTCCATCATGCCAAGAATTCCCAAAATCAGCAACCACTACCCACCAGAAGCCCGAAGAAGTAATTCCGCCACTGCCGAGCACTTTCCATCACACCAAGAATTCCCTAACCAGCAACCACCGCCACTGTATGTAGAAGCACTCCTTCTCCCCTTCACCCACTCACCAGCCTACCCTTCACCAGCTACCACGCCATAATACTGTATTGCCTCCTCTCTAGAAATGAAATGCAGTACCGGAAATAAGCCTGTGCCGTAGGGTAGTTAACATACACACAGTGCCCAAGTAACCTTAAGGGTTCTGACATCTGACAGTATTGTTATTTTACCCTATGGTAAAAAGTGTAAAATAAAAGAATGGCCCATGTTGCCTTTCTTGGTTGCCGTAGACTATTATAGGCTGGGGGATCAAGTGTATTTCTGAATAATAAGGGGAGAAGTTAGCGTCGAGTCATTTCTAACTTGTGAAACCTATGTAGCCACCGTAAGCTTGTAAGGGTCAGATACCTCCTGACAGGAGCTAAAGCTTAGGTAGGTAGAAGGATTGCTTCTAGCTTGTGAATGGCCGTCATATCGAAGGAGTCGATGTGCCAGTGTGGTTGGAGGAAGTTTTGGTGCTGGGGAGGTTTATAAGTAATCTTACTTAGGTTACGGAGCAAGTATGTACATGTTATTTATTCTACTATTCAGGTTTGAACTTGAAGTATATACAGGGAAATTTGGATGGCCACCAGTTCCTCCCACTTTTATGCGCAATCATATAAAAAGTTAGTTATATTGATTTTCCTCTAGCTCCATCTCCGGTTGTAATTTGGAGTAAATTGATTATGGGAAGTAGTTTCTTGATTTCACAATTGTATCAGTTTGCTTAAAAATGCAGCAAAAGTAGCCTAAAATGCCCAAATTGCCCAGCTTCTGAATTTAAGAAACATAGGCGAATCCTTCTCAAGAATTGCGGTCAGTATTTCGCCACTAGATAGAGATTGACCTGCATTGTTACATGGCTTCTAGATCAACCAATAGTTGTTCTCAAGATTAATTACATAATCAAGAAGGTGGCATGCGGAACCAGCCTCGTAGAAATTTAGGAAATGGCTATCCCAGACACTGTTACCGGATTGAGTGTGACAAGAGTGCCCAATTAGGTAGTCACACGATAAGCTAGCTATATCAGGTAATGGCTCATGTCTTGTTTGGATCGTGCGCCAAGCAGGTTAGGAACGTATACGGTAAAAACATTTACCCCTGCGAAGAACCTACACATGCTGGATACCTCTGATGATATAGAAGGTTGGGATGATAGTGTACCTCGAGGGGTCCCAATAGTAGGTATGGTACACACTAAGAGGGCTGCAATTCCTATATTATATTTGTTTCCTAATCTTATTATCACTCAAACTCTGTCACTTTCGCGAGCATAGTACATTGGACACAGGATATATGATGCGGGACACTAGGCAGCCATTAAATCTCCAGTCGAAGGCCTCCACGATTGTAGGTATTAGTTCATTCCAGCAGGTGTAAGTCATACTAGCATTACTATACAAGTGTGATTCACATACCAGATCTAGGCGTCTGGCTCACGCCTCCACCGCTAAACGGGTTTGTTACTCAATCGCGAGCGCGTCTCGGAAGTTTAAGCAATGCAGGACCTCTCCCAGGCGGCGGTTTACATCTGCGGCGCGAGGTCGACTACTTTACATTGTTGTGCCATGTTTGCTTATAGGGGATCGACTTACATTAACTTCGTTCGAAGGAGCGCCGAAACGTTTTTGCGTAACATGCTTCAATGCAGTGTGCACAACTAAATTTACCCAGTTAGTGGTATCCATATTTGTATCTGTGCAGTAAATATAGTCTCAAACTCTCACCATTGCCGTTTCAAAGAGCACATTTATCGTTATGATACCAGACATATGTTTAACTTTGCTTATAATACAAAGGAAGAGAGGATAGCGGCAAGAGTATTGAAAAACATTCTCTTTTGCACAATAGCTCTATAGATCTACCCTACACCACTGACTACTATTATCCCACGTTATGTCTGCAAAATGAGTATTCCCTCTTAAAGCTCCGACCTCGGCGCACCCTGAGCGCTACCACAGCAGCCGCCATCCTTCTTACACGCCCCCGCACACCCAATAGAATAGGCGGACGCCCAGCCCGCAACTTGAACTGTCGGCTCACCGAAATGCTTCCCGTAGTAACACATACCGGTGCGCTCGTGGTAATCGACTGAGGCACAAGAGGTAACCATGGCACAAGTCTTCATACATTCAGTGAAAGATGGCATTTGCTCAGAGGCAAAAGCGACAACACCATGACGTTTGCAGCAACTCATGCGGAATTGCTTGGGGGGTAAGTCAGTACAGGATAGATATGCGGGTAATTCAAGCGCAAGGTGAACATACAACTCCATTTGCTTCAAAAGTCTGGCCATGAGCACCGGGGCAAGTGGTAGAGCATTTGATGGTAATCTCATCTTTGACGTCATAGGTCGGGGGGTCAACACGGAATGCGGCATCGTGATGTGCAGCAGTTCCTATAATTAAAAATAGGTATTTAGCATTGCTACAACCTCCAGCGTATACAAATAGTCATGCTTACCAGCTCCAGCACATACGACAAGATCGACTTCTCCGGTTGGATAAAGGTCACACTGATAGTTGTAAAAGGCAACACTTCAAGTGCAGTGGCGGGTTAGCAAACTCTTTCGATATCCAATTCGTATTTTAGTTCAATTGAGGGAAAACATACCTCTCGCAATTCATTGTTAGTCCACACAGCTCAATACACTCCTGGAGGTCAACGGCTTTTGTGCTAGTGATTACGGATTTTGAATTTTGATGATCGCATTTGAGCTTGAAGTAAGAGCCCTCGTTCGTGACATAAATTTGACCGTTATCTATTCCGCATGGTTACCTCAATGCTCCTTGATATCCTTGGGGTTCTGGCTCCACTGACTCTCTGGGCACTTCGCGGAGTTCTTTGCTTCCATAATCATGTCAGGGCTCTTCGGGCAGTTTGGTGGATCAAGGGGTGTCGGATCTGGTTTCTCTGATGGTGGTTCACGCTTTTCAATGGGAAACCTGGGCTTGGTTATCTGCGCTGCTCATTATTCCTGAACTGCGGAATAGACTTACCATGTGTTGACACCGGGCTAGGAATATATGAGCCTTGTTCAAAAAATATGTGGTGATTTGAAGGGAAACCTACATTTGGGACAGTCTAGAATCGTGGAAACAAGATTAGCCATGAATCTATGGTTATGAGAGCCCGGCAGAGCTCGACTCCTTTTTATCGGTTTTAACTCACGGGAATATACTAGATTGCAGATTTACCGTTAGCCTGACCAAAAAGACCAAAGTTATATTGAGTGCTGAACTCACCTCGCTAAAACGTGCACAGTTCTTCGTGTCTGCATTCCAATCTGCTGACTGACACTCTGGATGTTCCGAGCAGAAGTCAGCACAGGCTGCCTGTGAGAACTTCTTTGTGTCGTCTATGCGTTTTGCCTTTCGTTTGTGTGAGAAAGCCGTATATGGAAACAGAACGTTTGTAGGATACTAACTGTAGTTCCGCGGCCACAAAGTAACTGGAATGTGACTCCATTTGGCCTAAGGTTTCGTTTAGTTCATGTAGTCAATTAGCTCACAGAAATTATAATTAACTCACGATGTATGTTTAATTCCGTCGTCCCTAGGGCAGGCGTAAACTTTTGGCCTCACCTGTCCATCCGCGGCTTCAACCTGCACTGCGAAGAAGGTGACTGAAACAAAAACTAGGAGCCGCAAGAAGACAGAGGTTGAGTCCATTCTGCGCACTTTGAAAGATAACTAGGTAGTGATCGATTTCGAAACGAGCTATGGAATGAGTATCAAGATAGGTTTCCACTACTTGCGGAGGAGGTACAACGGGTATTTGCTGGGTTTAAGTAGTAACTGCAGACTTTTATTTTGTATGGGGGATCGGATAGCGATAGAGAATGTAGACGACAGTTTCGTAATCACCATAGCCATACAGAGCAATTCAGTCATATGAAATCAGAGATAGAACGAGGACCGATATCCGACTCGAAAGCGGTCTCAAATTTCTAGTCAATTCAACCACTCGGCACCTGCTGGGACCATCTCAGCTATGCCATCCCAATGTCGATCTGACGCACAACATTGATCTCGATATATGGCAGGGGTGTGCATGTGGCTGGACTTGTTTCATTGCGTAATATACACCTCCATTAGGTACCCACAGGGGGTGTGCCGTGAGTGATCATTGGTTGTCATGCATCTTGGGGCATGCTTATACTGTATGTCTCAGAATACGGCGCATTTACTAGGATGACCATGGTTTAGGTGGATAGCGCAACCACTTACGCCTTTGCCGTTATGGTACCGGTCTACCCGCGGCGATCTAAGTTGATAGAACCCTGCTTGATGATCTATCCCCAGCTCAAACCTGCAGCCGTTACATGCAACTTCATGTGCCACAAGCAGCATGGAGATCATAGTATTGATATTAATACGAGCTTATCCCCGGTGTCCTGGGGATTTGTATGCAAGATCTGGGGTTGGCGGGCGACTCCAAAGTATGTCCCAGCCACAGCACTAATCTCGGGGGTGCGATCGAACATGTCTCAAACCTCGAAGGGATATATCGTGCAATACTGTAAATTCGAGATCCATGTTGTGCTGAAGTGTCATACATGCCGGCATCTTCTTCCGCAGAAATTCTAGGTAGGGTTTTCGTAGTTCAGCTACAACATGAAATTCAGGCATGTATGATCATAACTTGTTCCTTTCGAATTCAGTTAGGAGGTATCAACCACCTAAGCGTGTGTATACAGACTAGCGGATACATTGCCTGATTTGGATCAGCCGGAGGGAGTAAAAGGGGGCCTGCAGGAGACGGACTACATTGGGGTGAGAACATGTTCCTGAAAAGGGCCAAGATCCTATATTTAACTTGCGATGATGCAAATTGTGGATATTGAGCCACAGGTTTTGTGATAAACGTATCGGGAAAGATTTACGTCCACTGGTCATGGAGCTTTAACACAAGCCGGGTGGAGTTCAGCCTTTTCACTGTAGTCGAAATTGGATCCGAGGTACAGATTGTAGTTGTTATGCACATCTGTTCATGCTCCAGTTTTTAAGTGACCTTCTGACGCTCGTCCACCATCTGCCTTTCCAGTTCGAATTTTTTCTCAAACAACACCTCTCCACCCTCACCATGGCCATGGGAAACAGAATCTTTGCAGCTTTCACGCTCATCACTGTGGCACTTGCCCTTGATCCTACACCGTCAGAGCGGGCAAAATGGGATGCAGTTTGTATGGAAAGTAAGGATCACTAAAATTCATTGTTCTTTAGTCGTGCGACCATAAGAAAATCCGCGGAGGCTAACCATTAAACAGAGGCCGGACAAGAATACCGAATGACATTTGATACCAATGGAAGTAAGTTAATGAATTGAGGTTGACTTGCACAAGCACAAGTCTCTGGATTACTAAGTGTACGAAATTTAGAGCCCACTGGAAATTGTGAAGCGCCAACTCAGTGGAAATGCTATTGGGGCCCTTTTAAGGTGAAATATGCAATCGCAATGTATTTAGAGGTTGCATGCACTGACGAGATTCTATTTAGGACGCTAAAACGGGAGCGGATGGTTGCTGTGGGAAAGACAAGGTATGGGACAGGTGCCCTGTAGTCGGGAGTGCTCTGCATCAGATTTCACAATCTTACAACTATCTAGGGAACATACTCCACGGATTCGCTATTCCCACAAGAAGGTGGTTGCTGTGTTTCTCCAAATGTCTACAGCTTTGACAACCTGTCAAACCGGGGTGGTTGCTGCCCGTCTAACCAGGGATGGACATTTGATGCCAATGCAGGAAAAGGAGGATGTTGCGCTGGAGACAGAAGATGGATGGTGGACACTACGACTAACCTCGAAAGTTGCTGTCCTGCGGGAACCAAGCTTTTTACAAATCCTAAAACTAACACTGGAGTATGCTGCATGGCCCCTGATGTTCTCTCTGTCGAAGTCTCCGGAACCAAAGCTGGCTGTTGCCCAACTGGTTTACAATACATGTCAGATGCAGTTTCAGGACTTGAGAAATGCTGCCCACCAGCGCAAACTCTAAGTATTGACAGGGTTGCTAATAAAGCTGAATGTTGTGATGCTGGTAAGGTTCTCACTGTGGATGGGGCTACTGGCAAAGGAGGCTGCTGTGCTCCAGGACAGGCCTACTCCGTGGATGCCACTTCTGGACAAGGCGGATGCTGTATGTATTCTCCGCTTCGGCCTACACATTATTCCTCCATAGTCAGGAACTAATCCACCAATCCCGCAGGTGCACCAGGAGGCGTTTTCAAGGTTGACCCCATCTCCGGGTCAGGGGGTTGTTGTGCAGCCACTCATGATTTCTCTTGCGATTGCTCCTGCAAGTAATTGCCCTTATTAAAACATATTCTCTCAGGTCAACTCGGGAACTAAACATTTGCAGAGCACCCCCTCCAGCAACCTGCCCGAGCGGGCACGGCACGACATTCACGGCTTCCAACGGAAAGAAGTTCAAACTTTATTGCAACCTCAGTATGTTGTCACCCAGGGAACCCCTAGAGTCTAATGACTAATTTGACTGCATTCATAGTCAACCATGGAGAAAATGACCTCGGCAACGCCCCAGCCCCCGATTGGTCAGCTTGTATTGACCGCTGTGCTGGAATAAGCAACTGCGTCCGCGCCATCTACCAGCCGGCCTCCAACACTTGCTACCTCCGCACCCACGGGAATAAGCCTGTTCCAGTGACACCTGACCCCTACAATAGTGCGCATCTCATTGAAGACCCACCGGTGGTAACCCCAGTTACAATCCCCAAAGAATGCCCAGATGCAGAAGGAAAGCGGGTAACCATTGATGGAATTGAGTATCAACTTTTCTGCACCAAGTCCTTTGCAAATACCATTGAAGCATCAGATGCCACTAACGCGCCGGACGTTGAGGGCTGCATGAAACACTGCTGTAAGTTGGAGCCTTCTATTACTTGTACGCTCAGACAGTTCTGACATCTTCCTTCAGCTGCGAATCCTGATTGCCACGGCGTAAATTTCTTCGATGACGGTCAGGCTGGTGGCTGCGTGCACGCTTCTGAATGGGAATTCGAGCCCACAGGGAATCAATTACCAGGAAAGGCTGTGGTTGCAATTCCAGTGAAGAAGCGGAGTTAAGTTGTAGAGAGCTAGAAGGCTAGATTAGGGTTGTGAATATATGCAGACTTTTGTACACCGAAGCTTCGCAAAACGATCTATGCTGCAAATGTTACTACTATATGTATTTAAGATGAATTGAGGTTTATAACACCTAGGACTTTTAGCCTTTGAAATATTCACACATTAACGAGACAGGATTGACCATTTGCCGTATATGACGGATATTTTATCCCGCGATCTATAATCATTCATTAAGAGCTTTCGCGATTGTAGTTTTACTACCAAAGGTTCCTCGAAAACCCGAGTCAGTTCTACACAAAAAAAAAGACAAGCCCCTTTCAACCACAAGTATAGCATATAATTCTATGTCACTGCTACTTGTCATAGCTCGAAGTGGTTAAGTTTGAAGTGTGGGGCATCTAGAGCTAATAATGTCTAAAAAATGCCCAATTTTAACAGTATAACTTTCTCTAATTATGGAAAGTCAACCTTTCACTCGAGCTTCTCTGACAACGCTAGTCGAAATGATTTTTGTAGATATTAGAAGACATGCAGACTTGCGGTGGAACCATTCAGAGTGCCAATTCGCGAAGGCTCTTAATTATGAAGGTATAATTATGAAGGTATTAGGTGTAACTTTGATCGTCAGTATATCCTTGTCTGTATTCTAAGAATGGTCTAAGGTCCGCAAAACGGTTCCCCGATAGGCGCTATGAACTCATAGCTATCGTATACATCAGGCAGTACAAGGTATCCACAGCACCCCTGCACACGGGAATACTTCATTCTGAGTAGGTATGTGGGATAACGCCACCTCATCATCTAGACTAGGTACCTGACTGACACAGACCCTGGGTGGAAGCGCTATTTCTTTTGATGAACCAGGCACGCATGGTAAGACATATCGTATGCACCTGCGGGCACTTGTTAGTATTGCGGGCAGTTGTTGGTACTGCGGGCACTTGTTAGTATTGATTCGATATCAATGGGAGAGTATGTATGTGGGTAAATACCGAGCGTTATCTAAAAACAGATTCCATTTTCTGCAGTTAGATTCCTATTCCGGAACGGCCGATGGGGTGGCGCATTGAATGACTTACCGGAAATAAGATCTACCAGATATGGGCTCCCTTTTGAAGCTCATGGTTGGTGTAACATATTCGTATAATTTATTTCCGATATCCCAGAGGCAGTGAATACGAATCACAATCGACTCTCTTGGGATATCGCCCCCAACGAAGCCAGTATGGTATTTCCTTTTTACCTCCCATACTTACATAGCCGTGAGCTAACAAAGTTCATCGGCTCCGCAGATCACAATGATCTCTGCTACTTTGAGTTGCCATAACCGGTGCTTTTTTGCCCAAGTAAGGTCTCAACCCGTGAATAAACCTGAGTCTAGATCTGTTGAACTAGCCCCACTGCGAATTCAGCTTGCTTAAAGTGCGAATTCAGCTTGCTTAAAGTGCGAATTCAGCTTGCTTAAGGTGCGAATTCAGCTTGCTTAAAGTGCCCCACTAGCCTAGCATATGCGGTGTGCATGATGGGCAGCTGGGAAAATAAGGACCCAAAGATCTGCGGTGTGGCGGTACAATAATCTGGGGAGAAAGTCTAGGTAATATTTCGTATATATACTGTCTTGCCGTGCGCCCCGGCGTTAACTCTGATATCTCACACGCACTTCCTACCAATATGTACTCTCGACTACTCCTGTACCTACTTTCAGCGACTAGCCTTGTAGGTTTCGCCTCAGCGCAAAACCAAACACCGGAGGTAAGCTTAATTATCCACGCTTAAGCATTGGGAAGGTACATAATTAACTTTTCTGGGCACTGACAGGATTTCTGCAAAACCAATTATGGAGCACAATATGTCCCACAATATGACGCTGCTGGAAACTTTAACGGTTTCTGTATGACAGCTCCCGTGATTGGTATGCTCAAAGTCTCACCAAGTTCCCTGCTCTTGAGTGTCGAAGCGTCACTAATACGCTCCATCTCCAGTTTGCTTGGGAACCGAGTGAGTGTCATAGCCCTGATGCTGTTGTTTTCGGCTACTCCGAATTCAAAGCGAGGAAACAACTCACTTCCCTAATCCAATATATTTATTAACGGTCAGGGTCATGTAGATACACCCACCCGAAGACAGGTGCCAAAATCTGTTGTCAACCTGGTCAGGTTCTAAAAATCGATGCGAGTGTCAATGAAGCTGGTTGTTGCGACCCAGCTCAGGTCTTTCAATGGAATGGTGAGCTTCGATATATACCAATCTGTTATGCGTGGCATGCCCCGGGTACTGATAGCAAGGCCATCTAGCTGGTGCGAACTCCGGTATCTGTACTACACAACAAGTAACACCTCCCGCCCCTACAATTAGCTGCCCTGGCTCCCACCTCCAATGGATCAAGCGCAATGGTGTCAATTTCCGGGTTTTCTGCGACCACTTTGTTAAGGAATGGGTTCCACCATGGCAAGCTGCGCAAGGGTTGTTCATGCTTGCAACAAATACTGTACCTGCAGGCAGTGACACTTTCGATTCTTGCTTGGTCAGTTTATCATCTGGAGTAAAACGTGATATGTTGCTAATGCTGGTGTTTAGAATAAATGCGCTGCCGATGGGAATTGCAATGGTGCCAACTTCTGGGTCAATAAAAGGAATTGTAGCCTCCAAAATAAAGGGAGGCAGGGGTCGATTTTCAGCAGAGGAGGTATGAAAAACATTAACCTTCGTGAATAGCAACCGGAGACTAACATTTAAGTACTTAGATCTCTACTTGGCCAATCCCCCTTATGCATGGACTGGCCGACCTGTCATTGCGATTGTTGCTATCCCAAGAAGAGTTTAAGGGACTGTTAATTTCGCTCTTGAGGCTTAGGGTTCTTCAATTTGCTGTTAGATTCCCGAGGGTACCTTGCTATGAGTAGTATACATTTTTTCTGTGAATTCTCAGACTCAGTTTGTGAGAGGGATTGCAGTGAGCGCGGTGGGCTCACTTCCGCTAGGCCTATGCTTCACATACCGTAGAAATTCGCGAATAAGACTGCGTAACCTGGTAACAAAGTACCTGAATATAAGGTCCTAGTTGATTGTCGCAAGTTAATACCCAGACAAGGCACTGGAACCATTCTGATGACTTCCAATTCTGCGCGCCCTTCCTCCAATTCCGGCAACCCTTCTGAGCCCTCCAATTCTGACAAATCCACTCCGGAGGGCCTATCTATCATCCCTGGTTCTGACCGTGGGGTCTTGCGTTCTCAAATTCGAGTCATCTTGGGGAGAGATTATTTAAGCGTTTACAGGGGAGGTTAAATATTTCAATATTAACAGATTTGGATCTCTTATCTGTTATGTTGGTAATCTGGTTCCATAAGCCTGTCAAATTCCGGCTGTTCACTTAACATAAACAAATATGTACACAAAATGGTAAATAGGGAGTGAGGGAGCTTCAGATATGGCTATGCGCAGTCCCTTGCATCATTCGTGCCTTTGATCTAACTCACCGCCTGGCTCACCTCATTTCTTATTGAATTACCCCCAAACCTCCATCTCATCACTATGGGTCCACATATCACGACATCTTGGCACTTTTCTATAGGGATGTGCAGATTAGCCTTTATCAATGGAATGGAAAACATACCAAGCTCATTGTGGTCGTAGATTTTGGCAATCATACGCCTACTTTGCCTTTGACATACACTTTTGCCCAACGTTCTCGGTTGGGAACAAGGCTATACTAATACTGCATATGACTGCTAAGAATGCATGATAGCAACTCCTGGTCATATTGTTGAGGAGTTTTGAAGGCAGCAAGCGTGGTTACGGGCTCATATTCGGGCTTAGAGTATGGGGAGCCATGCCACAGAGCTACATAGTTTTCACAACGTGAGTACGGGGAGCCAGGACGGGGAGTTAGGTCTGGGATATGGAGTCAGGACGGAGATTTTAGGAGGTAGATTGAGTCTGTGAACTGAAGTGCACTGAGTCAAATATTAATGCAGGAGGGCATTATTCATTAATATAAGGGCAACGTAACATTATATTGAGTGGAGAGAAATCAGAGGACATTTCAAAATTAGTAAAGGAGAGTCACTGGGCAATGCTATATTCATTCTCTACTAGGTGGTCGCGATGAAATAGTTTTGATAATCTTTTACTTATGGAGCAGTCACTCTCCTCATTTCCTCATATGCACTCACCACGCTCCCCACCATATAGTAGAAGTTGGGCCATAGTAAGCTAGATCAAACAGTCCCAGTAAGAAATCAGCCTAAAAGTCTTGATTAATCCCCATGTGCATACGAAACAATTACATTTCTTGTTAGAACTCAAGCTTTCAGTATGTATGTACTATGCATGCAAGTAGTTCCAAGACGATGCAATTAGTGCCAGATCATGAGTGTTAGCGCGAGGCTGTTTTACATTAAACTGCTAGTTTTGGACTAATTACCATCACGATTGGCTTCACTGGTACGTCCTCTAGAGACCACAGAATCTGACAACTACTTTGAAAACTTTCAGAAATTTTTCGCAAAACAGCTAAGGTATAAATACAAGTCAATCCCATAAACCTCATGTGCTTGTTAAGGACTGAATTCTAGAGACCATAGGCAAGTGATGTTGGTGATCGTTTATGACTTTTCGAAGTGGGTGTGTTTAGTATAAAAATAGTCTCATGCTAACACTTACGACCGCTGGCTATACTTAAGTATGGGGATGCACACATTAATGCATATGTTAATGTTGACAAGCAAGCAATTTGCTTAAGAGGATATGGTATAAGTTGAGGGTAACAGCAAATACTGTTGTGCAATTATGGAGTGTATGTGGTGTAATGGATCTGGATATAAAGATTGTAGGTACTTCATGACAATATTGCAGAACCGTTGTGGAATACTTACAGGAAATGGGTACCCTCCTACCTATAACCGGGAATGGGAAATGATCTGCGAGTAACTTAGCTTGAACTAGTAGGAGTCGTTCAGCAACCCTTTCTATTTTGTAACGTTGGTGCATTGTACCAAACAGTACTATTTTGCTGTTGGTATTTCTTCCTTCGTGGCAGATTTTCTATCAGGCATGCAACTGGCTTGTACCCTTCACATGGAATATGGAAGCAAAGGAAAATTGGTAGGCCTTGCTACAGCTGAGATCCGTGCACTCTACTCATGTCTCTATGAAGGTACTTCCACTCCTAATGGGGAATACACGCTCGACGATGACTGAGTCTGACAGCTGGCTAGTGAAAGGCTGAAGGGTAAAGCGTCAGCGAAAGCGAATTTTTCTCTTTCTTTATCTTTAGGGCCTTTACTCGTACGCGTATTGGCATCTATTATGACGAGGTCCCTATGCCCTCGGGACAGCAGGTGCTATGACACTAGATAGAGTGCCGGATATCGCTGAGCTACGTACATCTGTGTCTTAATCCCAACATAAAAGTAACTGTGTGCGACCCAAGCGAACGGCGATCTTAGTGGCAAGGACTATGGACGGGCTGCAGGGAGCGCTACTATGACCAAAGACTATGACAACGGGACAAGAGGTTCAAGGAGGAACGATATGTATTTAGCACGGCTAAGATACTTGCGATGTCCCGATTTTGTACTTAGTTTGCGCAGGGCGTCAGATTAACTTGACTGTCCCTTGAATCCACCCGGGTTTCCGGGTGGCTCGTCATACGACCCTTAAGGTTGTGCACACGAGTACCATCCATCACCGGGATGCGGATCACCACAGGGATATGGATCAGCATAGCGCTAACTACATTTCGGGCGAGATCGAGCTGTACGAGAGCCCAGAGTGGACGGAATCGAATTAAAACGAACCAAAAACCTCCGAGAACTCCCTGTGAGAGGTGAAGGGCGGGTGTGAGGGATTGCACCCCACTGAAAGGGGGGTTAATGTGGCTACCACATGGATAACAAACCAGGTGAAGTAGTAAGTGATAAACTGTTCAGATGTAGATCCCATATCTCCAATCAATCATTAGATATCCCAACATGTATTTGAGATTAAATGGTAACTATTGAGACTATAGTAGAGTGACTCAGCATTGCCTAAACCCCTCCTATTTAACATGCTTTTCCTTTATAGCCAGAGACTGCTTTATATCTGCTTTCTCTAGCTATAAATACAAGCTAGTCAATATCTTATTATCAGAAACTTCATCATAATCATTCTCAATTTTACTTCTAATCTTATTAAGCAGCCAGCTTTACTATTTCCAATCATTTAGTAGTGGTAGCTTGCTGAAGGTGCTAATACTGACCCATAATAATTCTAAAGCACTTTAAGTATTCAAAAGACCTGCTTTACCTGTAGGAGAACTATTCCATAATATTACCTTGACTTATTAACTGTCATAAAGGCAGGAGCACTACTTATTGAGCATCTAATTCAGACTTGCTTTGGTCGAGTTACAAGAAGGAGTACCTTGTCTACACCCCCGGTTAGGACTTTAGTCCCTCTATAGCAACGTATTGTATGCAATTGCCTCTATAATGTACAAAGGCTGTAAGTACCAAGTCATAACAATAATTCTTGCTTGATTACAGCCCTCATAGCCCTCATATATCTACTTTTCTTAAGGCCAACCTACCCTGAGATCCCCTGTATTTCTGTTAAGATAATTTAAGCAGTAATTCACCTTGGCCCGTCCGCACTAGCTTCAACAAACTACCATACATCTACAATATAATCCCAAAATTTGAGCCTCTTTGGTCCTCTATTGGTGGTCGAAACTGTCAAAACCACTAAAATAACCGAGTGATCCACATCCCGGTGATGGATGGTATCCAAGATTACAAAGGAAAGTAGTGAACATTTCCCTTCCCTCAACGATCTCCCTTTTCCGTCCGCATCATTTTTTAACCTCTCCCCTTCCTGCAAGGGTCTGGTGGAGATAGGTGAAGTACGCTTTCACCGCATCCTAGTAGTCCTTCTCTTCCCCGTTTTCCTCTAGTCGGGCTGATCGAGCTGTTCCAAAGTGTTTTCCAGGCACTGTTCTTTATTTCGTGGTGAGACCTAATTTAGTTTCACCCTAATATTTTTATGGGAAGCCGCTAAAGGTCTATTGGGATACTGTAAGCAGTTGTAAGAGGTATGCAATAATCCTTCCTTCGCCTTCGATTCTTCCGTCAGGTTGCCACTCACTTGAACACTGTAGGTATCCATACCCGCACTTAACAAGCTTAGCCTTACTGACCTCCTACGAATTCACCTTCAAACGTCCATGTGAGCATTCATGTGAAGGTGTGGAAGGCTTAGGTATAGAGTCGTTCTCTATCTATATATCACTACTTCAATGAGTTCACTAGATCAATGTCCTGCACGCCCGTACGGAAGTAACGAGGGTGAAGAGCTTTTCCCAATACACAAGCGGATCAAGTAAATGCGGTGGAGCCTGCAGGCATTGAGGGGTGTGACAGTCGGGTAAGGGCAAAGGCAAGGTAGTAGGCAAACGTCCTCCAGAAACACCAAGCCTATAATCTCTCAGGCTGAATGGTAAAAAAAATAATATAGTTAACAAAGAGAACATGGTATAGTGGTTAGGATGGCAACTGAAAGTTATGAATCGAGCAACTTCAATGTTAAGGTTATATATGCTGAGCAGGTGTATCATCTTAAGCTTCAGCACAAGAACATGTCACATGAGTGAGTATTGATCGAGACTGTGATCAGGTGAAATTGGCGAGCAGCAGGTACTAAACGGAGGCAGAATTGAAATCCGGGCGCAGTGAAAGGGTGGTCAAGATTATTATGCGGCAACAGGGGCCACGGAGGATAGAGGAGTACACCTCGGCCGGCTGGCTACGGTAGCAGACCTTGTGGCCCGGCCAGGGAGTGATGTTGAGATGGTATGTTGGTCATACAGTTAGATAGCCAGGCGGCCACAGGACGAATTTTTTTTTTTTTTTTGGTAAATCAGTACTTGCATTGAAGCTTCCCGCTTATGGCAAGGCAGCGCATCCCCCAGGTTAAGCCTGGCGGGATTATCCACCCACTGGGCCGCTCCCTGCCCCGTACCTACGTACATGACCAGATACCCCCCCAAAAATAATCGCATTGCACGAAGGAAAATACCCCCCAAGAAATAATCGCAATGCACCAAGGAAAATATCCTAGGAAAAAAGATCCCCACACCACCATCACCTCCGCACCGCCTCCGCCAGCTGCTCACACCACTCCGGGTCATCCCATATCTGCTCCCACTCCCTCCCCTTCCCATCTGCTACCTCGGGACAGCGCAGCAAATGTACGGTGTTCTGCGCAATCCCCTCCTCGCACAGCCCGCACAGAGGGTCCTCCACCCTGCCCACCGTATACAGCCACCATCGCTGTGGCCCGCGGTCGGTGACTATATACGCCAACCTCCGCAACGCCTCCCAGTTCAACTTCAGTTGCTTGGACGGCCGCCCCATGCGGAAAGCCTGTCGGATGCCTGCCAACACAGGGCGGATTGATGCTTTGCAGTACGTGGGAGACTATGTCGTGGATAGAGGTGCGAATTAAGCAACTCTTGAAAGCAGCCTCGAGAACGTTTCGAACCCTGATGTGGATTAAAAGGCCTAGCGCTATAGCAGAAACCAGGGAGCGAGGCGGCGAATTGCATGGCCAATTGACCAAGCCAACGGTGTTGGTAGACAAGATCTATTGATGCACAAGGCGGACATTGCAGCACTGGCTGGCATCAGACAAGCTGCCTACTGTATGTGGGATCGTAGAGCACTAATGAAGGGCCTAGGGGCTGACAGAAAACCGGCAGAATTGAAGGCGAATTTTTTATAAAAACAAAATAAATAGTTCCTGACCTGAATTAGAATCCACAACTTTGAATTACTAAATATCTGTCCAGTAGAAGCATTTCAGAGTGGTGGTTGTAAAACCACATCTCCACTAAGGCCTCCTACACATATCGTCACTTCCACTTTTCATTCCGCATTAATTAGCTTGTGATTTGGATTCTATTTCTGTAAAACCTGTACTTATCTCGGATCTAATTTCCATCAAAGCAACATGTATTTCCTCGAGGTAGAAGAAGCCCTAGGGAGGTGAGGCTCAAATTCGTGGCTTCACCAAGACTATGGAATAGCAAGTCGGAAGTGCGCGGATACTTTTGCTGGGATACTCTGACGAAAATGAATTGCCATACTTTGCGCCGACTACACACATCACCGCGTACAGGAGGTCTACCTAGTTTGAATATTGATGTCAGACCTTTATAGTCATTAGGCAATCTTCAGGCATGCCCCATTTACATCAAAAATTAGCAAATTCAAAAATTCACTAAAGTTTGCACAAACTGTTTAGAGGCCCAATTTATCACTGCTCTTCAGCTTTATATACACTATATACAATCCCTTCCCAAAAGTCTTGGATTTGAGCCTGATATCCGGCCTCACTCCAACATCTCGATACCTTCGAATTTCTTAAATAACTCAATACATATAGCGTATAAGTGCTTAACTGCGGTTATAGCTGCCGCCTAACCCGGCATACTTCTCCACAACGACTCAAGTACAGACTCTGGAACTGCTTCTCAGACTTCAGGCAAAGCCTAATCAAGCCTAACATGTCCTTCGTCTTTCAGGTGTGCCAGGAGTGCGAGGATACTCTGCATGACGGTATCGTTTAAGGTGGACCTGTGCGGTAATGCTAAATATTAATAGTGTATCTATTTATGCCAAGTATATTACTATATACATATGTATTTTTATAATACCTTTTGGGTCAGCTAGGTAGGTATTTTGCGGGTACTACAATGGACATATGGGGACATCCTCAGTAAGATGACGTCCTCTTAGGTCGCACCATGCAGATACTTTGTAAGTCAGCAGAAGGCCAATGGAATTGAGACCATTCGTATTATACCTATCGGTTGTGAGTAATTCCTTTCCCGGTGATGTTGCTCTTTATCAAGATAGTAGAAACAGTGTCAACCACAATATTATTGAGAATTTCATAGGATCAATGGACTGCGTAGTTCCCTTAGTTTTATGCTGAAAGAATTGAAGAAGGTGTGAAAGCACTTAGGAAGCCTACGCGCAACCTCCGCTTATGTCATTGTCTGCCTGATTTTTAATTTGGTACGTATCAAAACTCTCTTTGGCGGCTTGAATTTGATGCTGACATCCGCAGGCGGTCGCTATCGCTATCCCCTTGATTGGTCTGACATACAGATACTCTCAGATTGGTCTGACATACAGATACTCTCACTCGGCAGCTGATATTCTCGAAGCAGGACCTAATGTTTATATTGGGTAATATCAGTCTCGGTAAAGGTGCAACCGGCAAACGTGCAGGCTATGTTAACATAGCTGACACAAAACATTTCTATGTGGACAACAACAACATGAACATCCCCGAACCATTAACTGAGCCCTTCGCTCCAAGCTGTATGCCGTTATTTCTATTTCCTACAAGAACGCAAGTCCTTTGGAGCCAGGCAAAAATGATGGGTTCTAAGTGGAGGAGCCAGAGGATGGGTGGCGGTACAATGTCAGTATACACAGCAGACTCTCAATTTCCTTTTGGCAATGGTACGGTTGAAAGGGCGATTCCTAATATTTCTTCTGTCAACCAAGTTCCGAGAGACCGACCGTTACGTCAAAACCAGTGCCTCCTATACAGCGTTAAAATTCGCAGCTAGGATCGCAACACACGGACTTTGGAACGGACAATCTCGGACGGTACGCTTCAGGGATTTACCTCCTCCTTGAATTTCGAACTGTATACATATCTCAGCTAACAGAAACAGGAGACACTTTAAGATTTACTAATAACTCTCATAGTGGTCAGACGGGTCTTGTTCAGATCGTGGACGAGAACATTAGCAATGCATGAATGTACTCCTGTGCCTCCACCGTGGAGGAGGTCAGTGGCGCGACAATCCCTCAACAAGGACCTCGGATAATATGGCGGTAATAGCATCAACCTCTTTGCCACAGAACGACTTCTATGATGATTAATAAGCAGAGCTTCGATTACTACTGAATAAGCTAGTTTCAGCTAGTATATTCTATAGATCGTGGGGCCTTCATAGTACTATAGCTAACTTGTGGATTTTATTCTAGAGTTCGCTAGGGAGAAATTGAAGATAGTGACCATCGCAAGATTGAAAAGATGGTATCGAGAGCCAGCGCCTGATGTCTTGCTACCATGGATCAGCTCAACCCACGAACAGGGGTCCATCTTAAGGTCCAGTGGCCACGGTTGATAGATATGGCAGTGCAATCCTTTCCATGGTTAATGTGAACACGTGCTAATTTCACATTCAAAATAAACAACTGTTCTTGTGGTTATCGGTCTGGATGCTTGCAGTTAATTACAGCCACTTCGTCAATTAAATGGCATAACAAGCAGCTGAACTCATCAGGTGGGAGCGCAACGTCAGTCGCTGGTATGGCGCGAGTGGCTGCTACTCCTGACCCGGCGTCGTCATATTGACCACACTACTCAGATCACCCCCATTCACCATCACCGGTTTCTCCCTACCAGGGCGCCAGAGTATCGCATGTGAATTATGGGGTGTTGATTCACTTCACAAATTCTTGGTATATCTCCGCATTCATAGTATTTCGATCCTTCCCCCCCGGGTGTGAACAATGCATTCATGTAGTTCATGACTTGCTCCCTGCCATGGCACCAGAAACATGGATATCTGCCAAGGTCATAATATAAAAAATTTACCTGAAGCTTTAAATGTCGCTGCGAGGAGTTTGTGATGTGCATCCTGTTAACTTCTATATTTGTATTCTTTTGTTATTGCTGGCCGAGAATTTGAATTTGGCAAAAAATAGAAATGATTTCATTATTAGTGAGGCCAAAAGAGACCGAAAAAGTAAAAAAAATAATAGGTTTCAAAAAAAAAAAAAGCCGAAAGAATGTTGACACTGGATCGTAGTCTCAATGTAAAATTTGTTCTGGGACTTGCATTCCTAAATATTTCTCTCTGCTGCTTTTTACATGAAGCGTTCATCCACTGGCGTATCGGCATTCCTACTAAATACTTTAAATTTGGGATAAGATTTTTGCGTTGGAATACTGCAAAAGCAACGAATGATATGAGTAGGTAATTACTCACGGTATTCTGGTGCCAGAGCAATAAAGTCGCATCTATGTATGATATGATGCCACTAATAACCTCGTCAGGAAGGATACCCAAGGAAAAGCTTCCCGTTACCCTGAAAATATTCTTGAAAGCAACGTTTTTTGAATGCTTTCAAAGTCAGAGCTCGCAAGGGCATGCATGCCATATCTAGATATAATGTGGTTGGCACAGCACCCTCCGTTGCCACTTGGATGTTGTGCCAACCAGACTAGCGAGATAGTTCCATGAAGGTTCCATAACAGGCATTTCTAATCTCCCGAACCAAAGAAAAACAAATGAAAGAAACATAATCCGCCTTATCACACCTCCATTCCAAAAAAAGTTTCGCCAAGCCCGCGGTAACCTGTGCTCTCCTTAACAAATCGGTGCCACATCGGTGCCAGTTTCCCCCCAGTCTCTGCATCGTGTTCTCATTACTACCTACGGTGCTCAAATAACTTGTTTTTGCTAAATTATGGTGGTATAGTATCTCTGGTAGCAAATGACATCCTTAATTAGAGTGTCAGGATCTGATGATCAAATACAACTGGAGAAATACATATGCCTGTTGGGCAACGCGTGGCACCACTACGCTTCTAAAGGAAATAATAATAAATGTTGGAGGATACTTGTGTGACCAGCAGGTTGACACAGAACAGTATTTATAAGCACTTGAAATATTACAGCTGAATATCTATGTAACACTACGACATTCTTGGACTGGAGAAACGCGGCTCCCCAAGCCGTTCAGCAATCACCCTACAGGTACCGTAATACTCCAAATTTTAGAATCTGAGACTGGCTGAATTGGTAGCTGCTGCAACGGCAATTGCAACGCACTTTATAATGTGATACAGCTAGGTGGCAAAAAATCTCGTTACCCTTTCATAAGAGGCCTATGTAGGCCATACATAATCTAGACTTAGCGGCGCACACATATGCGTGCGGAATTGATGCAAGATGTGAATTATGTAAAAATGAAAACAACTGGATTCCGGATCTAGTACGTTATATACCAGCCCTCTGCCCTAATGACAGCTGCTACATGGGCATATAGGTATAAAAACTCTTCAAAAGCAACTCCGGAAAGCCCTTCTAAAACTCTTGCAAAGCATCCACCAGCGCTTCCTTAACTGCCTCTTGCCCCTTAGGCATATTTATTAATTTAGGAAATCATTTATGCCCAAATATGTCCGATTAGATTCAAGTAGGCGGAGCATGCAGGGTGGTCAGCAACTAGCCAGTCATTCTCTGAACCATTGACGTGCAAGTTTGGAGGTATGGATTGATGAGTTGTCCTGCCCACCTTATTCAACTCTTGGTGGACATTAGGAAGAACGTTGGTAAGGTTATCGAATGTATTCAATAGCATCATTTCATCTGTCTTCTAGTATCCATAAGTACTGCCTCCGCTGTAAAATGATCATCCCTCTCCTTCCTCCAAATCCACTTAGCTCGCCCACATTTACTCCATTCCATACTGCATTTATCTGACCAAATGAGTTTTCTCTATTGGTTGAGAGTCTAGGCTTTCCTTTCAAGTACCCATAATAATCTTGCACTTGCATTTCATGGTAAGAGCGTTGGTAGTTTTCTTCTATCCCTTCCGAGTCCCCTTCCCTCGGAGCATGCGATCTAGGGTTCGTGAGTAAATATTATTTAACTGTGGAATTTGCATAAGCGCGAAGTCAAGAACTGCTTCTTGTAAGGCAGTTGTATTTTAGTTGTGACTGAAAACAACTAGTTTTACGACCACTGGACGTAAGACATTCGCCAAACGTTATAATTGCCGCAACTTGCCGCACTAAATCTGAATCAATCTCGGCCTCTTATGCAGGAGGGTACGAGCTTTTTTGCCACCTAGCTGTCGATCAGCTTGCGCAATTGCCCAATCTCCGCAAAATTCAAAATAAGACGGTATCCTGGCTGAAGTGATCAAAGAAAATCTTTGTAATTTTGCTTTGCTCACCAGGTGAACGTTATTCTTCCCAGATGGGTAGTTTTGTACTACAGCTATTTTTAGCCTTGTGTCACATCTCGGGACGTGAACCCTGGTTTCAAGACGTTTCTGTCATGGATCGTCGGGTTTTCATTGATTACTAGGATTTGTTTCCGAATGTCAGCATTCGTTGATGACAGTGTGACGCAAGTTGGTATACTTGAGGATGTGTGGCTTAAGGTTTCCATCATCAACATGGACGTAGTCCATATGGCTATTGTTTGATTGTGATAAATTTAGGTCTACCAATACTAGATTCGTTCGGTATAGCCTCTATGGTAGGCTTTCCGACAAGCATGGACCACAATAGGTAAAGGGTTCCCTCGTTTGCAGTTACTCTCTTGATAGGCTGTAAAATGTGAGCTAGGCGTCACATTTAATAGTTGTATCTTCAATATAAAAACCCCTTCAATCCAGACCTTAGTTCTCGGATCATAAGTTGTTGGGTCTCTTCAAGTTCAGTCTCCTTGTTAGAGTGACACCCACCCAATTGACCCTCTTTCTACATCACCCACCAAAATGAAATTTACACTCAGTTTGGTCGTTTTGGCCATCGGCGTTCTGTCCACAGCCGTCAGCGCACAAACGAAATACCCGTTCCGTCTCCGAGCATGGCGAGATACCCGTTTTGGCAACCCCCTCCCCCTTAGCATCTATGTGGAACTAGACCCCACCACCGGAGATGCCATCATTAATAAGACAGCGGAATACCCTGGATTTGAAAGTGTAAGGAATTTCTGACGTTTTTGGGAAAAGCATGTTAATCATTTCCGTTGTGTCGTCCTAGTACCTAGACCCCACCCCAGAAGAAGGGACGCTCCACAAGAATGGCACTGGAGAAATCGGCTATCTCTTCCCCCTTCACAGCATGAGTACAGATCTGCCCCATTATCAACTCCGCTACTCCAGGGGGATTCCCAAAATCGCTGGCGTCCTCTGGCAGAATTTCACAACAGTTGGGCGTGGCTGCGGTGCCATGTGCGGTGGCGCAACATTGGATTATGATATTGGTGGCAATAGGGGATATGGGGAGTGGTATATTTTTCCAAAGAAAAAAGATGCCGATGGAGAGAAGTGCAAGAGGAATGTCTGGTATCTGAGGTGGATTGGAGTGAAATATCAGAACCAGACGGTAGTTATTCCAGATGGAGGCTATAGTGTGTATCTGTGGAAAAATTAACGGTTGCTCGGGCGACGGATGTTTTAGTAGACGAATTGGTGGGAAAGGCAATGGTTGGGGTGGATGTGGCACTATAAAGAGTACAAGGAGGGACAATATAAAGGTCTATGATGAAATAGGGCTATGGCAATGTTTGTAACTGGAGCTGCTATAGACATTATTGTGTTGTGTGATCGACGAAGTTGTGTTATACGTTATTTGTCCTATTGATCCCATACTCTAGTGATATTCAAGAATGCAATTAATTTTGACAGATCTCAATTAATTTGCTTCGCAATTCACCACTGGTAAGCTGAAATTTCTAGGAAACTGTGAGCATTCAAATACAGTATTCCAAGAAGTTATGAACTATGACCTATGTATACCAGTTGTGCTAAGATGTGACATTACTTTGCTATACTCTCAGCTTCATCTCGTATTAATGTATCGTGATATTGAAGGGCCAACCTCCGCTGTACTCCTCAGCACATGCATGCACATTGTTCACTTATATGCTATTATTTGGTCGGATCACCAGTTGATAAGGCATGTGTTCCCGTTCATTAATGTACTACTATAGAATCATTACGCTAGGCCGGCTGATGTATTCCGCCCCAAAGAGGCACCGGTCAATGTGCCTATTTACTATTAACTGGGATACAACGAGCTCAAGGCTAGGAGAGCTCCTGGTACACATAAGTTGATAGGTGAGGCATTATAGCTACGTGTAATTTTTCTATTCAATGAAAAACTAGCTATGGTGCGGTGATGGGCTGCCTTTCAGGGTGCGCAATGTGTTGTAGACATGTATTTATAGAGGTGACAATGCGGTTATAATTGTCGCCGGTGAGGTTTGACATCTTGACCTAAACCCGACGGCTTTTGATTTTGGCATGCCTTCAAAACACTGGTAGTTGAGGTATAAAACGGTCGTGCTAAGGCCTGCGACCTAGAACCACACGTCGCCAACCAGATCTGCAGGCTGCCAATGTGGGGAGCAAGATCAATAACCAGGTAATTAGCCCTCCGGTCTGCCTTTTTTTTTTTAATCTATCAAACGGTGACGTACCTGTGAATACCACGCCAAGTCACATATCGCGCAGATGCATTTATCCGTATGTGCAGTACATGCAGGCACAGCTGAATGCGGCGCAACGTTAACGTTGCTGCAGTGCTGTACAGTAGACTAGATGTTGGTAGACATGCAGGTGATGCCCATGAAGTGACACAACTTTTCTTCCTGTGTGCATGATCAATTCAAACTTTCCGCGCGCCTACGGAGTAGATTCCGGTCCTACTTTCATATCGACTGTTTGCCGCTGGGCAGAACAGCACTCAGCCAATCCTATCACTCACACACGCGCGCGCGTACTATCGCGCATACATACCCTAATCGAAACTTCGCCGATTACCTCGCCATTAGGGAAGTGCCAGATCGAAGTGCATAAGCAAGAATGTAGTTAGTGAACCAAACTATAAGTGCCGTTCGGAAGGTGTTTGGAGAGCATGCGGTTAGGTGCGGCTATGGAGGCCTGTGCTGCGGTGACACACCCCCAAGCGCCGGCCAGCGATTAGCGCCTCCGCTTGGCCTCTTTAATTTAGCCTCTCTCGCGACTGCGCAAACCACCCCAGACGCGCGCCAGGTTTTAGGCGCCCCGGACACTTTCCGAATATGGGCCCATGCGTGCACGAAGCACACGTACACACATACAGGATAATTCGAAACTAATCTAATCGAGAACAGAGGGTGGGGTAATCCGCTAGGCGCAGACCCTAGGGCGGCGTCTCATCACAAACTAGATGGTTTCGATGCGAGCAAAGTGTTGCAATAAAAGAAAAGAAAGTATAACAGATCTAGTCTGGCACTCTGATTGGTAGTCCAGTTGACGATTGAATGGGAAACGGGAAAGAATGATGCCAACCAGATTAATGTAGGCGTTTGCGTACAGTCAGACTGCTGTAGCGTTTGCTTACGCGCACGTTGGAGTTGGCGAGTGACGAGCCCCTCAGGCACCTACGGTTAGCAGGAAAATTATCCCTCAAGCACAAACGCATTTTTCACAAGCATGTCCCCCTTTTGAGGACCGCAAGCGTCTATAAGTAGGCTTTGGAATATTCTCCAGCCCGAGACCTTAGCTATTAGGCCGTAAGAAAACCCGGACGTCCGCTATACACTGACACAATTCACGCATATTCCCCACACGTCAACGTGGGAAGTGCCACCAACTGACTACCCTTCAGGCAAGCTCGATCATCGTACTTTTGCCATGTCTACTACCTTTCATACAGCACCGCGCATTTTGGCGCAGTGGACGGTCGCAGATCTGAAAAAACCTGCAACCTCCGTGAGCAAGAAGGATTTTGAATTTCTCAGTTCTTATAACTGGTCGGAGCTGAAAAGTGGTAAGCTTAGCAACAGCACCATAATTGTCCCAGGTTAGTCCTCCTATGGCTATCGACTAGTTGTTTTCAATGCTAATACCAACCCAGGCTGCCCATCGAGCTGGGAACCTCCAGCCTTGCCAAAAGCTGTTCGCCCAGACCATGGACTTGTCTTTGTTGACCAAAACGCCTATCAGCACCCGAATATCCCGCTTGAACCTCTTCTACAGGCTTTGTACATCACAAAGCCGTCGTTTGATCTAAACAAAGTCCAAATCATCACCGACCGTAACAATCTACGCAAGTTGTTTGAGGTGGTTTGTGGGGAAAAGCACCGTGATTTTGAGATCGCGGTGGAGATTGTAAACAACACAGCACTGTTTACACGCTTGGAACAATGTACAAGCGAGTTAATTGGTCGCCAGGAATTCAGGGGATATGGACATGAGTTTGAAAAGGAATTCACAAAGTACCCGAGCAGCGTGAATGGAAGTACTGGCCATCATCGCATTGTTAGTTACAGTTTCGGAGGCCTGAATATGGTTGTTCGCTTCGAGGCTGATGGGGCCCTCCCACCGGCTAGGAATCCAGTTGGTATCACTAAAGGAACACCAGCGAGAAGCAGTGGACTCATACTTCCAGATCTGTCCTCATTGAGCCTGGAAGGCAGGCCCCCACGTACCACTCCAGCCTCTAGTGGCCATGGAACTCCAGCTTCGACTTCCAGGCTCGCTGTGATGAAAGCCGGTGAACTTGTCCCACAGGACCGAATTCTGGAAATCAAAACAAGAGCCGAGCATAGGGCCATTGGAATCCCTGAGTGCATGCCACAACTTTGGTTTTCAGATACAAGAAATTTGTTTATTGGATTACATAATAGGGGGACTTTCCGTACTATCAATAAGTACCAAGTGGATGAAAAGATGACTTCTCAGTGGGAGAAGCTACATGAGAGGCAGCTCGGGCAGTTGGTGGATTTGTTGGGTAAAATTATTGCCATCGCAAAGGGAAGCACGGGGAGAACCAAGGTCAGGGGCGTACAGGGGCGTGTAACATTGGAAGAATGGCAGGCTACACACGGACCTGCGGCCCGTTTGACAAGGCTGCCGGAGGATCTGAGGGCACTGTGGAGCGTCAAGGCGTAAGGACGGCATTGTTAGATCAAGCTCCATGTAAACTCTCGGGTGTCGCTTGACATTATTGGTTTCGGTCCCAGTGCGCAGGTTATAAGTTAGCAAGGCTCCTTGTTGGAGGGAATGTATCGGTTTGTGGTTGACATTGATAGGATATGAGCGCTACCTACATGAATAAGTGACAATCATTATAGCAACGGCACCTACCATAGCTCCTGCAACTATGTGCTTGAGACCCTTAACTACCTAATCATATGAAAGCTGTAACGCCCAAACCTCCCGCAACCACTTTTTTTTTATCGGTATCGTATTGAGACGTACTAGTGTTCGCAGAGCTTAACTTAGACTATGCAACCAGACTACAACCAGACTACTCCAAAGGAGCATGTAGTACGACCTAGGGTGTTGTGCCAACCAGACTAAGTACGAAGTTAGTAGTCTGACGAAGTCTACGGAGGGTGCTAGTCTGGTTGGCTGGTTGGCACAAGCCTCTCGTAGTTGTGCCAACCAGACCAGACTAGTACGAAGTAATTTTTCTTAGTCTGGTTGGCGAGGGTGTTGTGCCAACCAGACTAAATTTTTCTGTACGCCGTAGGTACTTAGACTAGTCTGGTTGTAGTCTGGTGTCTGGTTGGCACAAGCCCCTCGCAATACTTATGTAGACTAGTTTCACCTAGGTAGATTCCTTAGCGCTATCCTAGACAAAGTTTAGCGGTTTACTAGTAAATTTGTATGTAGTTAGACTTGTCTATTCCCAACTCGGTGATGCACGACTACCTAGCATATAGTGCAAAAAGAGCCGAGCTATTTAATGCTCTGAAATATATATAATTGATTTTTAAACAATAGTCTCTTCAGGCTCATTTGATCATAAAGTAAGAGTCATAATGATGCTAGAACACTATACTAATTCTAGATATACTCAGTGTTATTGTGACTATAGAAAACAAAGTCAGGGATGAAGGAGGCGGGCTGAAGTCACTCGTGACAAGGATAGCTAATATAAGCACACCTCCGTATAACTAAATAAGTATATTTTCATTACAGGAATATATATATTTTTTTTCGCTTCATCATCATACATACGGCTTATACCAGGAGAAGCACTAAGCTAGAGGTAGTAAGTAGCGTACCAAACACAACCACAATCGAACCAAATATACTGGATCCAATATTGCAATCAACCTCCGAATGTCAATCAAGTTGCTCCAGCTATCTCTATCCGTATTGTGAACTCAATTTATATATCCACCAAACGAAATCATTGAGGATCTATTAGTGATATCAAAAACGAAATCCTAGCAATGTATCTTCCGAACGGGTCATTACATCTCTTATTGACGTATAGTCAACTGATCAGTATTACTTGAAAATATTATGCTTTCCTGCAATCCTGCAATCCAAAAATATATTGATTTCTCAGTTTCACAAGGCTAGGACTCTTCTCATATAACTCCCATTCCAAGTTGAGTATACTGTTTCGTGTTCAAATAGTACGTTTTGTCAAGAAAAGGCTTTGTAATTTAGTAACCATTCAATCATTTATTAACAAAACGAACCATGTATAGCAAATGTAACATATCAAAAAATAATGATACTGTAAGGCATATTAGCTCAAATGATCTGTGGCAAGTAACACGAGTAGATACTCACCTATCAGGGTATTTAAATAATTAGCCATCGATACTAGGCTCGAGACTCCGTCGTCGGGTATTTCTCAATTGCAACAGCTGTTAGTGGCATCTGCTTGGTGCGTTTTGATAGGCGGAAGTGCAGTAACTGTTTTCTCGGTTGCTAACACAGGATTGAAGAGAAGAATCTAATTTCTTCCCCAAACCCCTCACTACAATCTATGAAAGATAGGTAAGGAACTATTCTAGAACCAGAAGAATGAGCGCAGGTTTCTTCCACAATAACCAGACTACATCCTCAATGTCTCTCCAGGTATTTAATAGGAATTAGCCCAAGATCAGATCTCGCCTCCTAGTCTGTCCACACTTCTTCACCTCCAAGATCTAGGTAGCGAGCATCGGAGTAAACCCGGTGCAGGAGTCCGGGAATAAGGGCATGGGTTTCCCTCTACCTCGTTAACATTCAAACCTCACCCCGTACCCAGACGTATTGAGTGTCTTCGGGTTTTCAGCTGTGTTCTATTTGAGTGTCCCTTTCGGACGGTACCTTATTATGACCTGAAGCCGGGTATAAGCAAGTAGCATCGCCCTAGCTGCACACAAGCGGACCCAGAGTAATTTCATTTTTGCCATGCACTGGCATGTTCACCCGAACAGCTTAATCTCAAAGGAACTTGAGTCAATCTCAAGTAAAAATAATAGAGATAACTATATAATAAAATGAATAATTCATAGTACTAAACTTTATTTAAAATATCTTTAATAATAAGACAATAATTTTAACACAATAGATATAGTTATAATAAATTACTTATGTAAATATCTATTTTATAATTAATTTTATTAATAATACTATTTAATACATTATTAAGATACTATTTAAAATGTTTTTATTATTTAGCCAATAGTATTATTATTTATAATATTTATTCTTATCAATATTTAATTTACTTGCTATGAAACAGTTAACAATACTATTAACGTAATATTAATACATATCCACCAATCACAAGGGCTTGTGTGTGTAACGCGGCTTCGGCAAAGGTTACCCCCGCAACATTTTGGCACACATGGTACACATCCTTAAATATCGATCGCCACTATATTAAGAACAATCAACAATCGTATTTCCACAATTCGTGTGCCAACTTGACTTTCCCTATAATCGCGTGTCTCCAATGACTAATACATCCTCAAAAGGCATCTTTTATCCCCCAGCTGTTGCCTTCCCAAGTGACACTCCCTGTGGCGACTCCTCGCGCCCCACACTTAATAACCCGACCTTAAGCGGCCTGCCGCTAGAACTCTTGAGCAGGGCAATTAATAGCATTTTGCGCCCTCTGGGGTCCTTCCTCTACTCGAACGCTGGCTTCCCTGCCCTGCGGGATCTTAACGTTGAAACTGGCTATGCCGGCGTACCGGAGCTTGAGGGACCATTACGAGGCTATTCACCTAGATGGGACCCCACTGTGATATCCCTCGCCAACCCACATGAGAGTCCGCCAAGTACTACCACGAGTACCGAATTCCATTCCTATCTGAATGCGAATTGGTCTGGAAGGTTCGTTCAGAAGTACTCGCTGGCCAGGGAGGATGGGGGTATGTCGCCTGTGCATGTTGCTATGTACCTGTTGGAGCTTATTGATGGGAAGCGCATGTGTGATGGTGATAGTGATGGGGGTGGAACTGACAAAAGGGGATTTCATACCGCGTGGATGCATGTTGATCGTGATAGAGTTCTGAACGCTGCAAGACAGAGCACAAAGCGGTGGGACGCTGAAAGGCGAAGGAATCGCGGGGAAGATGTGCCAGATCAGGAAGGAGTTCGGTGGATTGATTTGGGTCAGGGCCGGAAGGGGTGTTTAGATGGCGTGTTTATCGGGGTTAAGGATGAGGTTGGTATCTTTGTGACTACCTATCATCGACATGACATTCAATTAACGGGATGTGGCGGGTACCACATACGTAGATCCTCGTTGAACATCACTCTATTACCTATGGCACAGGTCGACCCTACTGTGTCCCGCAGGACACAAATTCTTGGGCTGTCCAGAAGCTCATTGATTATGGAGCAATTGTGCTAGGTACGACAGTAATGCATGAGTTCGGACTCGACACCACAAATAATAATCCTACTCTCGGCACCCCATTGAATCCCTTCTCAGATGACTATTATCCAGGGGGGTCGTCTGGTGGTAGTGGCTCTGTGGTAGGATGTGGCCTTGTCCCAATTGCATTGGGTGCAGATGGCGGCGGGAGTATTCGTGTGCCGTCAGCGTATTGTGGAGTGTTTGGACTAAAGCCGTCACATGGAAGGGTTTCTGGCTGGCCACTGGTTAATCATTGTGTTTCTGTGAGTTTTCAATTGCAAAAGAGGGTACCTAGTATGTACCATACTAATGATATTGATAATCGAAAGACTTGCGTCCTCGGCCCAATCGCAGCCACCATGCACGACCTCGAATTATCATATAAAGTCATGGCGACTCCCAATCCCTCTGATCCCTCGAGTGCTCACTTTCCCCCTGCTATTCCTTCTCTCCAACCTGCCCTACGTCCTTTCAAAATCGCTCCTGCAAGGAAGAAATACCTTGCTATCCCGCAGGCCTGGTTCTCAGATTCCGCGCCAGTCGTACAACGCATGTGCATGGCGGCAATTGAGCACGTAACCACTAACTCGGGCTACACTCTAATCACCCCTGAGCAAGACCCGAGCATCAACATCCCATTTGTGTGGCACGGGCAACTTGCCCATGCACTTACGATTCTAAACGAGGTCACCAACGGCGCCATCGCAGGCATGAATGGCTGGCTATCGTGGCTGACACCAGCCAATAAGCTTCTCATGGCAGTCTCCGCGCACGCCACCGCACAAGATTTGCTTCTTGCACAAAAGCTCCGCGCGCTGCTCATGTCCCATCTTGCACATCTCTTTGAGAAATATCCAGGCTTAGTGATCGTCACGCCCACCCTGCCCGATCCGCTTGCATCAGGACGCATCGGCTCAGCGAACGATATCAAAATAGGAGGATATGGAGTCACCAACAACAATCGGAGTTTGGAGAGTATGAGGTACGTCTTTCTAGCGAATTTCACAGGCATTCCCGCTATCTCGGCACCAGTGGGATATCTCTCGCTCGAAGGGAAGACTACCAAGGGGATGAAAGATACTGTGGCTGGCGGAACGTATGTTCCGTCCGTGGATGCGGTGAGAAAGGTGCTACCTGTGGCGCTGATGGGGATGGCAGAGTGGGGCTACGAAGCTGAGTTATTGGTCCTGGGTTATGAACTAGAACGTTATCTGCATACTGCCATTAAGAAAACAGGGCCTGTGAGGGCCGATAGCGCCGAGCCTGTAAGGAAGACAGTCGAAGAGTTCACGTCCCCCCCCGCGTGGGTAGATGTTCTAAGCAAGGCGGAGGAATTTGTCAGGCAAGAGCGTACGTGATATAAAACACTGTGGCTTTCTACGACGGGAATGGGGGCGTACATACATATAGTTTTATTTATCTAGTTACCATGATCCTCGTAGATTAGACTTCATGCCAGAGCCATGTTCCGATACTTTAAGAAGGCAAAGGATGTCACAAGTGGATTGCTAAACAAAGGCCTAAGCTAACAGCAGCTACAGGGCAGGGAGCGGCCCGGTGGTTGGATAATCTCGTCAGGCTTAAACTGGGGAGATGCGCTGCCTCGTCATAAGCGAGAAGCTTCAATACGAGTACTGATTTACAAAAGGGAAAAAGCAGCTAGACTTACAATAACAAGAAAGCTCCCTATTTGTTCCCTCCACTATGTCAGGGAGCTGCACCCCCCCGACACCGCCAATGTAACAACTCATATTAGAACAAATGTCACTTCCGTAAAATACCACTACCGTAACAAATAATATCACAAAACAACACGTATTACTACCGTCAACTAAACAATAAACTAAAACTAACAATATTCAACACCCAAAAACAACCAACTTGTATCAATGCATTCAAACCAATACTTTTACGTTTCAATACCTCTTAACTTTAACAACGCCCTCAACGTATCCACAAAACAAATAGCAAACCAACACTCCTCTGTCTGATTAACCCACCAAATCCTGTTCTGCAGCAACCCCTCTAGCTGGTCCAAACAACCAATTGACTTATCCTTGAATCTGGACCACTTTTCTTCCCAACCTCCTACATATTGTCGCTTCCACCATCAACAAATATCGAACTCCCAAACTTTGAAACAAACCGACGAATTTCTTATTGCCCTCAAACCAACGAGGGCATCATACGCATCACCACCGGAAAGAAACCAATCCCAACGCACTATCCAATGTATCCAACTTTTGCTTATCCAACCCCAATATATTATCATAAACAACACGCCCAGCCAAAACAAAACCGTCAGTTCCAGAGCTACTACTACCCTCCGAACTATCCACAAGCTTCGAAGCTCCAGCCATCAAACGCAAATTCTCGTTATATAGCTTATCGTTTCGCTCGAACAACCTCGCATTCTCATCTTTCAACTGCTCGAAAAGAGTTTCTACGACTACTTAGCCAAATTCCATAAACCCACACCCTATCACACCCAACGTTACCTACCTACCAAATCCACCAACCGACTTTCAGTACCTTTTCTAGGACAACAACAACCGCAACAAGCATTGCGACAGTTATCATCACCCGTACCCCGCCGAACAATTTCTTCCCTTGGATGATCCCTGTCTCGCCGTGATCCATCCATAATCGCCGATAATCTCGATAAAAATCAATAAGTAGCTCGTACAACAAGGCTGAAACGAAGCCGTAGATCGTTTGCAATGTAATTGCTGAGGCGTAGCGCCAGCGGAGCGCAGTGGGTGGCTGGATCGTAGCGAAACGCAGTGAGTGAAGTGAAGAGGACTAGAATGATCCCATGCAGACCGTGTCTACAACTATATACCTGTGCGCGTATCAGACGCCTGTCTGAAGCTGATGCTCGACCCCTTGGATCCTACCGATTCGCAATTATATCGGTGATTTACAGAGTCATCGCCAAGCGCATATACTGTACCATCACTTCTATATCTAGCATGCCGCGCTCCACACACGGGCAAGCCAGCGACATCAATTCCAGTGATATACTATGCGACACTTAAGCCAGCGATATTAGGCCAACGATCAATAGTTTAAGTAGGTCGTAAGTTCTTTCCACGCAGAGCTCTAATTTCAATCGCGTCCACTCCCCCCTTCATGCACAACATGGCACGACAACCACGAATTCCCAAAACATCCCAAGGGAGCCTGAGTAACTTTTGAATATGACTTTGCATGAAGAAGAAGCTGGTAGCGTTCACTTTCGGAAGACTCTGGATTGCGTCGCTAGTATTTTAGATGGTCCCTACCTATTTGTAAATCATCAGCCAATCAAAAATTGGTATAATACTTTGAATTTTATTGGGAATAGCGGATACAGGTCAAACGTGTATAACTGTCTGACGTCCATCAGGCACATTTTGACGCACTTCCGGGGTTATGCATATACACCAAAAATGAGAAATACAGCGTATATTCAACTAGATAAATGATACCCTGACCGATTCTCCACCCCAATCTCTCATTGCATTCTAAGCCACTTCTCAAGGTGTAAATGCTGCTTGCGCTTGATACTGAGCTCCCACATCCGTAGTTATGGACTCCATCAGAGATGCTATTTCTTGCGGGGTGGCAGGACAGGGTGCGGTCTGAATAATACATACCTGAAGAACATGCAATGCATGATTGACTGAGTCCGAATGATCATTGGCCGTGGTTCAGTGTCATCGGGAATGCTGGGGTTGGAGATGATTATTTCTCTAGCAGTGCTGGTGGTGAATACGCCGCTGCAATTTCTTCAGTAGTGAGGCCGACTTGACTGTTAGGAATATATTCTTCCAGAGGAGCCACAAATGCTTGCAAGTCCTGCTGACCAAGGAATGGAACGCATAGTGGAGATTTCCATTTGCAAGGCGGAATGACTCAACTAGACCTGCCAAACGTAGATGTGCCTTATTCCAATAATGACGAATTGTCTCTGCGGATACCTTAGACATTCTTGCAATACTGATTGAATTGCAGTAAGAAGATCAGGGTTATATTGAAGTGTTTTCTGTCAACCAGCGATGAGGTAATAACTCGAGCTTCCGGAGTTGGATGGTCCTCTAGCCAAGTAAGGAGTAGCTTTTAAGGTAGAAATAATCCCTTTAGCGCATGGTTGAAGATATGAAGTTGTATTAGAGGGAGGAAAATTATTCGGATATCAGCTGAAGGTTTTAGCCTACACTTGTTTTGCACATCCAGATTGTCAACACACGGGCTTTGGGAATGAATCCGGGCGTATGCATTTAGTTCCGGAAGTATGCAGACTTTCTCCGCGATAATTAACATTTTCCCTAACAAAGAAAACTCCAAATAGCTTGCCATGTATTTACGCATTCAGGATAAAAACGCTTTTGCCTAGAATTCGTGCTAGCACCCCTCCAACTCATTGTAGAGGTTTCTTTACTAGTTTGGGACTAACCAAAGGCTATACATGCGAGGTCTGTAATTATCACCATTGTTGGAAGCACGTGCCGGTCCAGCGGATGTATTTAGGGAGGTTCCGAATTTATAGGGAGTGCACTGGGCTCTGTTTCTCTTTCACCTTGTCTGTTATCCCTATTACGACTCCATTACCCCACTTCCAGAGGAGTAGGGGCCGTTATGAGGTGCATGCGGATACATTAAACCATACATAGAGGATAATCTTCTACTCCCCGTTTATGTCCTATATTACCACTACTTGTTCATCTATAGAACCAAGATCGATATTTACAATTACCCGGACCCTTGTACCCACGTAACACAGAATAGCGTGCCCTCTCCTCGATAACTGCATATCTTCCCTTATTGCATGCTTAGGCTAGTCCCAACTGTATGCTAGTATTAATCCAGGTTTTCCTGTGCCACCTTCGCCCCGCCGTCTAGCGCGCGTCCTCCATTACCACCAGCCCGAATCCCCAGCCGCCCTACTCTAGCCCCGTAAACTGGAGACATAGTTATTGCTGGTGTAGTCACCTACGGTCACAGAAACATTGTAGGTGGTGATCTGCGGGAAGGCAGCAGCACCCCAGAGGCTAGTGATGGCGGCAGTAACCCTGGCGGGACCCTTACCGATGTTTGTGAGCGGGACCCATTTAGTGATGTTGGTAAGTATGTTGGATTGTTCTAATTAGCATGCGATAGGTCAGTGACTGCGTCGGACGAAAGCAAAGATGGCTTGTCAAGGGATGAAGTGAGAGTACGACAAGCAATTATATAGAAATATATATAGAAGAGACCTACCGGGTCCGAGGTAATAGGATTCCAGGACCTGGCCCAACGAATCCGGAAATCCGTCGCCGGGCGCGATTCCAACGGCCACGGAGACGTCGTACACCCTCTGGATGTAGTTTGACGTCGTAATTCTGAGATTGAATCCCTCGCCGGCCTTGACAGTGTCGGGGACAGCAATGCCGGTGATGATCCCGGAGACTATAGGAGCCAAAGCGGCTGCGGCGATAGCGTGTATAGATCCGAAACGCATAATTGATGAATGGTGCTTGTTGAAGGGTCAGGGAAGATTCTGCTTCAAGGATAGAGAGGAATTGTTGAGCAGCTGAGCAGACCAAACAGAGTAGGGCGGTAAGTGGATAGAAAGGATGGGTAATTTCTTCAACTACAGGATCTTCCCACCCCTTTATAACCCTCCTCCCAAAAAATATTTATTTAGTTCCCCCCTTCTTCCCCATTCTCTCTACATTGAGTAACAATTCTCAAGATACATATGCACCCACCTCCAATCTGGCAGCGCAGAATCTGACAACCACTTGGGCAGAACCTGGTGAGCTTGTCTTCTGTGGTGTTCTCTTGCACAAGCTAGCTCGAAAAGGTATTGTTCCACGACATCGTGAGATGACCCACAATTCTGACAAAATCGGATCGAGGATCACAACCTTGACTTTGAATCACTTGCAGTGGTCATGCACGCGCATGAAATAAAACCAGGGTGGTGGATCGGACAAGACATGACAGGGATATTACTTGCGTCATTTCGGGAGTAAACAACAAAGGTTCTTGCAGTGCCTCATAAATTAAGATGAGCCTTGACTTTATCTGCACTAGCTAGTTAACGCCACTACACAACTGCAAACCCT
Organism: Tirmania nivea; assembly: GCA_015179035.1. Lineage (NCBI taxonomy): Eukaryota > Fungi > Ascomycota > Pezizomycetes > Pezizales > Pezizaceae > Tirmania > Tirmania nivea. The sequence goes on along the minus strand of WHUY01000052.1, from coordinate 55,290 downwards.
GGTTCACCAGCCCTGCTTTGAATCGGTTCAATTTCTAGTCCCGAGCAACTGAAACAGAAACGCTTGGGGAACTCCAAATATGTAACAAAAATCGTATCCTGCCTCCTCTGTTGTACCGCCGACCTATCACATGAAATGCATGCATCTCGGTAAACAACCAATCTCATTTTCCTTGCCTGCAGAAATCAGCGTTGAGATCACAATTGAGACTGCGCGCCGCAGATCCACACAGATCGCGCCGCGAGGCAGGCTTACCATGGTTTAGTATTCGTGGGCTATTTCGGGTTGCTTGAACATGCAAGGCTGGGCACCACAGCATGGGACAGCTTCCCATGGTTGATTATGTGCTTGGTGTATATGCTGCTAGTTTGGATCCCAATGCGCCATTTCGATGGAATTTTGCACTTGATTCGTATTATTCTGGTCAATTTCGATGGGGTTAACGTGACTTGATGTCAGAGTCCATTGTAGTGCTGGCAACCTATTATCTACCCTCGAAAAACTACCCACCGTATTAGCTTCCCTAAAACAGCTTCAATCTGAGAGCGGATATCGCCTCCGTTTGCACGACGTAAGCCGCTTACGATCTGAGATCATGTTTTTGTGATATGAGGATAATGTTACTTGTATGGGTAATTTTGTCCCAAATGCTCAATCGTCATCGGGTGTCGTCTGCCGGCACCATAGTATTTTGGTATTTCGTCAACAAGGATAGTATTTCGTGTTGTCCACGTGGTCTGGTGTAGTTGTAAAAATAAGACGATCGTGATGTGTAAATTAGACTACTTAGGCAAAGAAATTTCTAGCTCGTATCGTAGTATTTCGAGTAATTGGCTAGCACCCAGCTGCTGCGAGGCACCTTTTGCCTCTATATTATGCTGGTATCCTACAATATAGTATCAAAATGCACGTTCGTGCCCCAGTGACTCTGATGGCTTCGTTGCTCTAACAGCGCGGAATCTGTCTACATTTGTATCTATGGAGGAGGCAACTGTATGCGTATAATCTTCACTCATCCAGGTGTACTCTAATACGCCGCTGTCATCTCCACTGACTGGTATAGACTGATAAAATGTTTCCATCTCCAGGTTCAGCTCTGAATAAATACCATCATCACCAATAACAAAATCTGCGGTCCCCCAAACACAACAACCTAAACATGGGAATAAATGAATGTACCTCATTGCGGAATTCGTACTCGAAAGTGCCCTAAGATTACCATCTACATCAAACATATTGCCCCCAAATGAGGTTGTTTTGTTATGTTTGTTGAATATGTCGGTATGCGGTACTTTGCCTTCTTGAGAAGATCCCACTTTGCCCACAGTTGCAACTATGAACGCGCTAGCTAATTACTCGAAATAATACGGTACACTATATGAATCACGTATAGAGCTACATTAGCATGGAGCACCCTAGCCAACGGCGGTTCAAAATAAACAACATTGGAAACCTGGGTGGCCGCATAAGCGCTAGCAGGTTCGAATCCTGCCTCGCCCAACGATTTCCTAACAGGCGGTTTGATCCTCAGAGGAGGTTTTGCGGTGTTAGCACTAGTAAGTAAAGGTTACTGGCCTTGGTAGTGGAGGACCGTCGCTGCGGACATGGCAGTGAGTTAGCGCAAGCCTGAAGCTATTCCTAGGGCTAAAAAATAAAAATAAAAAAAACACTATGTTAATCCCCTACATGGATTACTTCCACCTATCTCCTCTTAAGCAATCTCGAGTTGATATTGAAATGATAATGACTTGCTAGAAAACATCTGAACTATTGTATGATCAAAAAAAAACTTAAGCAAGTAATTTTACAACCTATATCTAGATTAAGTATATATAGTCTGCATATCTATCTGAATGTCGCAACTATCAAGCTCATTAAGGTTGTTTATACCTGCTGATATCGAGCTGTTTCTACTTGTTTAGCACTAGATTACCCTGTTATTCACGTTGAGTTTGAGGCCGAGTTCTTGGGCTAATCAAGCTAATTATACCAGCATGTTTAAATTGAAATTCAGGTTGGTTGCCCTGAATTGGAGGCCGGTATCGTGAATGTTTTCTAGGGTTTTTATTGTGTTTTTTTGAGGTCAGTTGCTTCTATTTGATGCAATGTCTACTCTAACTCAACAGAAGACACTCATTACAAGCATATCGTCCGGACTGGGATAAATATGCTTGTATCCGGTATATTCTTATATCCAGAGAGTATGGAAAAAGCTAACGCGGGGTTATGCAGGGTTGTGGAATGGGCTTACTAAAAATCCAGGCCGATAGTTAGGCTGAGAGTAGAGACAGTACCAATGGGGGCATAATTCGGGTGGTAACTTTGTACTTGTACAGGATCCACACCTAAGGGCCCCGAGGTCACTTAGGATTCAGAATTTTACTGGTTTGTGAATGAATAAGCTCCTTATTGGGGTTCTCAGATTCAAACCCACATGTAATGTTTCGCCATGTAGCTGGTGTGCTGGTGGGATTCCGTTTCCGCACGTCCTGATTGCTTGACGTTCAAGCTCCAACCATGCTGACGTTATGGAAGAGAAGAATTTCTGGAGGAAGCCATGGTTTTGGAGGTCAGTTGTATTGAGCATTGAATTCAGAGCCCTTCGGCTGTACTATTCGACTTCCGCTGTGCTTCCGCTGCAGGTTGTGCTGGGTCATTTCTTATCGATAAGGCACCTATTCTGGTAAGTGCTTCTCGTTACAAGCATATGTATGGTTACTAAAATAATAAGAATATCCATGTATTGAAAATATGCTTATATACTATATAGAGCGGAGGTAGTCACTGGCGAAGTGTAACCAGACTGCAGTGGAGGTATGCTTGCAACTCTCTACGAGAGGCTGGTGCCTGCTAGACTAGCTTGTAACCAGTAATTCTTATATCTGGTAATATAACGAGGTTCCTCAGCACACACTAATATTCAACGCACCCTTCCCATACAAAATGACTACTGTAATCTAGTTCAAAATGACCGATCCTAATCAGGGTACTTGGCAACTGGAGGTCGACCGATTGGTCGCGAGTTCTTAAGGAGATCAGATAAGCTTTATCAGATTGGGTCATTTATTAACGCCGCTGCTTCAGTAGTAGATTGAAAGGCAAGACCCAAGCGGTGTTCTAAGACTCACATAGCTTTGTTCACGACCCTACCACTACTAGGCAGGAGACCAATCCTCCGCACCATATTCCGGAGTTACGCTCTCACCCTAATACTAGTAGAGACAACCAAGTCCGAGATTTCTTGATTTGTTACAGGCTCCTCCATGTCCCACTAGGCCGTCCTTGGATTGAGGAAATGTGTATCTTATGTGTGATTGTTATATTGTAGATTTCCCTGTCATTTGCTCCTGCGTAAATTTCAGATCTTCAGAAGTACATACATCTAAAATTTGTTGGAGGACTTCGGCCTCTCTTGGGGAGAGACATGATGTGACTTTTAAGGTTACGCACACGAGTAATGAGTTCCAAAAACAAAAAAAAAAGGGAGAGACATGAGTATGTTCTACCCTGGAGCTTTCAATAATGAAGGCAAATACTTTTTGCCGCCTTGAGGAAACTGTTTTGACTTTACTTTCGCGAAACCTACTTCTACCTGGATGGTGATGATTAGCATCAACATTGGGAATGGTTGTTGTCCTGATCGTTCAGTATCAACGCCTGTTTCGACTTGTGATTTTTCACCTGAACCAGTAGTGCGTCTAGCATTTGGGGATTGATTGCCTCCCTTGTGGGCCCCAGGTAGATAAACTAGGATCACCAAATCCCATAGCTTCTGCGTGTCTTTCTGCTGTAAAGCTGCGTTATCTCCCTCGACTTCGTGCTCGGTAGATCCTTGGTAGTGTGCATCCAGTGGGTGAAATTCATGTATCCAGTTTGAAAGCTCTCTTAAGCGATTTACACGGAAGTACGACTGCGCGGGAAAGGGTAGGGGGCATCTGGAACAACATTTCATGCCTGGTAAACAGGGACCTCAATGATCCAGACGCGCCCTCGGTCTATCCCTCATCCCATTTCCTCCAGATTCTGCCCTCATTGGTTAGCCACATGATACAAATACCTGGAAAATAGACTGGCAATCGGCGTCCCATTATTGATAGCAGCAGTGCATGGTTAGCCAAAGGTCGAGAGTTGACTCGGGGTGAAATTCGCTCTTGTCTCCAATAAATAAACGGAATGTCTTTATGGCCACAAACCTTCTCTCCATTGGACTCGCCTTTGACGCCAAACTGGCTTCTTCACCCCCTGTACAGCAGTTAGGACAGGAGCCAAATTGCGTGTGAATTCTAACATTCACTTCAAGCCAGCTACTGTACTAATTGCTTATAAACTAAACTCATCGAGATTTCAAGAAAAAAACACTTGATGCACTATCCGGTGATGATGCATCGCCTAATGATACTGGTTACAGATGCGGAGAGAACAGGGCCTAGAGGCATAAAAGGGGGCCGATATGCTGGCCCTACTCACGACTTCATGCCCAGCAAACAGACCTGTGGCAGGTCAACCACTCAGATCTTGTCGGATTTGCTGCTCCCTCGGCCCCGACCGTGGTCTAGCGCAATTTTGAAACATTCCTATCGATTTTTTTTTTGTTTATAAATGTTAAAGAAAACAGCCCAGGCGAGGAGAAGACAGCATAAACCTCTTTCCTCGTAACCAGTGTTTAAAGACTTTGCAACGTTAATTTTTTATAGGATTTGGGTAATACCTCAAAATCCAAATTCCTGGGAATTTCTTATACCCAGGGGTTTTATACAAGGGTGCTTTCCTACTCGCAGGATTATACGTTATATAATATTGTGAAAGCAGCCTTCAATACCAAGCTGCCACAAGACGAGAGAAATCAGATAGATGAGAGAGATGAAAAGAATGAGAAGCAAGAGGGAGATAGGAATGAAATTATAGGGCTTGATGGATATTGAGTAGGAATGGCGGTTTCAGTCTGTACTGTGATTCACTTGAGCTCACTTGAGCTCACTCCTGACCTACCAGGTGAGTTAAACATCCATCCCGCAAATACTATTAATATACGGCCCCCTTGTGTACCACCATCCTTAGCTTTGTTCACCATGATGATACATGCACACCATGACCTTCTGCCAGACTAGATTCAGACAATGCGATTGTATGGGCGAACGAGGCGAGTGCTGTTAATTCAAATCTGCCTTTATGAGGATATTTCCTGTTAGATCGCATCTTTAAAAGGACTACCACAGCGATAAAAACAGTTGATATGCGGACAGGTCTTTCCACTCTTGACTTACGGAGCAAAGCTTTGGAGCGGGCCCTCAGAATAACAGCAAATGCTAGCAGCGACTTCTTCTGGTGGGTATGCGGTGGATGGGGAGAAGGTTTTCAAGTAAAGATCTACCAAATCACTGGTATACCATGCTCAGAGGATATCGCAAGTAGCAGGACAACCTCATAGGCTGGATCCATGTATAGGAGACACCTATCGGAATTACAAGGAATCGCAGAGAGAATCCTGCAATGTGAGAGGTTGAATAAAAGGAATTAGAATTTTAGATCAGGATTAATGTACAGTTAAACCTTGGTATACCCGGACGGCCAAAGTATGACGCTTGCTATCGGGTCCAACTAAGGGTACAATATAGCAGATTTTGCAGGACTGCAGCGGGGTACCTATCCGTTTTTCTCCACAACCACAATATACTGGATGAGAAGGACATAGCGGAGACAGTAGAGAGTCTCTAAAGTGTTTTATTGTTCTATCAGACCAAGTAACCAACCATGCTTGATCCTCGAGTAGCGGAACTACAGAAGCAGGGTTGAAATTCAATGAAGATGTTGTCTATAAACGCAACCCATATCATTCCAATCTCAACTGTCATTCGAGGCAGAATTCCTCAAAGCATGCAACAATCTATTAGCGAGTAAATACCAAAAATTTCACCAGTCGTAAGATTCAGAAGCCTATTTCCCAACTTGCTGCTTTCGCTTCGCTACATTATTCAAATTGTTCTGCGCTTTCTTTTCCTCCCCAAATGCAACTTCCCGACATGATTGAGACTGTTCTCCAGGCCTAGGGCTTGAAATACTATCAAGCTGCTAATAAGGTCCAAAAGTTTATAAATCTCCACTGCGGTCCTGTTTTTCTATAGCCCGCTATAACGCGGAATTTGCTATCAGAGGCCGTCCGTAAAAGCAATGGTTCTGGTACAAGGCGTTCCCGGTAAGCAAGGTTTAATCGTACGCGACAGGGACTATGTACAGTACCTACTGTACATAAGTGACGGGCAGCACTGCAGGGATCAGCTGCATGCAGACCCCGGTGCGGCTCTGCAGAAACATCCTTGATGTGCGGGGCAAAGGCGGGGCAAGGCGGGGCAAGGCGGGGCAAGGCGGGGCAACACCACAACGCAACAACAAAATATAACAGCAACACGAGGATTCCTAGATCTCAGCAACTACCATGCCGAGTGAAGAGAAAATTCAATTAAGAGCATTAAGGAGGGTATATTTGCTTCAATCAAAAGGTTTCTTTGAGATTCATGAGTCTACCTCGAGGCCCAGATATAATGGTGCCAGACGAGTGTGAGGACATGAGAAAAGAACATTGATTAATGGTCGAAGAGGAAGTATCAGTTGTACAATGTTGTTTATTGGTAGATGATTTTGGGTTACTTTTGTCGAATAATATGCAAGAGAAATTGCAGAGAATTTATGTAGGAAGTCCCAGAAGGAAATGAGTGGAGTTTGGAGTGCATTGGGTAGAACAATTTTAAAGCCTCATAGGAAGCGTAAGGGAAGGCTGAAAAGGGAATTTCGCATCAAGGTGCTATTGGGGGTGATTCAAGAGTGATTTACAAGTTTTTAGATGAAGTTGAGGACGAAACCCTGCAACAAGCGGCGAAGACAAATAGGAAATTGGTTTGCTGGGAGTCAAGAGATCGGTAAACAGGCAATGGACCGACGCTGACGAGTGGCAGAGGAGAGGAAGTGGAGAGAAATCTGATGCATCAGAGAGAATTAATTGCGTCTGGACACAGGAAGATGTGTGAGAGCAGGTCACAGGAGGAAATCGACCGGATCTCACATTCACCTCCGGGATTGACTGTGGAACTTGGATGGCAAGCGGCATCAAATCTGGAAAAATACAGAAGAGATAAACGATGGTGGTGGAGGTGATTTTAGTGAAGAGTCAGGTGGATAGGAGACACACTGACCTGAGAGGGGAGACAGGTACATATAAAGAGATGTACAGTTCTAGGACATTAATCCTCGCTCTTTGTCGCTTTTACACCAAAAGTGCTACTTTTCGGTGGAGTGTCAAAAAGCCAACAATGCTGTAACCTCAGCTGACATCGGTAAACTTAATTCATGGTGTTGATAGTTTTTAATATTTTCGCAAAGTTTGCATGTTTTGGTGTAAAAACGACGATGGGCGAAAATTGGTGACACGGAACTATACGCAGAATTACTTATTATTCCGAAGATAGCGTTATCCATCCCACTCTGCTGACCCATTCAATTTACCCATCGACTCTTATTCCTTCGACTGCACGACCCCTACATGACCTATATACGCCTAATTATCCATTCGACCGCATGCTCTTAGCTGCAGATTGCAACACTCCAATAATCAGGGACTGCAAGACTGTAGTAGAGAGAGGATTCAACCACTATTCATCTTCCTTGGGCAGTGGAGCAACTGAGCCTTTGTATATGGTGGCCGGAGCCCTGTGGCCTTCATGACCAAAAGAAACGTTTAAACGGTAGACTAAAGGCATAAAGGCGAGAGTAAAGAGATAAGGACCACAAAGGACATTACTAGTAAGCAACTAAATCTAGTGAAACCATAATACCAACAGAAGCTGAGATATGGGGATTAGAAAAGGCCTAAATGCACAAAGTGAGATTTAGGATATTTTATCCTAACCGAAGGGGTTGTAGAGATAGCAGCCAAGAAGGTGTAGGTCTGCAATGTGTATATATCCCATTTCCTACTCTTTTACGGTAACGTTTATTCACTAAGCTAATCAGAGCTATCTTGGTGCACTCATGCTTGACTGGACCTGTTGGAATATGGCTTGAAGGAGGTGACGCCGTGGCTCAACCACGTTGCTCTCAATGGCCACCTGCACCACCTCTTCCCTGGTCATCACGTCCTCCGTAGATCATACAAAGTTTCCCGCTTTAACACCACCTATGCAGAATGGAGGTCACTTTTCCGTTTCGTTCGATCAGCGAACATAGTGCACTTTTTTTGGTTTTTCTGATGGACACAATTACTCGCGTGTGATCCAGAAGGGGAGATATATGGCGAGCTACCTGTAAATATCGACGGACCGAATGGCATGCAAAGCCGGGAATAAGCCCAGATGAAAAACAGAAATGACTTCCAAAGGAGAGGTGCTCAAGGGTTGGGTAGGCATCTTATCGCGAGCAACGATTAAATCCTACAGAAATTCTAGTCTCTTTACCCACTCTGCAAACACATTGCTGAAACGTAAGTCCAGGTTTATTCAAGCTACATTCCACCGGCCAACCAGACCACCCACCGGCTACACACCGACAACATATCCGGCCAACATGCAACAACTTCTGGAGACCCATCTATCTGGTGGATTAACTAGTCAGTAGCTTACAGGTAAATCGTAGAGAGCCTGCAAAGGCAGCCCTGCTGATAGAACACCATACGGTATACCCACCTGCATCAAGTATACGTATACCAGGCATAGTATTATAATTCACAGAATACCCTTCCAGCGACAATGGTAGACACAATACAGGATGCGTGTACAGGAGTTAATTGAGAGAATATTGGTTTCCAATAGGACAGCGGAGACCAGGGAATACCACCAACTCGATAGTGAGTTTTCAACAATTCAATCACTATGATGGGAACAACTGAGGCTATGATTAGAGGACGCTTGCTCCCGGTGGCGCCAAACAGCAGTGAAAAGAAGGGGGAAGCAGAGTGTTTGGCGCGGATGGAAGTAAAGCAGAGAAAGCCCGGGCCATGGTGGAGAGTTGAGCAATGACTGGTGGAGAGGAGAAGATAGAGGGACCAGTGCCAGTGGTGGTAGGAGAATATATAGTGCGCATAGTATGAGACAGGGAGGTAGCAGGGCTCAAATGTGCAAAACAGGAAGCACCAGGTTAATGGACTAGGTCCTGCAGTGGCTTACTACGCATCGGACTGGATGTTGCTTCTGTAAAATTAAAATTTATTGCCTCGACATTTTGCAGTGAAGAGTGGTGAATTCACCGAGGAGTATTATATGGGTAGGGCTATGGACTAACCTAATAAATATAGACAGCTTCGATTCATACGCCAACGGTGGTACTAGTCTCAGGGACGACTGGTGCCAGATGGCTTTCTGGGATGGTTCAGACACTCAATTTCAGTGCCAAAAATTGCATCCACCCACCAAAATGGCGCAAAGTTTCCCCATCGTCTAGGCCTCCCCTTGAGGTCTACTGCGGCTTGGACCCGCCCCGGCCCCCCACCAACCTCATGGTGCAAATCATGCCTTTTAAGCAGATTCCACCGCGGGATAGATTTTCCCTCTTCTCCTCGGTGCGACCCAGTCGAATTGATCCCTCCTAGCCCAGATCCATTCTGAATGCTACCCGGGCTCTCATCGCTGTCACTTCCTTGAATCCAAACAGGCTCCACTCCCCCGTGTACAACCACTGACCAAAATAAAACTCCTGACCACAAAATCAACCACTCGACTACATGTACCCCTTCAGTGACCCAGCGGAATCCAAAGTAGCCCCACCACGAGAAAATTCCTGTTCCTGACTCCAGTTGCATTTCTGCATATTTCCCAACCCACCCCATCACCGCTATAGGCGCCCAAATACACATCCAATTCATTAAGACCGCTTCCAATGGATGGACGTAGTGAGCCGCAAGAGCATTCGACTCCCGGTATTTATGGTGTATGCTATGGATATGTTTATAGATAAGCGGGGAGGTATGAAATTTGCGGTGTAATAGGTAGGTCAAAATGTCGCCAATTATAACAGCAATGATGGTATCTGCAGCCATTTTAGTGAGACTAGGAAGTGTAGCCGCAGTGTGTGTGAATGGCGAGGGTACTAATCCTAGGATAAAGGTGTAGGCTAAAAGGATGTAGATGTGGTTGAGAAAGACGTTTTTGAGCATTCTCCCAGTGGTGATATTATGCGACGCTAACGAGCTCGAAGTTTTAGAGTGTGGGATCCGGCGGTACTGGAATGGTAACCATCTTGAGTTTCGAGCCGCATGTAGTTCCAACGTAGGAGCACAACCCGATCCCCCTACCGAGCCCTCTTTGGGAGGGGGAGAATCAGGAAGATACTCGCGCAGGTAGAATAAAATACCCCCTGGAACCCAATAGAAAAGGAACTGCACTTCCAGAGTACCAAGGAGTTCAGTTCCTTGGTCTGTTAGCCCTAGGACTACACCGACGTAGTCATTAAGAGCGACTATGTGCCGTAAGTATATCAGGGCGGCTATCGGTATTGCGAGTAGGATGAGAGTAATTGTGAGAAACAGAATTTGTTGCCGCATGGTCACAGGTCCCAGGGGTCACTGTCGGTATAGTCCTTGGTTGCACCTGTCGGTATATATGCCAGCTTCGTATTCATGGACATTGGAAAGATGTCGTCGGAGACTTTGTCTCAGCCCATAAACAGGCGGCACCTGCAGCGTGCATGTGCTACACAACATACGGCACTTGTGACATCAACTTCACCTGCAGGAACCGACGATAACCACAAGTACCGAGCAGGTACCGTAGCTTGAACAGAATGAGATCTAATAATATCCCTGTATGTACCACTTCAGACTATAATCATTTCGAGGAGCCACTCCATGCATTGGTTATACAATCCGCTTGAGCTCCCAGCCTCCAGATTCATTGTCCAACAGCAAGGGAAGCTACTTTCCAATATTATGTTACGCATGATCATTTACATCATGAATTTTAATCAGTTGTACTGGCATGACTATCTGGGGCTTGTCAGTTAGGCGAAGGGCCTAGGTCAATCATTTCCTGGCATAGCAATCTTGGCAGCGCCTGGCTCATAGACCGTGGGCAGCTTAGTCAGTTCTACATCATCGGGCTTTCCCAATATCCCCCCCTGATACCCCCCCCAGCACTAGTCCCTCGAACAGCCAAATAGCAGCGCGCCTTGTAGGTCTCCCAGCCCAGAGCTCGTACGCGGTCGTCCCACAGCTCCAAGATCACATCGTCCATAGGAACTTCTCATACATACGAGCCGTTCTGTCATAAATCTCCGCTAATAAAAGTTAATCAATTGCGGGGAAGCGATTCTTCACTATGTATCCAATAAAGGGATCTTTGGTGTCCTAAACCAGGCTACTATACCAAGTAACTACGTAAAGCGCGATTATACCCTAATGCACGGTGCAAGGATACCCCGATGAGACACAACTGGACAGAAACGAAAGCATCGTATTACTTGAATGTGAGGAAGAAAAAAAGTACAACGATAGCATTAGACAAAACAATACCGGAGAACTCAAATTCCGTATTCCCAATACCTCATAACTGATTCTTCATGTGCTACAACTCGTTAGCTGGAATAACCACCATCCTACCCCCCCCTTGACCCCTACCCCCACTATGGCCTCGACCTCGACCTCAACCAGCTTGATTCTGTGGTGTAGGCTCGCTATAGGTACATTCTGTAAATTCCAAATTAGTAATGGAGAATCTACTAGACTTTAGATATAGAATACATACCACAAAGACTCAAAAAAGACATTACTATTTCTAATCTCTGTAAATCTGCCCCCTCGGCCTCATATTTTGCTTGTTTTGAGGTTCTTGATCAAGCTATTTTGGTTCCACCACGTCCCCGAGTAGCCTTAGTATTCCCTTTTGACTTTTTAGATGCTTCAGCATGCTCTAGAGCCTCTTTTGCCTTTTGTTCTTTAGCCAACTTCTGTATCTCTCGCTCTGTAGCCTTCTTAGCTGCTAGAGCTACAGCAGCTGCAATACGAGCTTTCTCTTTCTCAATATACGCTCAATCAAGTGTACGAGGACCTTGTAGCTGCTTTGTTGAACAAGGTTTTATTCGCTTATTTGAACGAAGCTCTTTGACCCCTAAAGAGTTAGGGTCAATGACTCGGTACTGAACAACCTTACTTTCCATATATCCAAGGGATTTTGAAGCTTCTCGCGAGAATAAGGAGTCATATTATAGCTGAGAGCTTCTGCTCGCAGATGGTCTATCTTAAATGGAGTAGAAGGACTAGGTTGGGTTTCCTCGGTAATTTTTTTCTGATGTCGATCCACTACCTTTTTCGGACAATATGGCCATATTCCTGAAGCTTCAAGTCCACTTAAAATATTAGTCTTAGTCAATGCTTGATCACGAGCAATGCAAAGACAATCCCAGAACTCTTGCTTTCCAAATGGTTGTCCAGGGTGCTCATATATGAAGTCTTGAAGTGCAGTTCGATATGCTTGTCCTAAAGGTCCAAAACAAGCTATATCAAGTGGTTGCATTAGGTGGGTAGAGTGTGGTGGAAGACAATAAGATTCGATGATCGAGTGCATATTCAACTACTGGCCAAGCAACATCCGAGCTATGCCCATCCACAATAAGCATTCGCCAAGGGGGGGGGGTATCAGGTGAGTCGGAAGACCTATTCGGGATTGTATGTTTATCAAAATGCTTTATAATATAGTCCAACCCTAGATCATCATCCATATAGCCACTAGGTGATCGGCTAAATGTTGCAGGCCTTGAATCGGTGCTATAAAATCCAACGCAATGCACTTTATTTGCCCACACAATAAATGGTGGAATCACGTGACCGGTCGCATTGATAGTTTCTAGCACTGAACAGAACTCACGATTGCTGGCTACTTTAGATTGTGCATTTGCTCGAACTATAGCTTTTTGGCGACCAACTGCTAGACCCATAATAATGCCCTTCTCATCGCAATTCCATAGATTCTCAGGGATAATCTTGTACTGTCGCATAAGGGTTCTCAAGGTGTGATACCACCGGTGCTGTTCTTCAATTGTCGCAGTAACCTTTGCTCGTGCTTTTTCCAGATTTTGACAATATTTGAGCTTAATACTAGGATGTCGGGAGAGGAAGTGGCGACCCCAGTGGATGCCTGGAATAACTTGAGAGCTTCGAGCCCCGTAGGATAGCAACAGCCATTGACATAAGCATTAACATGGTGACTGGGAAAAAGAAGTCGCTCATCCGCCTACACCAGTCAACCATTGCTTCCTCTTCACCAGCGCTGAGTAGCTGTTGCGTTTGGCGGGCTTTAGATCTCGATTGGGTAATGCCTCTGCATCTTCTACGCAGCGTACTGGCATTTACCCCATAAGCCTTTGCTATCTTTGCCTTTGATTCACTAGGATGCTTCCGCGCATAGTCCATGGCTCGTGCTAGCTGCTTGTCATGGAGCTGGAGCTGCTTAATCTTTTGGGACCTCGTTGGTGGCATCGCTGCGACTTACAAGACAATAATGCCGTTGCAACGTTGTAGTGGAGATATTGAGCGGAGGCGTGCATTAGACTATAATCGCGCTTTACGTAGTTAGGTATAGTAGATTCCCTGCTGCAGTCGGATGCAGTCGATCGCAATACCATGTAACTGCAAATCCTATATCGACGTGTCTAAAGCCATGATACTAAGTTCTGTGCACTACACCACTGCGGTTTGCTAGGACTTTCCTTTTGTATCAAAAAGGGCTCATTCCAGATACTCCGTATGCACAACCCCAGGGGTCCTATGACGAGCCACGCCGCATAATACCTAGAAGATGTACCAACCTGTGCGACCACCCATTTGTATACAACGTGACAAAACCGCGTGGAAATATACAAAGTATGAGCTGTGCAGTAGCGTGGAGCACGGACAGTAAATATCAATAATTATGTATATTATGTATACAATACAATCTTTTGCCACCAGACTGTAGGTAGAAGTGCGGGGCCGGTCAGTGAATATGGAATGAATACCGGTATTGCGGGTGGCTGGAATTGGATGTCTGGGAAAGGGTCCGAGTAAGTTTTTGGAATACAGTACTCCGTACCGTACCCTCCCCCGAATGACTACCTGTCTCAGTACCGCACGGGCCACGATAAGTTGCGCACAAACTAAAAAAAATTTGGTTACTTTACCACAGAACATCAGAGCATGCCGAGGTTGCCAAGGTTACAAAGGAAATCTGCACACGAACCTGCTGGTAACCAAATTTTTTTTTTGTCAACAACCGATTGTTGGTACAATAAATAACTTTCCACTTTGCAATTGCTCTATATCGTCGGATAATTATCAAAACAAGTCAAAACTCTGGACTTAGCTTTGCTCAGTCAAATTATACGTAATATATCTCAGAGTGTGTATTACTTTCTGAGCGTAAACGGGGCCTAATGTTATGTTGGGGTGGTCGATGGAACAGACTGCTCTAGCCTATCTGGTTATAGCCAGCAAAATGTGTAGGTGCTACCACAGCGCGCAAGGGGAGTGATAGAAACAACTACGCAGAAGATCTGTACCTAGACTAGATTGGTGTTACTGTTACAATAAACCAGGAAAGTTTTGCGAAATCCCTCGATTCAACGGAAGCGCTTCAAGCCCAACAGCAGGGGTGTGCCACTTTACTTATTCTAGTATCGTAGCAGACGAATGTTAGACATTCCTACACTCAATATAGGTAAGCATATTTTATGCAGCTAAATGTATGCTCGTCAACATAGTCCTTTTCTTCAAGTCACTACCACACGTAGAATGAACGGTGGAGGAATGAGACCGGGAGGAGTTTATGTAGCTAGTTCTGCCTCGGGAACAGGGGGCATAGGGCATTAGGCCCATCTGAACCTCGCCGTGGTTACGCCGTATGCGAGTAATGAATTTAAAAAAAAAAAAAAAAAAAAAAAAAATGCTTGTGAAGCATGGCATCGAAAGTTAGTCTGGTGCAGGACTTTCAAAGGGAGAAGCAGCATCACATGGAATTTACGGCATGATTTTGAATATTATGGATGCAGCAAAAGATGTTGATAATCGTGCAGCTACTGCAAAGAGTCATTTTTGGAATTGAAGACTTGCTGTTTCTACTAAACAGTACCCAGAAATCGGTCAGCTACCAGTTCCTGTTCAGAAACTCCTTGCTATAGAACTTGATGCTGTTGCAGAACGCATTGCAAAGGGGAAGGAAGTACCTACTGGTTTTGATCAGAATTTGCGATGCTACTGCAAATTTCACAGGCAATACTTACTTCCATGTCGACATATCTTCCATTTTGATAGTGTGGTTAAAGTACTAACTACTGCACAATGGGAGACCTATGTGATGATATTTGCAGAGTGTGGTATGGAGGTATATGAGACTATGGGTACCGTTGAGATTGAAGAAGGTAATGGGCGGAATGCTGGGAGGACTAATAGTATAATTCGGGTACGAGCGTGTGTTAGCAGTTGCAACAGCAGCTCTATGCAATACACGAGTCAATGGATCAGCTTAATCTGGAGGATACAGTACGAAATCAGCGAGTGGAGGAATGGGTTAATCATGTACAGGTGACATTAGATAGTTTGACAAGTTTGCGCGCTGTAGATATTGCTAGTAGAAATCGACCGTGGGAGTTGTAGACGACTCCTATTCTCTCTATTTGAATTTGGTTTAGCAGCATAAAATATGCTTACCTATATTGAGTGTAGGAATGTCTAACATTCGTGCTGCTACGATACTAGAATAAGTAAAGTGGCACACCCCTGCTGTTGGGCTTGAAGCGCTCCCCCAACAGGCGGGTGCATCCTTCGGTAATTACTCGTCAGGACGATCCCGCTTTGTGCAACCACATGCAGCAAGACACACAGGCTACTACTTTTCCTTTATGGGATAACTTTTAGAGTGATCCCCTTGATGTCCTTCGGCACCGCGATTGTGAGGTTGCACCAAAGGAGGTACTGTCTCTGGGAACCCAAATGGAATTCTTGTGACGATCACAATCCCAAGCCCCCTTACCAGGTTTGATATGCGGAACGTATACATACTTAAGTATACATATCCACCCAATATTGAAAGTAAACGCTGCTCTCACATAACACAGCTGAGGATCTCTACATTTCCTTACATTGATTTAACCATGAAGCTATTCTCTCTTATGCATCCCATCAGTATCACATTGCTATTTCTGCAATTTGCAGCTCTCATTACGGCGGTGGCGCTAGCAGACACAACTCCAGAACCCGAACATGCCCTCATTCAAACGTTCAAGCTCACGAACGCCATGTGCCAAAGATGGAGAGAGGACACTGCTGCTTACAAGGCAGGAGAGACGTATTCGGATGACGCTGCTCAATCTGCTGTAAGTGTGAACCTTATTAATTTCTATTTTATTTCCCATTAAACATCTTTTTGTACCCCTCACTCTCTTTTCACGCACGCACTACTGAGTCAGGAATGGGACTACGAAGGACGTACATAGCTGGAGGAGGTGCGCATCGGCATGCAATGAAGTTCTATGGTAGTATTTTCGTGGGATATATCGTACTGACTTCTTAATTACGAAATTACTTAGGGGATACTGTCTCTTTTGATTCAACACATTCATTCCACGAGTGAGAAACTTGTCAACGTGAAATTTGTGAGTCACGCAGATTCCCTTTTATAGATATCAAGCACCCAACTATGCATCGAGTGTCTTTTGAAGTAGGTTAATGCTTGTAGCGATAGCTAAC
Source organism: Tirmania nivea (assembly GCA_015179035.1). Classification (NCBI taxonomy): domain Eukaryota; kingdom Fungi; phylum Ascomycota; class Pezizomycetes; order Pezizales; family Pezizaceae; genus Tirmania; species Tirmania nivea. Next base: position 38,594 of record WHUY01000052.1, on the reverse strand, counting down.
GGTATTGGAAAATGTATAGACAACCCTCACTCTCACTGCTGCAGAGCGAGAGGGGCTTTTACCGCTTGTGGACTCGGTGAGCAACAATTCCCTCAGAGTGCATCAGGAAGTTTTTCCTCTAGTGTACAAGTCCAACTAACTCATGGCTGAACACAAGATGCTGGACTGTGCAAGCCAGGTACTGGTTGATATTTCGGTCGTATATAATCATGTACCGGTATGCGGTATATTCTTCAAGACGGTAGCCAGTGTCTTCCCTGTGTTGCGCACTGGTGGTCAGGTAGGTTTGATATTTACTACCTGTTTGCGCATCCATCCCTTGATCGATATACTAAATGTGATCTTTAGATTGTGCTACCGTTGGCACGGAGGCTCTTACGCTGAGCCAGAGGATATGAGTAATGCGGGGGGGTATGCGTAGCCTTTTCAGTGATGGTTTATGGTATGGGTTCAGTAACGCTTGGCGGTTATGGACTTGGACTTAGTCAAGCTTTGTGCTGGGCCAATCTAAGCATTACAGGGGAATAAACATTTGTAGTACTTTACCTTTAGTATAATGCAGGTTTTGATAATGATTGCGAGTCCACCCTGAACATGCTGCGGCAGTCGGTTCCACGAGGTATGAACGCGCCGACCACCGACAATCGAATCCATCCCGTGCCGGGTGGGATATTGGAAGCAATTTCCCGCAGGCCTGGTTCAGGTTTGTAGTTTTGGTACGACGCAGCCTGATGTAATCGCAATCGACCTACTTAATATGGTGGAGTAGGCTGATGGTAAATTCAGGTACGCTGAGCGTCAAGAGTGTTTGTGTCGCCAAAAACGTATTAAGCAACCAACCCTCCAGTGTAACGTTCTTCATAGTGTAATACATATTCGGATGCTTTTGCAAGCTGTGAAGAAAATTTAAATAATTATAATTAATAATAATAATAATAATAATAATAATAATAAACAGTGTTCGCAACGGGCCGGCCATGGTTCAGGCCGCCTGTAGCCTGGCCTGGGGGCCGAGGACCGTGCACGGCCTGAAACAGCCTGGGGCGGCGGTAAATGTGGCCTGGACCGGCCTGGACGGCCTGAATGGCCTGAACAGCCTGAATGGCCTGATTGGCCTGGTTGGCCTGAATGGTTTGAATGCCCTGAATGGTTTGAATGCCCTGAATTACCTTACCGGATTAGGTTCATAAGAGCAGACGACAAAACTGACATATTGATAGATGCTTATAGACTTCAAAAAAAAAAAAAAGGTCGCTCACAAAAAATAAGAAGGTCGCATACACAAAAAAACATGAAGGTCGAACTCACAAAAAAACAAGAGGGTCGAACCTACAAAAAAACAAGAAGCTCGCATACACAAGGTTAAGCCAGTCGGACACACAAAAAACAACACAAAGTTAAGCCGCATTACTTCCAGCTCTTGCAACATCTCCTGTACCTGATCAATATCCTTCAAAGAAACCAATCCACCAGGGCCATTGGTACTCTAAGACTTTATACATTCTGATGCTTCAATAACATCTTCCTTCAGCCGATTGCAATGGTCTGTTAGTAGTAGGGCAGAACTACTAAATACACGCTCAATCTCTGAACTCATTACTGGAATGGCCAAAATATCAAGTGCTATTATAGCAAGTTGAGGAAAGTCCGCCTTATGCTGAATCCACCATACACAGGGATTATCAATATCCAGAGTTCCTAAGGAAATGAAAATTTCCAACTCATCCTAATATCATGTTCTTGGTGTGCGCTTCTGCTTCCAACTGTTGAGTGCAATATTTGTTGTGATTGTAGGTACTTCCAGAGGTGGTGAAGCTGATGCTGCTTTTTTTTTTTTTTATATTCAATACTCGCATAAGGCATGACCATGGCGAGGTTCAGGTAGGCCTAAAGCCCTACGCTCCCTGTTCCCAGAGCGGAAAAGTAACTACAAAAGACCACCTCCCCAGCTTACAAACAGCCCACCCCCTGGACAGCCCCCCCCGAGCCCCCCCGCACACTCGATCAACACGATCGCAGGCGCGTAAAAAAGGACTCCACGAGGTCGACAATAATGTCTCTCCCCTCGACCCTCTCCTTCCGCACAACACTTCCCAAACAATCGACGTCCTCCCAAGACCCGAACCTCCTACCGAGCCACTCCCCTTCCCCGCACACGAGGGCGGCATGTCCCCCAGACTCCTCATACCTCCCACAATACCTGCAGGACGCATCCCCGTCTCCCTCCCCAATTAAGTGCCCATTTCCACACAGCAAAATCGCCTTTGCCACTGCGGCACCTAGAGTAATTCACCACCGCCTTTCTGTTCCACCGGACCACCCTCCCCAGGCCATAACCATACACCTTCCTTTCTCTGCGACACATCTCCTTATACCACTGTCTCACCCCCCCTTCGGTAATAATATGAACCCCCCTCCTTTGTGCCCTGATCTTCGCCAGCGCGTCCGCTCTTTCATTCCCCTCGATCCCGATGTGAGACTTAACCCATCCGAAATGAATCTTCATTGTTGCGCCTCCCAACTTTGACATGATCCGTTTCATATCATGAGTTCTAGCTTGTCCCCTCTTACCTGCCTTGACCAGGCTCATGATAGCCGCCTGGGAGTCGGACAGGATCAGGACCTCCTTATAACCTCCCACCCTCTCCAGGGTCCCTCCAATCCCCGCCATTTCCCCATCCCAAACCGTTGCAGCAACCCCCAACCCCACGCTTGCCTCCAGGTCACCTTTACAGCATCCCCCGCCCACACCCCCTCCCTCGTCCTTACTCCCGTCAGTAAACCATACCTCTCTTCCCACCCCTCGGTAGCAAACTTCATCCCCCCAGCTGATGCTGCTTGCTTATATCTATATAATTAATATATTAGAATAAATCAGAAATAAATTATTAGAAGGTATAGTACATACTTAGATATCTATAGTGTCCATACTTTGTCCTTCGTATTAACAATCTAATCAGGATGTTTGTTCTAATTCATTTCAAAATACTCAAACTTCATACCTGGATGTAAGGCAACAGCTGCATAGAGGACAGTATTATTATCTGTTAATGAATAATACTTGTCAAGCTTAGACTATGCGAGTTGAATAGAAGTGAGTAGGTGTTCAGAAGATAAATTTCGTATACTGTAGAGGGATTTTGTATTTTCAAGATATTCAAGTAAAGTATCCATAGTAGGCAAAAGATCATAAAGTGCACCATTACCACAGTGCCCCTCAAGAGTCAATATTAAACCATAGAATGGCTGTAAAATTGTAACAAGATCTTGTAAATCTAACCAATCTTGAATACTTATTTACTGGCCCTGGCCACTGGGATGCCTGTTGGATAGGGTAGTGGCCAAATATCAGTTGAAGTGGGATGGGCAGAAGGAGACAGACCTCGACTTCGGAGGAGCAAGTAAGGGCAAGCACAGCAAGCCAATAAGACTCTAGGGATCACGATGGAAAGCCGACTCCAGTTCATAGCCCACATCAAATCTCGGACAACGAAAGCAGCGGTGATGCTAGGGGTACTCGAACGCCTCTCCAATAGCAGCGGGGACATCAGTGGTAGAGCCAGCAGGGCAATGTACACAGGGATGATACGCCCTATCTTCACCTGGGGAGCAGAACTCTGGCACCGCCCGTATACACACAATACCCACACAGACACTTTCTGGAGGCTAGAGTACAGGGCCCTGCGAAAGATAACTGAAGCTTACTTCGGAAGCAGCCACATGCAATAAGCTCGCCGGGATCGCAGGCGTCGAACCCTTGGAGGCGAAACTGGATGACCTCTCAGTGTGCTGGGCAGCGAGGGCAGTGAAGATCGGAGACACCAACATCAGGGGGGAGCTGGAAATGACGACCAAGGGGAAATCCGCCTGGCATGACGGTACCGACCTCCCAAACCTTGACCTTGAGGAACTCTCCTACGGAGCTCAAGACGACTACCGGAAACTACCGATCACCTGCTCGGATATTATCCCCGTCGACAGCAAACGGTCACAGGAGAAGAAGGAATGGTATACGGAGCTGTCGGTATTGAAGGATGCCGGCTGGTCACTGACATTCACGGATGGAACCGGCGGCAAGAACGGAGAAGTGGCAGCCTCAGCGGTTACGCACGACACGGAACAGGGCGCCTTTTTGGGCACTTTAGCCACGGTCGCCGACGGGGAGGAGAAAGGGATCTCTTTGGCACTTGACTCCGACATAGGCAAGCTCCTGGTATTAACGGACTCCATGGCCAGCAAACAAGCCCTTCTCAACCTCGGCAAGGGGGCACCTCCCAGATCTGGCATCGAAAAAGATCTGAAGGACCTCGTCCACAAGCGGGCACACCGGGAAACGGCCATTGGATGGGTCAGGAGCCACATAGGTATCCCAGGGAACGAGAAGGCAGACAAGAAGGTAGCCTACGAGCCAGCCGCATTGCCGGAAGCCGGCAGGTAGCAACAGCGGCCGGGATCAGGACAGCAACCAAAGCCAGGCGGACGGATATCCGGTCGGAACCAGGATTCGGAGTCAATAGGTGCCTATGGCACAGACATGCCCTGTCGGCCTACATCTGGCTGCGCACCAACCGGGGCCCTCAGAATTACTGGCTCAATTTCGTCCGCAAGGTCGAATCTCCGGCGCGCCCCAACTGCGATCACCCTACGGAAGACGGCTACCACATTACCTTCGACTGCCCCCATCACCGCCTCAACGCCAGGAGCTCATTGGGGACGCCACGACATTGAAGGAGTTAGACTCGCCAATATGGAGAAAGGAGGAGGGAAAGGAGGAGGAGTGGGATGTGGTGGAGGCATACTTCGCCTACCTCTACCGCCCCCTCGCTGGACGATAGGAGAGTGTGCATATTTGAGATTTGCCGCGTTGCTATTTGTTATTCGCTCTCATTGTTTTGATTTTGTACGTAGCTTGCGCAGGGCGTCAGATTACCTTGACCATCTCTTGAATCCACGCGGCTTTCCGGAGTGGCTCCTCATAGGACCCTTAACGCTGTGCATACGAGTACTGAGTTCAAAAAAAAAAAAAAAAAAAAATTCAATGTATATTAGACTGTAATATTACTAATTAGGAAGTCGCTTCCTAGTTAGGTAGTACATGGTGAAATATTCCCTAATATTTAATAACAAGTTTTAGATGTTAAGCATGGGTATACAAACTGCCCCTACTAGATAGTTAATAATTACCACGTACTGAATAGTACCTGAAAAATCCGTGAAATTCTCCATATTCATACCTGAATCCCGAGGTTCAGGGTAACAGCTAAACGATTTTCGCTAACAACTGAATGACAAAAGTGGAGCACGAGCGGAAGGAGATGACACAGCAAATACAAGGCATTCAGAAAAGCTGGGAGAAATGTGTAGAGGTTATGACAAACAAAGTCAAAGCCATCGAAAGAGAGCAACCACCTCCGATGGGAACTGTGCCAGATTCGCGAACCCACACAAATCCTGGGTGGCCCAGGCCACCCGGGAGCATGCGGAATTGCCAGGCCACCCACGAGCGCCATGAAACCGTTGCCACTTGCCACTGGCAGTACACAGGCTCTTGCCGCTGGCAGTATACAGCTTCATTTTCAATTGAGGCTGTCAACTTGCCAAATCCAGAAGGAACGCTAGCTCGTGTTCAGGCAAATACTGCTCGCGCTCGCAATCAAATTTACAGGTAGTGTTAGGGGTAGGGGAAGGTGATATGTTAACCATCCTCCTGTAGGTGGTCGCAAAGTAGGCAGGCTGGAGAGGCCACTTTGCCTATCGTGTGCAGCCAACTATTGAAGGGATCTCGGTTCGTTCGTAGCCAGCTGGACGTGGAGAGGGTGTGTCTGTGCCATTGGCATCTGTTGGTGTCGAGGATTGTTTGAGTCTGGTAGTCTTTCTTTCTGGCTTTGGCGGTGGCCCTAATTCCTGTTATTGTGGTTGTCTGTGGACTCCCGGAGATGCGTCCTAGAGCTGACTCATAGGTGTCTTTTTTTTTTTTTTTTGTGTAAATCCGTACTCGTATTGAAGCTTCTCGCTTATGACGAGGCAGCGCATCCCCCCAGGTTAAACCTGGCAGGATTATCCAACACTACGCCGCTCCCTGCCCCGTATCTACGTCACGACCAGATACCCCCCGGAAAAATATCACGAACATACACTAGCGCACCACGAAAGTGACGTAGGAAATCACCCCCTCACCGCCTCCGCCAACCTCTCACACCACTCCGGATCCTCCCATATCTGCTCCCACTTCCGCCCTTTCCCATCTGCCACCCCCGGACAGCCCAACAGGTGCGCGGCCTTCTGCGCGATCCCCTCCTCACATAGCCCGCACAAGGGTCCTCCGCTCTGCGGTCCCCGGTCAGTGACTAACCCCCGCAGGGCCTCCCGATTCCACTTCGCCTGCTTGGAAGGTCGTCCCATTGGAAAAGCCTGTCGGATGCCTGCCGGTGTAATAATGTCAGGTCGTAGTATCCTCCTGCCCACCCACGCCATTTCCTTCGCTTTCTTATCCTCTCTCATTTCCTTCCACCCCATCATGCCCCTTTACCCACATCACTGTCCTCCCTCCCTTTCTCATCTCCACCACTGCCTCCTCCTCAATCCACGAACGTGGCTGCTCGAACCTCCGCTCATATCCTAAACACGCGCGAAAGGCACAACTTGTGGGTCTTAATATAATAATTGGGAACTTATAATCCGACATAGCACTACCTGTGTATTTTATAACTAATTAATTACATAAGTGTACTCCATAGTTTTGAAATCAAGTGCGCATTGCGGTAGAAAGTAGGTACCTATCAGCATCACCACCGTACACAAAGAGCTAATACCAAATGTTGTCAAGTGCATTGTCCACTTCATACCGCGCCTTTCTTAGGAGTAAGTATTATAAGATTTTGGAGACTTACCCAAGAGCAATTGCATTCCCAGCAATGATATGCAAAAAATTCTGAATAACTAATTGATCACCAGCTAGCCATATACTAACTATTTTTTGATCACCATTGCAACAAGTTTCTAGAGTAAGTGCTCGTTTTCTAGAAATATCACAAACTGATCTGTTACTTCTTTGCCAACGGTTAGAGTCCATTTTAGTTGCACCTACGCTTCTGCAGTCGAACTTTCCAGCTAGCATCTAGTCTGATACTATTATTGTAGCCTTCCCAAGCCCTCTGTCAAGCGTCAGTTCTTTTCACTACCCTCACACACCCTAACTCAAGTGTCAAACCATGAACTTGCGCCCTAGGCATTGAGGTTCATCAGGATATATTAATTCCTATTGATTTTCAGTCTTCTAAATATCCCCCCTTAGATTACTACGTTAACTATCTTCTTACCACTAGCTAACCTGCCAAATAGCTTTTCCTATATAAGTAGATGTTCCATTTCGAATTTCAGGTGAATTGAATAACTCTACGACTTTTTGTCTTAATTTTGCGCACCTTGGTGCTCGCGTTGCTTATCAGTGTCCTATGAGATCCAGACACGTCTAACTAAAATAACCTGTGTCAAAATTCTGACTGTGAACTGAAATTTGATCTCAGCCTAGTCACGGGACTATCCCGTGCTCAATCGCGTACATCACTCAAGCCCACAGCCTGTACTTTATTTTACATTCTAAGAAGCTATCGTGACAAGCTACCCTGCGCGAATTCAAGGGCCAAACAACATAGTTACTGACCGCGGACCGCAGCGCTGGTGGCTGCATAAAGTGGGCAGGGTGGAAGATCCGCTGTGCGGATTGTGCGAGGAGGGGGTAGCACAGAATGCCGTGCACCTGCTGAGCTGTCCTGGGATAGCGGATGGTAAAGGGCGGGAGTGGGAGCAGATATGGGAGGATCCGGAGTGGTGTGAGAAGCTGGCGGGGGCAGTCAGGGGGTGATTTCATATGATATCGGCTGGGGGTTGCAGGACGTGGCTATGGTGATTAGATTTGGGGGGTATCTGGTCGTGTACGTAGATACGGGGCAGGTAGCGGCCCAGTGGTTGGATAATCCCGTCAGGCTTAACCTGGGGATGCGCTGCCTCGCCATAAGCGAGATGCTTCAATGCGAGTACTGCTTTACCAAAAAAAAAAAAAAGGGCCAAACAAGTTAATCTCTCTACGCATTAAAGCATAGGGGTGGGATGGCAAAGGAATTTGATATACTCATGTCAAATACTGATCAGTCTTCAAGTCTCTAAACGCTAATAAGCCAAATCACTAGCCTCGTACCTAGGTTAATTTATTTTGAGGTCGTTGTTATAGTAATTAGTGCGATGCTACTGGTACTACAATAATTTACCAAAGCAGACCTGGTCAGGCGGGCCATACCGGTATGCTATGTACGTATATGGTCATGCGCAGTGCACATATACTGGCCATATACACAGAGCCCAAATGTACATTGTATCCCACATATTTCTAAGGATAAATATGTGGAACGACTTCCAGCTCCGTCCTCATATGTCCTATTGAAGTACTAGTGGTATTACAAAGTACCATCTAGCAACACTAGCAGCCTACAACGGCGGTAGAACCAGTCCCGTGTGGAAGATTAGCGTTTTTGTATAAAACTCACAGCCCCAATGTGCGTTCAAATCATCAAACAATGCTCCAAATGTGGCTTAGTCACTTTCGGAGAATTCCTTGAATGTGAGGTACTCTTTGATGCTTCGGAACTCCTTGACAGTTGGGGACTCCTTGGAATCCTTGGCGGTGGGGAATTCTTTGCTCATGGGGATAATAGCAAGTGTATGAAGGTGGTAAAGAAATGGTTGTCAGTGGTTTGTGATCAGCAGAAGCAGTGGCCGTGCCCGCACTCTGCACCAAAGAATTTCAAGGAGTTTCGGAATTAGAAGAGAGGGAATCGAAGGCACTTCTGCTAGATACGTAACGTCGGATGGAGAGGGGCAACGGTACGAGTGGCAGATCTAGAGGTAGAAGAGGTAACAGCGTGGTCAGACGGGTCACGACAGGAGGGAGTAGCAGCAGCAGCAGTGGTCGGAGGTGAAGCGAGGGAGGGCTGGGAGGAGGGAGTGTACCTGGGATACTCAGCCACGGTGATGGACGCAGAAATGTTAGGAGTGGTACGAGCGTGGCAGGCAGGGGAGGCAGTAGTGGCGTTAGACAGTCAGGGCGCTGTCGGTCGGCTGCGAAACCTGTGCTTCGAGCAACCGCGGTCGTGGATCGAGGAAATAGCAGTGGAGGAATGAAGAGAGGTGACAGGACGGTGATGTGGGTGAAAGGGCACAGCGGAGTGGAAGGCAATGAGAGGGCAGATAGGAAGGCCAAGGAGGTAGCATGGGTGGGCAGGAGGATGCTACGACCTGACATCGTTACACTGGCAGGCATCCGACAGGCTTTCCCCATGGTACGACCTTCTAAATAGACGAAGTGGAGCCGGGAGGCACTGCGGGGGCTGACGTACATAGTCACTGACCGTGGACCGCAGCGCTGGTGGCTACATAAGGTAGGCAGGGCAGAGGACTCGCTGTGCAGACTGTGTGAGGACCCGGAGTGTGTAGGTATGTAGGAGTTGATATCAGGAAATTCGGGCGAGTTAAAATCAGCCTGCACGAGCTGGGAGTAGACTACCTAATGAGTTCCTGTCTTCCTGCTACCACGCCGAGATATCCGCGGATATGGATGACCCGGAGGTGTAGGGAGTGTGCGGGCACAAAGTACAAGTAGCCTCCGAATGCATAAGTGAAAGGTGTAGGGGGGCTTAACCTGGGGGATGCGCTGCCTTGCCATAAGCGAGATGCTTCAATGCAAGTACTGATTTACCAAAAAAAAAAAGGTGTAGGGGCAATTTTGCAGAGTAGACGATGGGAAGTGGGTTGCACTCCCACCTGGACTCCACTCATTGCACTTATCTGAGCAAATGAATTTTTTTCTACTGGTCAAGAGTCCAACTTTGCTTTTTAAGAGCCCATGCTAACCTTATTCTTGCATCTACTTCTGAATCCCCTTTCCTCGAAGTATGTGATTTAAAGTTCACAAGTGGATATCATGCAACTATAGAATCTGCATGGCTATAGAACAATCTCCTTCAATTAGGTTAAGCCCACCTTTTCCCATGTCCTCCAAAAGCTTTTTTTGATAATCCGCTGACTTTGTATTCTCATAGGTTTCTGGCTCAATATACCGCTTAATAAACTACTGCATAGTAATTCTTAATTCGACTAATATAGTCTACTATACACTGATATAATCTTTCCCTTTTCAAAGTGTTTTCGTTTGGTACTGGCTTGGAAGGTGTCGGCATGATCACACGTAGGACATTTACTGCAGTTATAATAGCCTCGGATTAATATACAGAATATGAACCAACGACGTTACATGCTCCAGCCTTCTATGCAAAGTACGAAACCTTTTGGCCCCTAGCTGTATTATCATGGATCGAGGGTTACAAACATAGTGGCGGTACTTAGTGGGAAGAGTAGAGGATTTGAGATACAGGCTGTGTGATGAGGGGGATAGTACAAACCGCAGTACTGTGCTTAGAGTGTCCTAGGGTGGCAGATAGCATGGGATGACGATGGCAGCAAATTTGGGATGATCTAGAGTGGTGCGAGCCGCTTGCGGAGTCAGTGAGGGCGTGAGGGAGTTAGAGTGTGTTTTTTCTTTTTCTTTACTTTACAGCACTCTTTTGTATTGTCATTGGTCAGGGGGTATCTGGTCATGTAGGTATGTAGATGTAGGGTAGCGAGCTAGGCACCTCCGTAGGAGTCAGAATTTAATGATAGGAAAAAAAAATAGATAAAGCATGTGGAATTGAGCATATGCAAGACCCAACACAAGAAATGTTTGCCTAGTGTGGGTGCTCAGAATAACCAATAGAGGACTTGTTACCAAACGTAACACGATTTGTTCTATATACGTGAGTAGTAGATAGTTGAATTCTATAATACCCTTCAATTTCATGTACGTATGGAGGTGTCTACAGCAGTATCAAACCGCGAACTCAAGTACTATGTAACATTTGGCTCATTCCGTGCTTGATTGAGTCTGGCTTAGCATTGTACATACTCCGAACTAGCCTCGAGCTTGAGGAACACATGCTAGGTTGGGGTTCCTCCCACGTGCACACTTCTGCTTGTTTGGACGATTAGTATAAGTCAATTATATGTGCGTGTGGTTTTGCCTCTGTTCGTTCTAGTATAGCTCTTGCTATAGCCTATATTCCTCTGCTGCTATTGATTATGTTGAATTATGTTGCCCAATGGCTACCGAACGATATTTTCATGACTCAATACTGGTCAGATGAAGCATGATCCAAGACTACTGACCTCACAAGAAAAATCTAAGGATTTATGGCATTACGCTCTGATGTACTGCATACCTATGATACAGTTGGGGCACCGGAAAGTAAAGAAAAATAAAGAAAGCCTGCACTAGGTAGGTATGCATTTTCATACTTAAACGTCAAGAAAGAAAGGAATACCTACAGCAATGAGACGAAAAAGTAAATGCTACGTCACCAGCAACCAGGAAGTCGAAAACCCTCTTGTGCTTAGCACGTAACTACTTGGCCGCGTGTATTTCCCCACCGCCAAAATGCCATGCGTGGTCTTCCCGTCTGCTCTAACTCCCGCACCAGGGGACATATCGAGCGAAAGCTCATCGGTCTTACCTTCTATAACTGGGCTTAAACCTAGGTCCTCTCTCCGCAAAGGAAGAACTGGTAGGTATTCTGGTCTCGGTAACAACTCCTTGTAACCCATATACATATTAGGCAACCACCTCTGACAGGTGTCGAAGAAAAACTCACCATATGGTACTGCTCTTCCGCCTTCCCCGTTGCCATATTCATCCGCCATATCTCCGCGTACGCAGATAATTCCCCCGCCCACTGCGCCGTTAACACCTGATTCTGGAAAAAACTTGCCTCCTTTAATCGGTACATGCCCATGGTTGAGGAAGCTGAGCCCGAATCCTCTTGGTCATGGGGCGCCCTGGGCCCCTCCTTGATCCTGACAAATATGACGCATCGAACAATATTCTAAGATCGCTGCAGCCATTGCTTTGCGTCAGTGGTTAAATCCCTGTCTCGCTCACTCACACTAAATTCCATTATAAGAGTGGGGCGCGAGGGGGTGAACGAGCCGACAAGTCCGGCGATGGTCTCTCTCACGCCAAGAGAGAAGTCAGCCTCTTTGGTTCGTGCGGGGCCTTTTCCCAGTATGAAACTCTCCACGGGGGTCCCATTCCCGGGGAGCGTGACGCCGCCTTCAGCTGCACAAGCATGTCCTCCTCCTCGTCAGTGATGAAGCCTTGTTGACGGAGAATGGTGGGCAGTTTACGAAAGAACGAGGTGACTAAAGCATGTGGCGAGGAGATCGTGGGATTGAGAATGAGTTTTCCTGTGGCTGGGAAATAAGTACCACTGTTTAATTTAACCAAATTAGTAACAAGGAAATCTTAATAAATTGAGTGAAACAAACCGAGAGCACAGATAACCCGCTGCAACTCTTCGACAACTTGAACAGGCACGTTGTCAAATACAAGTCGATCTTCCGGAAACTCGGCTCGCCGTTGGTATATTAACGTGGTATCAACTAGCTTAGGTACAGGACTTTGCTTTTGTGGTAGAGAAGGGGATCCTGAAGGGGATTGAGATGTCGTTTGCTGTGGTTGACCGCGTCAAGGAGTGTGCTCCGGGGTGGGGTAGCAGGCACGCTTTGGGCTGGAGGTACCCGGAGGGAGCGGCCGCTGTTCGGGAGCGGCCGCTGTTCGGGAGTTGAGGGGGTTGTTGGACCACGACGCATGCTTGAGTAGAAGGTACACCAACAGGAGCAGCGTGGGGGAATTCCATTGTTCTGGTGATGATGAGTGTGCTTACTCAGATTTGCCTAAGCCGCGCTTGTACCTAGGTCCTCGATGCAACCAAATGCATAAATACTCCGTACGCATGTTGTCAATGCAATCAAATGCATCAAATACGCATGTCGCTAACATCTGAATTAAATATATCGGGTAAAGAGAAGGTACCAGGCAAATTGAAGAAATATGAGCAATGCACAGGAAGTAAGCATATAGCTAGTAGCAAGTGTTCCCTGCTGACCCACGCATTACATAAGGGACATCACTTTTGACAGAGCGAGCCACTGACTTATTTCAAAACTTTCGTCATAACGAAGGGCAAGACGCAAGAGCACAAATCTACGGCACTTTATCTTTCGCTTTACTGTTGTCCTGGAATTTCCCCTCAGCAATGAAGTTTCTTGCTCCAAAAATCTATTAAAGGCAGTTGATTTAATTGAAGCTGATGAATCCGGGTCAGGAAATGCTTAGTAGTGTATGTTATCAGCGTTGGCCGAGTGCCCTCCTGCCTAAGTTTGGAATTTATTTCCGGCCACGAGATTAATTCATGCGTGGGAATTCGCGGGCCGCGTGGTCTCGTGCCGCGGCTTCATACCACATGTATGCATGAAGCAAAGCTGACTGCTGACTCAGCCATCTCCATATCACCGCACGCGTGCATTCACGCGTCCCACCCTGCGTTCTCTTCTCAGAAGGCAGACATATCCCGCGCACGATTACGCACACTCTCTATTCCCCTCCTCCTGCCTCCTCCTGTTAGTTTGGAGCACCTATTACTATGGACATCGATGTATTGCCATTGCCACCCACATCGCCTACACTAGAGTCCATCTATCCACGGAAACAACGAACACAATACCAGGCACAACTCGTTGATGGTATACATTAAGTATATCCCGTGCTTGGTATCATTGATAACTAATAGATGTAAACTCTGGATAGAGTACACCGAGGAGCTCATGGATTATTTCGGGCAACAAGACAATCCGAGGAAGATCCGCTTCTTACTTGGGACCATGATTGACAAGGTGTGTAGTCCGTACTTTTCCATCGCCTTCATTCCCTAATACGTGAGCATAGGCGATATTGCCGTTTCTAGAGGTTATCCCGGAAATCGCGCGGCTCCATCGCGATCAGTACTTACAGCTCCAGGCCAATCAGGAACGTAGCATGGTTGCTCAGCAACAGAGTATGGTTGCTCAGCAACAGAGTATAGTTGCTCAGCAACGCACTATCAACGATCTGGTTACCAAGGTGGACAACCTACCGAATCAACTGCAATCACAACAGTTGCTTATCAGTACTGTATCTCCGTTCCGGGGATCACTCACCCGCGCTAAAGCATTTGCGGAAGCAATGAAAAGATCTACAACCAAGCTTGAAGTTCCCCTCCCTGATGCCGCGGTGGCTGCTGTAAATTCTAAGGGAGATTCCGACACAAGTGAAGGCCAAATCGCTGGGGAGCTTGAAAGTTTAGCCAGAGGCGAGGAAACAGATATTGATCATCGTGCAGTGGCCACGTGCATAACTGCCTTCCTCTCGGATAAGACAGCACCTCAATTTATTGGCAACACTCATGTAGTTGACACCCATTCCGAACGCTTCTTAAATGATCTTGCCCCTGATATTTCCATTCAACGGTATACCTCCACTGCGGACAAATTCAACGTGGCTGCCATCATTGAACTTAAAGGTGCTGACAAGAAGCTGGGAACACTGGACAATTTTGGGCAGGTTCTTGATTACCTGGTGGAGTTGGCAATCTGCCAGCCTGGACGTGCCGTCTTTGTAGGGGTTCTTACAAATCTGAAGGATGCATATGTCTTGAAATACACCCAAGGGATTGCAAAAGGACGCAACCGCAGGACTAGTACCGATACTAGTGGTCTTACGTCTAGGCTTACCCAGTTCCGCAAGGCATCTCTCCAAGACGCCCTCAGGTATCTGGCTCTGGAATTGCAGCGACCTGCGGCTAATCCTCCGAAGCTGCGATTTACCCAAGCGGTAGGCAAACTGGTACGCATTATTCAAAGACACTCTCAGTCGCACTCTGTAGTTGGAGAATTTACACATAACGGTATCAACGTAATTGGAAAGGCAGCTTCGGATCCAAAGTGGCGAGGCGCCCTTCATTTGGAGATTGAGACGCTTCGAAAATTACAGGGTGGTGGCCGGCCAATTTCAATTCCTGAGCTTCGCTACCCACTGGCAGATTCAGAGACGCCAATTCCGCCCGTGCCTGAAATGGTGATATTCCCAGTTGGTAGACCCTTACAGCTCGATCTTTTTAGCAATGCAGCGGACTTTCGAGCCTGCCTCGAGGATATCTTATTTGCGATTGCCTGGGTCCACGCCCATGGAATTGTGCACAGGGACGTGAGAACTGACAATGTCTTGGTACATGCAGCGAAGTTTGCTACTTCAGATCATAGTACTACGGAATGTTCACGTCAACCATTGTGGAGGGGATTGTTAATTGATTTTGACCACGCTACACTACTAGGACAGGATTGCGAATACGAGGGCGGGTATATCTGCTGTCCGGTTGAAGTACTCAAGGCCTGTGCTGTCAATGGCTTCCCGGACCTGGATCCAACTAACGACGACGTCGACTTGCAAATGCTCGATAGTTTGCCAGACTGTGCTCCAGAGTTTGTCGGGGCCGAATTCGACCTTGGAACGCCCCTCTACACACCACGGATGTCCCACGATTACCTTGCCTTTGTTCTCCTCGTAAATACGCTCAATTTCCCATTCACCCTTCAAGGGTTTAGCTACAATCGTGTGCTGCGCAAGAATTCCCCAGAGCGAGACCGGCTATTACGCCTATGGGACTCACTGCGACACAGTCCGGGGTGGAGGGATATGGTGGCCCTTGCAGATCAGGCTGTGGCTGACGTGGCCGCATGGAGGGAGGTTTTGACCTTCATCAGCTGGTTGTAGATTGCGACACATGCCGTTAATTTTACCCAATGTATTACAGGACTCAGATTTTAAGTCTAAGTCCAACAGGGCCTGGATACGGTACAGGCATGTCATCGGGTGGTTGGATGTTCATCCACATTACGAATTACTATACCCAAAGTGCATTTGATGTTTGCTTTTCCTTTCTTTCTGTACTACGCTCACACGCACTGTATCTGTTATATTCGTTCTGAGTCGCTTACGAACTATGCCCGTCACGGACACTTTGTATATGTTCTGGGCTGTTCGTGGCAATCGGCCTGCGGTGGCAGGCATACCTGAAACCACGGCAGGCATAGTTACTGTGTCTTCCGTGGCAACCTATGCCACCCGTGGCAGTTGAATACAATTTACTCAATTAAGTAATTCTGACTGTTATAACGTTGCTAACAGGCCCGCGTGGCCACACAGATCTACCTACATTAATAGCCAACTATCTGCGATAACTATCAACACAAATTGTATCCAACCTAGTATCACCCTTATCAGTCCACAGGCATTGTCGACTTGTAGATGGCCCTTGCACTTGTATCATCTGATTCTTGACTCTAGAAGGCCTTCGCTTGCTAGGAATCTTGAAAATTAGAGCAACCGGGTACCTACTTTTTTTTTTTTTTTTTTTTTAAACTCAGTACTCGTATGCACAACCTTAAGGGTCGTATGACGAGCCACCCGGAAACCCGGGTGGATTCAAGGGACAGCCAAGTTAACCTGACGCCCTGGGCAAGCTACGTACACGATCAAAACGACACAAGCGAATAACATAAAGCAACGCAGTAAATATCAAATATGCGCACTTTCCTAACGTCCGGCGAGGGGGCGGTAGAGGTAGGCGAAGTACGCCTCTACCGCGTCCCACTCCTCCTCCTCCCCCTCTTCTTTCCTCCAGATTGGAGTGTCCAAGTCTTCCCAAGTCCTGGCATCTCCGATGAACTCCTGACGTTGCTGGTGGTGGTGGGGGCAATCGAAGGTGATATGGTAGCCGTCCTCCGAAGGGTGATCGCAGTTGGGGCAGGCTGGGGAGTCGACCTTGCGTATGAAGTGGAGCCAGTAGTTCTGGGGGCCCCGGTTGGTGCGCAGCCAGGTGTAGGCCGATAGGGCGTGTCGGTGCCATAGGCACCTGTTGGATCCGTACCCTGGTTCCGATCGCATGTCCTTCCGCCTGGCCTTGGCTGCTGTCCGGAAACCGGGTACCTACTCGTCATCTTCAGAGGTCGTTGTGCCAACCAGACTAACTCGTCAAAAGCGAGAAGCTCTAATATGAGTATTGATTTACTAAAAAAAAAAAAAAAAGATTACACACACGTAGTACTGAGTTTAAAAAAAAAAAAAATTATTGGATAGAAACTTGTAAAATATTATATTTGTATAGAAATTAAAACCTTTAGTCCTCTTTGTAACAACATAGCTCGCTTGATCGCACCCCCGTGATCACGCCATTGCCATCTCTGCCCTTGCGCCTGTGCCTCCGCACAGATATAACTCTACCTTGGCCAAGACCCTTGCCCCATCAGGCCACTCGCCTGATGCTGGCCAGCCCTGGTCAAACCCCTGCTGTCCAACATCGTCTTGTTCGCTAAACTCTCACTGTTGGGGGAGTAGGTGGTGTAGTTGGGAGCCACCTTGGTGAACGTATTAAGCGTTAGTAGGTTCGAATCCTGCCTCGCCGCAAGGATTTCCTAACAGCCAAGGAGCACGGGTTTGGTCCTCAAGGGAGGTTTCCCCATGCTTAGTTAGTCAGTGAAGGATTCCTGAGACTAGCCCCAAATGGGCCTTGGTAGTGGAGGGCGGTGACTAGTCTGGTGGTGGTGACCTCGCCATGGATGATTCTATATGCGAGTAATGAAAAAAAAAAAAAAAAAAACTCACTGCTTGGTCCCCTACTATATCGCCCGCACTAGTACGGACTAGTCAGTGCCAAGACCTCAGGGTAACACCACAGTTACCCAGACCCTTTTACTGCATCGCGCTGCCTCTCTGGGCCTAGTATCGCTAGATGGTGTACCATACCCATTTGTAATTAGTTACCCTCCGCCGTGCCAGAACGTAGTATAAAGAGTTCGAGTCCCCGGGTCCCTTTTCTCCCACCGTTCTGTTCACAAGGCGTTTCTCTTCATTCGCAAGTGATCTCTTTCGAGGTGCTCCCATTAGAGCCAGAATCCGTCCTCTCTGGACGTAAGTAAGCCTTCCCGCCATCAACCTACGCCCTCGTCCGCCAGTATGCCCCCCCGCCCTTTGCCTGGTCGCTCGATTTCCAGATGTCGCCCTCCATGCCAGCAGTCTTAGGCCAGTCAAATGAGCCACCACGGCCGGACGAGCACTTGGTCGGATCTCAACAACCAGAGCGTCTACAGACAAACGGACAGCACCACGAGATAGCCCTCGCCGCCCACAACAAGAATATCCACTTCAACCTCGGGGAACAACTATCGCGACCCCTTCCCCTTCGTTTGAAGCTTTTCGACCTCTTTCTTGCTCCTCTTCCTCCCCGCTCTCCTACAAGATACCTTCAACGGGCATTGGTCCACGATACAAAGATCACCAATTTCACCGCCCAATCCCCACACAGGTAATTCCCACACTGTAGCATCCTCATGCCTGCCAAGGGAAAGAGAAAAGGACAATCCTGGGAAGGATGACAGGGTAAATCCACCACACTAAACACGGTAACCAGTCACCGACCACTCACAGAGCCTCAATCCTATGAATGGTGGCGATGTCCCACCACTAGCCACTCCACCGGCACCAAGCACGGCCACAGCCAACCACGGCTCGACAAACCCTGGCACACCAAACCTCAACCACCCACAGCATGACCCGACACCACTACTAGTCTGCAGTCTGGTGGCCACCGGTTCAAACTGGCGTCTTAGCTTTTAGCATGCAACCACATGCAAATAATTAAACACAAACACAAACACTCCATCAACCACGATTCCCAACCAGCTACCACGATTCACCTAGCAACTCTCTCTCTAACCAGACTACTCTCCCTCCCTCTTGCCCTTTGATCGTACCATTATGCCTCCCAAAAAGACTACTCCCAAAACGCCTAAAGTTTCTGTACAAAGAAAAAGAGAGCTGTAGAGCTTCAAACGCCGACCCCGTCCCGGCCACAGAAGACTCCTAGAGTTCCTGTGCTTGAGCACGATGATGTTGATGATGCGATCAGTGTGAGAGTAGTGAGGATGAAGAGGTAGTCATCACGTCTACACCTGTCCGGGACTCATCAAGTTCCATTTACTATGCAGAGCCTCCTCCATCAAAGCGCCCAAGGTTGGGCGGTAATCAGGTACCAACGCCTCTAAAGCCTCTGAGTTCAATCCTAAACTTCTCACCACTACCAGTACGGAGCTAATGGACTAAGACGCTGAGGCGGCAATGCGACAACGGGTAGAGGAGAGACAGCGAAAAAGGGCAGCGGAAGCTGCGACAACCCCGCTCGAACACCCACCACATAACCCGACACCACCACCAGTACAGCCAATGGATGACCGTACGAACACGACCACTGCTGAGATTATTGTACCGCTGGTACACCCAACTGAGAATACCATTTCAACACAAGCGAGCCAAGCAAAGACACAGACCTCCGAATTATCAGAGCGGGGATGCAAAGCTGCCAAATTCTATCTCCAGAGGTTAATACGTGACTCAATCCCTAAGGAGAACACTCGTATTAATGAATGGCTTCACCACATACAAGGTTTGGCCGAACTTTCCTGTACTTCCCTTCGGGACGTCGACACCGAGAAGAGATTTCAGGATTGGGTCGTTCCAGAACTTCCGACCAAGGCTAGAGCATCAATGATAGGGACACAGACTCCTGAGCAGACAATGACACATCTCAAAACTCAGACCTCAGCTCCCCTGACAGCAGCGACAGCGAAGGTCAGACAAACCTCCAGCTCCCAGACCACACCCTCTATGGCAGCAGCGACATCAAGAGAGAAAAGAGACACCAGCTCAAAAGATAACACAGCCAGCATCTCAACACAATGAAGGCACCCGGACACTAGGATTACAGATCCTCGCACAGTGCGAGCATACAATTAGCACCTCAGCAGGCACCAATCTCGGCACCCCCTAGCACACAGACACTTCCAAGGCAGATATGAGCTGTAGTTCTGCATGCGGCTCCATCGAAGTATAAGCCTGGTCTCATGCGCCGCTGGATCGAGGAAGGCAACGACACCCAAAAGGAGGAGTGCGGCAGTGGTACAAGGAAAAGTCCCGCCGGGAGAGACATGCGGCGGGGTTCGGGCTGGGTAGAGTGGTCAGGTGGGATAGGAGAGCGGTGGTGAATTATTCCCGGTGCCGCAGTGGCAAGGGTGACTTTGCTGTCTGGAGGCGGCTGGAGGCGGAAGCTGGGAGAGGAGGATTTGAATATGACCTGCAGATCGTGCGGGAAATATGAGGAGACGGGGTGTCATGTTGCGCTGGTGTGCACCGAAGGGGGGTGGTTGGGCCGGAAGTTCGGCTCTTGGGAGGACGTCGACCGGTTGAAGTCTGTCGTGAAGAAGGAGACGGTAGACGGGAAGGAAGTCTCTGTCGACTTGGCAGAGGTGTTTTTCTCTCGCTTGCGATCATGCTGATTGCGGCTGAGGGGGAGCAAGGAGTGGGGGGAGATCGTATAGATGCTTGGTTAGGTTGCCTATAGTTAGTTTTGCTGTAGTTAGTTGTGCCCTGGGAACAGGGGGCATAGGGCATTAGGCCCACCTGAACCTCGCCATGGTCATGCCGCATGCGAGTATTGATTTAAAAAAAAAAAAAAAAAAAACGACACCCAAATCCTGGGAATACGCTGGTTACTGGGAAAAAAAAAAAGAATTGGGAAACTGGCTTCATCGCTAGTTATCTACTTGGCCCATAATATAGACATCAGCTAGAAGGCACTGTAGGATTTCAGAGTACGACTGGGACAGACCTTCAAGGGAAAAGGGAAAGGGTAGAGAATAGCTTACTCTTTCCTACCTGTGAGCATTCGTGTTTTGTTTTCATACCGACCAGAGGGCGTTGAGAGTGTGGATTGTTTACTCCTATCTGCGAGCGTTTATGTATTGCTTTCATACCTGCGAGAGAGCGTTGGGAGAGTGGATAACTGTCACGGGTTTGATCGGTGGCATTACCCTGATATCCTCTATCGTGATTATTGTCCAGGTTAAGCTGAGTCATCACAAGCGTAAGGTGGCAACTAGCTAACGATAGAATGCTCTGGAAGTTTCTGATAACTGTTGTTTTGCATTAGGCTTACGCGTGTGTCAACTAGCTAACGATGGAATACTCTGGAAGCTCCTAGCGACTGTTGTTCTGCATTTAGGCTTTTGTTGTGATTGTGCAATCTCTCTCCTTCTCTTCTCTTCTTCTTCACGAAGCGTCTTGTATCCAGTAGAAATACAAGCTTGCCTCTTGCTACAGTATCTCCACGTTCATAGCTACACCTGCGAGCAGTTATACAGGCAAACCTCTATAATAGCATAACGTCGGGACCGGGGGGTTCTATGCTATTAGAGGAGTTATGCATTTATAGAGGTTTTGTTTGGCATCACGTGAATATGGTAATGTTCTGGCCCATTCAGCAATCATGGCGATTTGTCAATCGGTCGACCCATTGACAAAAGGGGCGCTATTTACAGTTGGGGCGCACCACTCAGCAATGGTGATGGTAGCGCGATCCATTCATCAATCGAGCCGTTAGCGCCAAAGGAATGCTGCGAAATCGTTCAACTGCATAATATAAGAGCAGAATTTAGCATGAACTGATGGTAAGCATGGCGCAGTGGTAAGTACTTTACTTTACGGTCATGGTTACTTCAGAAGCAGCTTATATAAGCCATTGGAACAGGCTTATATGAATTGCTGGGAAGCAGCTGAATTGCTAAATTGCTCGCTCCCCAGCCTGCCCCAACTGCGATCACCCCTCGGAGGACGGCTACCATATCACCTTCCATTGCCCCCACCACCACCAGGAACGCCAGGAGTTCATCGGAGATGCCAGGACTTGGGAAGACTTGGACACTCCAATCTGGAGGAAAGAAGAGGGGGAGGAGGAGGAGTGGGACGCGGTAGAGGCGTACTTCGCCTACCTCTACCGCCCCCTCGCCGGACGTTAGGAAAGTGCGCATATTTGATATTTAC
The DNA here is from genome assembly GCA_015179035.1 of Tirmania nivea. Classification (NCBI taxonomy): domain Eukaryota; kingdom Fungi; phylum Ascomycota; class Pezizomycetes; order Pezizales; family Pezizaceae; genus Tirmania; species Tirmania nivea. The sequence goes on along the minus strand of WHUY01000052.1, from coordinate 16,702 downwards.
TGCGTTGCTTTATGTTATTCGCTTGTGTCGTTTTGATCGTGTACGTAGCTTGCCCAGGGCGTCAGATTAACTTGGCTGTCCCTTGAATCCACCCGGGTTTCCGGGTGGCTCGTCATACGACCCTTAAGGTTGTGCATACGAGTACTGAGTTAAAAAAAAAAAAAGAAAAAAAAAAATTGCTCGGAAGCAGCTTATACGAGCTATTGGGAGCGGGATTATAACAGGCTTATATAAATTGTCAACCAGACTAATAAATTGCCAGAACAAATAAGAAGGTAAATATAATATGAAAAACAATCTCAGCAAGCATAATACATATGAAAACCTATATGAGACCCAGCTCAAGCACCCTGCCTAAAGGTTAAATCAAACTCGCCTATAATCCTACTCAGGTTAAATCAAACCCACTTGCCTGCCCAAATTAAATCAACCTCACCTAGCTTCAATTAAACTCAGCCAGTCTTAGTCAAACCAACCCGCTATATTCCTACTAATCTATCCAACCTCAAATAAATCTATCTAGCTCAAATTAAACTTGTTCTGCTGCAACCTAAAACCTACTGCATAATAGTACCTAGTATTTACAACCCTACTTCCTCATCTTTTCTAATGATATTAAGGCAATTAACTTCTTGCCTCCACTGGGATTTGAACTTGGGCTCTCAATAAGTAACTATGACCGTAAAATAAAGTACTTACCACTGCGCCATACCGACCGTCAGTTCATGCTAAATTTTGCTGTTGAATCGGCTTATATTGTGCAGTTGCATGTACCAAAAATGCTAGATTATGCAGTTGAACGATTTCGCAGCATTTTGTTGGTGCTAACGGCTCGATTGATGAATGGATCGTGCTAACATCACCATTGCTGAGCGGGGCGCCCCAACTGTAAATAGCGCCCCTTTTGTCAATGGGTCAATCGATTGACAAATCGCCATGATTGCTGAATGTGCCAGAACAGTATTAACATCATGACAATTGTCATGTTCAGAGGAAGTTTTCAAGTTTTTCACTCACGTGACCACTTTAGGTAAGTGTCAACAATAGTTGTATTTAGAAGTACAGAACCTGAAAGCCATACTAATACTAATACAACTATTAAAGTAATAATATTAAAGTTTTAAAAAATTACTTAAATAGTTATTCTATATAAATAATAATAGTAGTTTAAAAATTATACTAGTATTAATATAAGTATTATATTAAAAGTTTAAATTTAAAATTATAATTTTATTATAAAATATATATTATATTAAATAATTTAAATAATTTATAATAAAAATTAAAATTAAAATTAAATTAATTTTTTTTTTATAATTAATAAACTTTTTTAAATTTTAAATATTTTTTAATTTATACTTTTTTTATTTATTTATTATTATTATTATTAATATATATATATATATATTAATAAATAATAAAAATTTATAATTAAAATAATATATAACTAATAAAAAAATTAAAATTAAAATATTTATAAATATTTATAAATATATTTTATTTATTTTATTTTAATTAAAAATATTATTTAAATTAAATATATTAAAGTTTTTAATATTTATTATAACTATATTATTATTTTTTAAATATTATATATATATTAAAATAAATATAAATAATTATATTATTTAATTATTAATTTAAGATTTAATTTTTATTAATATTATTATATTAAATTTATTTAATTTTAATTATTTTATTATTTAGTTTAGTTATTTATTAGTAATAAAGTATTTTAATTGAAATAGAATTTATTATTATTTTATATACTAAATCTTTTATAAGCTAGTACTTTTAATAAGAATAGTTATATAATTAAATATAGTAGCTATTACTAATTTTCAAAATATATACAAAATTAACTCTATAATATAGTTTTCTGTTCTAATTATAAACTCTTAGAATATATACTAAAGTAATCTTATTATTTGCTAAAAGTATTAGAGAACTTTTAATTAAAAACTACTTATAGATATCTATACTAATAGGCAGTAATTGATTAGTATAGAGTTATAAAATATATTATAGGTTGATAAGAAATTTCTTTAAGTATTCTATAAGATTGAAGCTAATATTATATATAAATTCATAAAGTAAATAAACGAGAAAAACTAGAGCAACAGTAGAAAAAACCTCTTCAACAATGGTTGGTACAGCTTCATCAACTATTACAGAATCTTGAGGCTTCAAATCAGCTAAAGGAGCAGTCATAGGATATTGGGTATATATGACAGTCGTTATACCTTATAACCCCCCTACACTAGGGACTACTATTAACAGATCGAGTATCTAGCAGAATGAGTACAAGCTTCACTTCAACCTATTCTGAAGATTCAAGTTTTATGTTATCTCTCCAGTCCTCTCCGGAATTGCCTTGTCAGCTAAGCAACCCCCGTATTACGACGCCGGCACACCATCCAATTCAGAACCCACGAAACAACGATCTATAATCTGAGTTCAATTCCCAATTTCACCTGCTAATTTTTTTACCCTTATTTGTAATTTGCGATCGTTGTCAAATCCGGGTGACTACATCGTCGTCAACCTCAGTTACCTTGTTACTTAGGTTAACCTTAGTTTCTGACTAAGCACTACCCAGTATTAGCACTATTAGGTAGTCGCGTCTCTTGTCCCTGCTTCCTTCTTCCTTATCCAACCTTTCACCGAATCTTCACACGCTCCCAAATCTCTATCCAGGTTATATACATCTGGCTTTACTTGTTGCCGAAAAACATCAAAATATCAAAGAGTACCCCTTAATTACTACGGGTTCTACTCTCCTCACATACCTCAAGAACAACAATAGACGTAACCCTTTAATTTTTCAGGTATGTCTCTATTCGTAAATCAAGTGTCTATATCTTAATATAAATCTTACAGTATGTCTACTATACTCCCACGTCCTCTTCCTCTACACAAAGCGTCTCTCGAATCGGAAGTTCAAGCTTGGCTCGCATACCTTGATCAACAATATCCCAACGATTCTCACAAGCTCTTCTCCGCGGCGACTATAATGTATCGAGATCAATCCCATAAAGCAAACTGGCTTGTGGTACCCCAATGCTCTGATTTGCACAGTGGCGCGAAATTTACAGATTGGATCCATATGCCTATGGGTACTGCAAAAATACGAATAGGACTCTTTATGAGTCTTCAAAGTACATGGGTCGGCAACCAGAATCCAGAGCATCAGTACCTCCAGCATGTTTGGGTAGCTGCTTTGAGGCCAGCTACTGGAAATATTAGAGGGAAAGAATTAATTTTCTGGGATTCGGACTGGGAAATGACAAGAGCCAAATTGGTGGAGAATGGAAAGTTTTTGAATATTACTTATGGACTAATTGGGGGTCAAAAAGCAATATATAGCTATTTGAAAGACAAGAGCAAAGGGCAGATGAATATTGCTAAGATTTGGATTGGAGGGAATGGTACTAGAGAGAACTGTCTTCTGTCGAGTATGCAATGGGTAGAGAGTATATTGCAAACTAGCAGTTTAGAAGAGGACCTGGAAAGTTTAGGCTTCTATAACCTTTCCAAGTAGAGGCCTAGAAATCGTTGGTACTTTTGATGTTAGAATTGCTTGCGTTGTTAGGATGAGAAATGTTTGCTAGTGAATATGGTTTGTTTGAGTTAGATGTGGATAGTTAGTTTCCTATTGTGTTTTGTTTATTAGTTCCTCTTTTTTTTTTTGTAAATTAGTACTCGTATCAAAGTAATACGCTGATAATGAGGCAGCACATCCCCTCCGGCTAAGCCTGCGAGGATTATCCAACTACTAGGGCACCCCCTACCCTGTATCTATGTACATAACAAGATGCCCCCTACCTATATATATCTCTGCTTTACTTAGGCAATACCTCAAGTAAAGCGGGTTCTACTAACATTTCATACTAGAATACTCTAGAATCATCACTCTAGGATTACAGAGATTAGCATTAGTAATTAGCTGCAGTATCCGACAGTATTACGAGTTAGATGGAACAGTCTGGTAGTGGCAGTCTGGATCGTAATATTTTGGATCAAATTTGGTAACGGACAGCTTGTTAGTGTAATATGAGATACCAGCACAATAGAATGTAAAGAAAAATATTCAGTAGATGTTTACATAGTTGGCAACGAAGTTGTCAATTTTCTTCAAATTGGAACGAAGTGTACTTTTAGGTAGACTCCTATTGCTTGGCGCTGCCAAGATTGTCAAATCTCGTGACTGTATTCACGTGACCTCCACGTTATCTGCTGCGCCTATTGTTATCGTAAATACGACCCATACTAACTCAGATGGCGTACGTATGAAGACATGCAATCCATGTAGAAGGGAATCGTGAACGTGACGGTGAGGACTCCATAATATGTATTACATTGGTCTAACTAACTGGTTTGCAGCGGCCAACAAAAAAAACCCTCCTCCTCACCGTACTTCTCCTCCTCCCCCTCTCCGTCTTCACCGACAACGAGAATTCGCTTCGTATACGACAACTCTGGAGGATTTCACCAAAAAAATAGCAGATCTTCAATTAATTGGAAGAGTGTACAGTTTGTGAGGAGGCCTGAATTGGGACAAAGATTCGGTTAGTAGGAGATATAAGGATTTGCGAGCGTTTGAATATGAGTGGTCTGCTCTTTCTCGGTCGGGAACCCATAAGTTCTCAGCTGAAAATGACATGTCCCCAGGGCAAATTCCACTTGAATTGGATAGATTAGGAATCCCGGCTATGATGTTAGCTCTCCTACAATCATGCATATACCAGAATGAATATGAGTAATTATATAATCTGGCTGCTGGTCTGAGGTTCAATCCCTGGCGTGATATTTTATTTTATTTTTTTGCTTTTTTCTTTGCTTTGGTGCTCTAATATTCCTAGGGATCGTTGCCATATCAGGCCTATGCGGCCTCAGATACCTTGTAGAATACAAGAAACAGAAGAATCCGAGCAGCACCTAGTGGTCTGGACTGCCAATATATAATTCGATTGGGATAGCCACTACTGCATATGGTCAACCCCAGTGATAGAAAAGACTGACTATACTTTTTCGAAGCTACTGAGACAAACGATGTAGGTTTGTGCACCCCGTGCGCGACTAGACAAAGCAGCCTGCAACGATCAACATCAGCTTTGGCCGCACGCGAGTATTGAAGGAAAAAAAAAAAAAAAAAAAAAAAACATCAGCTTTGGCAAAGTCAGCTATATAAAGCGAGCATAATTTAAATTATTATCCCAAAATGGGTTTCTGGTTTTGTTGGTAGGGCCCGGTCCGTCTTATTAGCACTATTAGAGCCGCCTGTGTTCGAATCTCAGTAGGTCTGTTAAGGGCTAAAAAGAATTTTCCTCCAGCAGAGCATGGTTTTTTTTTTTTTTTTAAAAAAAAAAAGGAAATTACTTCTCAAAACTTGGTGACTTCTTGGCTTTAAAACTTGATAGCTTTTTAGAACTAAAATTCGTATGCTACTACTGAGATTTCGAATATAGGCATACACTTTTTTACTGTTTTTTTTTTTGTTTTCCTCCTCTACAAGCTCTTTCCACCACCAGCTCTTTCTACTGTCAGCTGTTTCTACTGCAAGATGTTCCTTCAAGCTCTTTGACAAGCTATTTTATAGGCTCTTCTTTCTTCAAGCTTTTTGGTAAGGTCTATCTTAACCTCTTATACACAATTGCTAACTGTCTCTCATCTTAGGTCTTATTTAGCTTGCTATATCTGATAATTCAGCCATGCCTCATCACACTTTCGAAGCTCGCTTGACTCATTTAGTTTCAAGTGGAGCATTTAATAAAGATTATCCTCGAAGGGCCGAAAGGCTAAAGGATTGCGACAACATGTAAAGCGGTGCTTACAGTCTTGGGAATTCGAAAGAATAAACCACCATTATTAGCAAGCTCCCATGTGCATTTCTGCATTAAAATGGTTATTAAAGAATAATCGGGGTTGTGCTTCTAATACTTATATATATATTTTAAATACTAATAGTTTAAAGGTCAATATTCTGTACCAATTACGCTAAACTCTAAACTTTCAACTTTCTAACGATTTTCTTCAATAGTCGAGTATTTAAAAATTACTTTCTGATAGAAAGTTTACTAGAAACTGATACCCGACTTCCTGAAATTCAGACTCATCATCAAACAAAGATCGATCCTTGAGGAAAGTTTCCAATTTGCCATTATACAACCTGGGCTGATAGCAGTTTGGATATAGAGGCTTATAATAAGTTTACTAATATTAATCTTCCCAATTCTCTTAAGTTATTATGCTATCATTGCTATTAATCAGCAAGTGATACCCAATAGTATTTTACAATATCAACAACATTGGAAAGATATTCATTCAGTTCCTAATGTAGTTGTCCCATATGGTGATTTTGATGGTGGAGATTTAGTATTGTAGCAAGCTAGGTGTATTTTTGAATTCGACCTGGTGATACCTTGTTCTTTATGGGTTCATTAATATATCATGGCAATACTAAAATTATATGAGGGGTTAGGAATAGTGTTAATTTATTTATACATAAGAGCAATATAGATTGGATTAAGTGGGATTCAATTACCCGTAAGAAAAGTGCAGGTTGCCAAATAGAAGTTAAAGCTAAACTAGAGTCAAGAAGTCAACGAATAAAAAGAAGGCTAAGAAGTTATTAAATGTTTAATTAAATTTTCGCTTTGTTCTTCATTATTTTCTTTGCTATTGTATTTGTATCTTAGCTTTCTTCTTACTTCTATTCGTCTTGTATCTCCTTTTCTACTCTCTTATCTAAGATTCTATTCCTTTATTAAGTCTAGGTTTATACTCTATTTAAGTCCAAGTTGATACTCTATTTAGGTCCAAGTTTATACTCTTTTACGTAAGTCTTTACTCTGCTATTTAAGTCTTTATCTACTACTTAAGCTCCAACGCAAAGCTCCAATCCTAACCCGACTACTCAAGCTTAACCTCGACTACTAAAGCCTGCACTCCTGCACTCAACTGCGGCCTGCGAATGCGAAGCCTGCACTTCAACTTCTGCAACTACACTTGACTTCTATGACTACTGAAGTTCCCAACACTCGACTACTTACGCTCCAATTCTCCACTGTTGGAGCCTCTATCTAGAGAAACAGTTGAAGTTACTATCTCGAGGAACTGTTGAGGTCACTATCCCAAGGTCCTGTTGAAGTCACTACCTGACTTTGCCGTATTCTACTATACTGAAGTCTTCACTATTTTCCCTCCTCAAGTCTATACCTCTCTATCCTAGCTATATATTTTTATTCAATTCTATACTTTTTTCTTACTCTCTACTTTCTTTTTTTTTTCTATCATTTTATTTTTTTTATTTATCCCTTCATCAATATGAATACAGTATATTGTTAACGTTGTAATTCCAATAAAAATTTAATAGAATTTGCAACCTATTACAGGCAAACCTGGCTATAACGAAGGCCAAGATTTCCGACCCATTTCCTTCGTTTTAGCCAGGTTTTGCTTAGCAAGATGTCACGTGCCCGAGAGGGGTAAAGGGTGAAGTAGGAAGTAAGGAAGATAGGGATGTAGTCAATTTGTGTTCTTTCTGCTTCAGCTCGATAATATTGCAACATGCCTCCTCACCACCGATATGGGCGTACTGCCTTAAAAAATGGCAGATATGTCAAGCTTGACAGGTTCAAGGACAGATGCAATATGTAGAGGCACACAAGAAACAAAATACGCTTGACAATTGGCTGCAACCACGCTCTACCTCGTCACTTTCTCAGTTATTTACTTTGTAGCTAGGTATAGCGCACCACTAGTTTCACTATAGCCAATATAGTTTTGCTATGATTTAATTTATTAGGCGTGGCATTCTCTTCACTTTCGTTATACCAATTAGTTTCACTATCGCCAGGGTACGTTACCTGCGTGAAGGAACGGTCTGACAAATCCTTATACCTATCCTCAATTTGCCCAGATTTTTCTTTATGATCCCGATGATACAATTACCCAATTACATATTTATCAGAATGGACATATACTACCTTCAGCTATAGAGATATTTCTCTTACATTATTATCTATGTTACATGATTGTAATCCCTATTTTGCAATATACCGTACAGCATATAAAAGAATCCAAGAATCCTCTCGACTTTATCTCCACACCAAGTTCAGATAATTCTTAATCCTTGAATGCAATTAATTCTTCAACATGGACAAGATATTAGACAACATAACCTTCCACCAACTACCAAAGAAATCGCTAATTATTCCAGATGAATCTAAGCCTGCTTCTCATTGAGACATTATACTAGCTGAACGAAATCCAAGTGGCGATTCTCCTTTTCGAACTATCAATGCCAGTCATGCAGGATATACTGCACTTCATTATATTCTATTGTTCCCATATGGTGAACACAAATGGAATTGGTCATTATGATTGCAAAAAAGTAAAGATCGAGATAGATCACCTAAGCGATTGTCTCAACAACAATACTATTAATTCCGATTATATTCCCAATTATTAGAACCAGCTACTCTTTTTATGGTAAGCAGATTGTTTCAATAATATATAGTTGATAGTTGGGCAGTTATTGATCAAGCAAAGTTGCAGTAGATTCGAATGAATTAAGCATCTTTACGAGCAGATCCCTGCAAATGAGTTAGCAGATGCAATTGTTCAAGATGAGGTTAATGCTTGAGTATTAGATCGACGGATAGTTTGAATCAAGCAGCTTTTTAGGCAGCGATCAATTTATGCAACAGCTTTTTTAAATTTAATGGCTATCGTACATTACTTCCGAAAGCCTATATTATTTATTGTTGGAACGCACATCCAGCACACCCGACTTCCTACCATTACGGCTACTACCCAAATGTGGCCTATCCGATGCTTAATTACTCTGTAGTCAGCGCATCTGTCTATTTCCTGCATTCCGCTACCTGCGTATTGTCTTAATTTAAGGCGCTTCTGCAAATCAGCCTATTCAAGTCAGCTTATTTCAGCTTATATCAGCTTACTTCTGTTGCTGCCGCTTCCCCTTCTTCGCATTTCTCTTGTTTCTCATTTGCTGGTTAATATCCCTGTCACGGTATGTCTCACAGTGGCTTGCGCAGCCTCATTGTATATAAAGACATCCCGCTCCCCTCTGTAATTAATTCTATAAGAAAGTCTTCAACCGCATCGTCCACTCCTACCATCTAGTGAAACTCTGCTATAGTGCGCTTATATCTGCATAGCCTACTGCGCTGCATATTGAACCATTCCGCTGCCTATCAAGTTTACCTATATACTTTGTTAGGTTATGAGCCAGGCTTGACGCCAGGTTCAACGCACCACATCTACCTATTGCGCTATCTGCTGCTCTGCCTCTAGCGATTAAATTCGCTCCTGTTGCAACCCAACAACCTCCGATCGATTGTATAATTATTAATTTAATTATCCAACACTCCTCCTCCTCCTTGCACAATGGCCAATTCTACATCATCATCATCAACCTCTGGTTTAGTGCAAGACGCTACCATTGCTGCTGCTGCTGTTGCTGCTGCTCTATGCCAAATGGGAATTACCTCTGTTACATCTGCTACTCCTCGCTGGGAACCTGGTTCGATAAAGATACAACCTCCTACCCTTCTCCGCACTGACAACTACGCACTCTGGCGCCTTGAAGCCCAGATCTACCTTGATAATGCTGGAATATGGTCTGTTGTCAATGGTACCGATACCAAACCAACTGGTGAAGATACACATGACAACTGGAAACGAAAGAACAACCAGGCACGAGCTCTACTAATCCAACTGGTTACAGATGAGTACAAAGGAATAGTAGGTAATCATGAATCCTCCAAAGACGCTTGGGATCTCCTTGAGAATACACTTGATTACAAGAATGTTACTTCAACAGTCCATCCTGTCTTTGCGGTTTTCGACTTTAAGAAGGATCCATCTACCTCCTGGAATGAACATGTTGCTCAGTATGAATCTCGCTATACTACAGTCACCTCTAAGCTATCCACCGTCACCACAACTGACAAAGAATGGCAACGTGGTCTTAAGCAAGCATTTGCTGATCAAGAGTTCAAGGCTCACCTTCTCCTCCGCACTCTTCCCTCCACTCTCGATTCTGTTGTTAAGACTCTACGCTCTAAGTCCGATCTTACCTATAGTGAAACTCGAACTCACATCCTAAAACTCTCCACTGATTCTGCAACTGCTGGCAGTGCATTGATAACACATAGCCATCAGAAGAAGACTCAGAAGAAGAAGTTACAAAATAAGAGCAAGTAACCTACAACAACTCGTCCTGGTAGCACCGATGGTGGCTACACAAGGTGGGCAGGGCGGATGACCCCGTGTGTGGGCTATGCGAAGAGGAGATAGCACAGAATGCGGCACATCTCTTAAGGTGCGTTGGGGTGGCAGACGATAGGGGGCAGAGGTGGGAGCAGATATGGGAGGACCCGGAGTGGTGCGAGAAGCTGGCAGAGGCGGTGCGGGGTGGATGAAGGGGGGAGTTTTCTTTTCGTTGGTTTCTGGGGACGAAGAAAGGGGATATTTTCAGTTCGGGGAGTATCTGGTCATGTACGTAGATACGGGGGAGGGAGCGGCCCGGTGGTTGGACAATCCCGTCAGGCTTAACCTGAGGGGATGCGCTGCCTCGTCAAAAGCGAGAAGCTTCAATACGAGTACTGATTTACCAAAAAAAAAAAACTCGTCTTGGTATTCCTACTTCAGACGAATGCACCTAGTGTTGGAAGAGAAACCTTCTCTCTAAGAATTATATACATAACACATGCTTGGTTCTTAAGAAGGCTAAGGAAGACAAGAAAGGCTCCTCTGGATCTGCTAAGATCCCTGCAGGTATTGAAGATGATATCCAACGAGGCACTGCTCTTATTGCCTCCTCTTCTCGCTCTATCCAATCCAATCTATTATCCCAGAACCTCCACCACTCCTCTAAGATACTTGGAAGAGCACTCCTAAGTGCATAAAATATTTCGAGTGAAGTATGGACCTTTGATACTACTGCTTCAGACCATATATGCATATCACTGTTGGAACGCACATCCAGCACACCTGACTTCCTGCCATGGCCTATCCGGTGGTCAACTACTACCGTGGCCTATCCGGTGGTCAATTACTCTGCAGTCAGCGCACCTGCCTATTTCCTGCAAGTCCGCTACCTGCGCATTGTCCTAATTTAAGGCGCTTATGCAAATCAGTTTATCCAACGTCAGCTTATCCAACGTCAGCTTGTTTCAGCTTACTTCTGTTGCTGCCGCTTCCCCTTATTCACATTTCTCTTGTTCCTCATTGGCTGGTTAATTAATATCCCTGTCACGGTATGTCTCACAAGTAACTCGCAACCTCATTGTATATAAAGACATCCCGCTCCCCTCTGTAATTAATTCTATAAGCAAGTCTTCAACCGCATCGTCCACTCCTACCGTCTAGTGAACTCTGCTATTGAGCGCTCATATCTGCATAGTCTACTGCATTGCCCACTGAACTATTCCGCTGCCTACTAAGTATACCTACATACTTTGTTAATCACGGCTGACTTCTCCCTGCTCCAAAACCCAGTTCCGATTTCCAAATCAATTGAGATTGGAGATGGGCAGTTTCTTAAAGCTACTCATATAGGGAAGGTTAAGCTCAATATTCTGAATGGTAGTTCTGTTGTTTCTTTGACTCTCATCAATATTCTGTATATCCCAGATTGGGGTTCTTCTTCTTTAGTTTCTTAGATGTATATTGCTTCAAAATGTAGGTTTTTAGTCAGGATGATTGGATTATGGTTAGTTTGAAGAATAGAACTTATCTCTTTTCTACTCACTCTATTGGTAGTTTACTCTATGAATTACCTATTAATCCATATTAAGGACAGGCTTACCTATAATCTATTTAGTACTGGAATGAAGCCCTTGAACAATCAAACATAGTCCTCTACTAGTAAATAATATTCTGATGGCAAGATACTACCTTCTTGACCTTACAAGTTATTTTATAAAACTAGTACACAAAGTAATACTAAGAATATTACTCCCCCCTCAACTAAGGAATGCAGTACAATACCCTTTGATCTAGTTTATACAAACTTACTAGTTCTTTCTTAGTAGAATCTATAGGCCGGGCTCGACTCGTGCCGGCTCGTGCCCAGGCGTAGCCACGGGTAGGCCAGAGGATGCTACGACCTGAGGTCATCACACCGGCGGGCATCCGACAGCCGTTTCCCATGGGACGACCCTCTAGCTCTGTTCTGGCCCATTCAGCAATCATGGCGGTTTGTCAATCGGTCGACCCATTGACAAAAGGGGCGCTATTTACAGTTGGGGCGCCCCGCTCAGCAATGGTGATGTTAGCGCGACCCATTCATCAATCGAGCCGTTAGCGCCAACAAAATGCTGCGAAATCGTTCAACTGCATAATCTAGCATTTTTGGGTACATGCAACTGCATAATATGAGCCGATTCAACAGCAAAATTTAGCATGAACTGACGGTAGGTATGGCGCAGTGGTAAGTACTTTAGTTTACGGTCATAGTTACTTATTGATCAAATCCCAGTGGAGGCAAGAAGTTAATTGCCTTAATATCATTGGAAAGGATGAGGAAGTAGGGTTGTAAATACTAGGTACTATTATGCAGTAGGTTTTAGGTTGCAGCAGAACAAGTTTAATTTGAGCTAGATAGATTTATTTGAGGTTGGATAGATTAGTAGGAATATAGCGGGTTGGTTTGACTAAGACTGGCTGAGTTTAATTGAGGCTAGGTGAGGTTGATTTAATTTGGGCAGGCAGGTGGGTTTGATTTAACCTGAGTAGGATTATAGGCGAGTTTGATTTAACTTAGGTGCTTGAGCTGGGTCTCATATAGGTTTTCATATGTATTATGCTTGCTGAAATTGTTTTTCATATTGTATTTACCTTCCTATTTGTTCTGGCAATTTATTAGTCTGGTTGACAATTTATATAAGCCTGTTATAAGCCCGCTCCCAATAGCTCGTATAAGCTGCTTCTGAGCAATTCATATAAGCCTGTTCCAATGGCTCATATAAGCTGCTTCCGAAGTAACCATGACCGTAAACTAAAGTACTTACCACTGCGCCATACCTACCGTCAGTTCATGCTAAATTTTGCTGTTGAATCGGCTCATTATGCAGTTGAACGATTTCGCAGCATTTTGTTGGCGCTAACGGCTCGATTGATGAATTGGTCGCGCTAACATCACCATTGCTGAGCGGGGCGCCCCAACTGTAAATAGCTCCCGCTCTGCAGTCAACTCCTCCGGCGTAACCTCCGGAAAACCCAACCAATTTTTACTACACATCAGTGCATTCATCATGTTCTCACTTAGCGAGCTTCGGCGCTTGGTGAGAATCTGACTGGCAATTGAAAACATTCGCTCTGAGGGAACACTAGTTGCTGGAACTGCAAGAAAATCTCAGGCCATAAGGGATAAATGCGGAAACGTTGATGCATAGGTACGCCACCACTCAATTGGATCTACCTAAAGTAGGTATTAGAACTAATTAATTAATAAAGAAGTAGATAACATACTTTTCGCCCTTCTACCGGCTCTTCTAGATATACCTCAATTTCTGATGGTGCACTAGAGGATGAAGTGGATGATTGAGAGCCAAATACTATGAGAATAAAATCATCATCCAAGCTATCATTTTCAAAAGGATCTGGAGTATTGGGAGTTGGAATCTGAGGAGGTCGGTGCATATTGATCATTATAGGTCTGTATAAAACTTGTCTGTGCTTTGGTAATCCACTTTTCTCGCCATGACAGATTTCGGAAGGTCTGAAGCTTATACCGAGGGTCCAATATTGTAGCAATCGTTTGAGAACTTGCTGTTTGAGCATGATATTGATCCAGCTTAATCCATGCTTGTGTTAAAGCTTGAAATAGGTCACTATCAGGATCACTTTCTCGGAGGTCTTCAACAAGCTGCTCTAGTCGTGATGCTAAAACTGCAAAATATGGTAGCTGAACCGATAGAGTTGGGTAGGAGCTACCAGATAAATGTTCAGTAGCTTTGACAAAAATATCAAGAATAGACCTTAACCGACTAAGCAAATTCCAATCATCATCTGACAGCAAATATGAGCGGAGTGATTGTTCAAGTCTACAGGCTGCATGAACTACAGGCCGTAGCTCAATAAGCCGATTGAGCATATCATGTGTAGAATTCCAGCTAAGTCCTCTATTAGTAAGTAGTCAATATTAGCAAGATAGAGAGAAAATTAGAAGATTATAGTATACCGAATAGGCATATCCAAGATAAGCTTTAATGGAGGTAATTTTGCAGCTAAACTTTGAGCTTCAAAGCTTTCCCACAATAAATTAGAAGACCATATCTTTCAGATAATTTGTCTTGCATGCCAAAATACTATAGGAATCTGATCAATAGAACTGTGATCAGTTTCTGACTGGAGTATATTATCATCATTAGAGTCCTCTGGTGTAATTCGTAAATGAGATAAAAGCTCTTGAACTACAAGATTATTAATATGAGCCATACATCGAATATAATGGTTTTTGCCTTAAAACTAGGTAAAGATTTCTCCAGAAGCTGTAACATCTTAGTATTAGTAGATGCATTGTCAGTAGTAATAGCTCGTATATGCTTAGTTAACTAAAAGCGTTGAAATATAGAAAGAGATACACGGCTTAATGAATCTGCTATATGTGAACCTCGTAATCTCTCAAAACCAATAATATCGAATGATATTCCCAATTTCTACCCTCTGTATAATACCAAGAAAAGGAATTTGCGTTGAAGAAGACCATGCATCTAAAGTAAAACTTATTTTTCCACCTTCATCGAAATGGTCTTGAAAACGCTTTAAAACCTGCTGAAATAAAGTTGCATGTAAGGCTTGGATATCTCGGACTAAAGTACGCCTCGAAATCATGCGAACTTTACTATTGCAATACTGTAGTAATCTCTGAAAATTGGAGTTTCAACAAGTGCAAGTGGTGAATTAGAACTAATAATAAATGCTGCTAAATATTCACGAAATACCTATATAAATGTTAGAATATATTTTATATACTAGTATTATAAGAAATATATACCTTATTATCAAATTGTGACAATCCTCCATGTCTTGGTCCTTGTGCAGCAGCTGCAGCCAGTGCAAATGGAGTAGTTGCAACTGTAGTACTAGAGCTAGAAGAATCTAACTCACGCAATTTGACATCTTCTTCAGCTTGAGTCGTTGGAAGTCGTGGATGATGTTTTCGCAAATGTCGCAATTGTGTACTACTTGTGAAATTTGAATGAACTCTCCATGGAGACCGATGACAATGTGTACAGTAGATAACATGGTATCCTAGAATAAAATTTAGTGGAATAAAAATATTCAGCATTCTATATAGCATACCTGGATCATCTTCTACTGATTTTCATAAGTAGCTTGCGGGAATAAATATAGTTATTGAATCGCCGTGATGCTTCACCAGAAACTATACGTGAATCTTGTAGTTCTTCATATCGACCGGCCAGCGAAGTAATAAAATCTTGCACCGCTGGGGTGGAGCGTGATATTGCTGACATTGCGGAAGTTGCTTGTGCTAGGTTGCAGAGGTAAAGAAAATATATTGAATTGGATGGGGGGAAGCCGCTATATTCAGTGAACTTACCCTTGCTCCCACACCTGGATATCCGCGGGTTTTGGTCGGCCCGAAGATACATCGGGCTCGGCTCGTGCCCAGGCGTAAGGTCCCGTGCCACCTCCTTGGCCTTCCTGTCCGCTCTCTCATTCCCTTCCACCCCACTGTGCCCTTTCACCCACATCACCATCTTACCCCCTTTCCCTAGCTCCTCTATCCACGACCGTGGTTGTTCGAAGCACAGGTTCCGAAGTCGACTAATGGCGCCCTGATTGTCGAGTGCCACCACCGCCCTCCCCGATAGTCCGAATTCCTGTCTCGGTTCAACTTCACGATCACTTATACTCAACGACCAAGCAAAAAACTAGACCATAAACGAATTCGGCCTTACAAAATCACCAAGTCGTCACCCTATGCCTATGAACTCGATTTCCCACCTACAGTCCGCTATCACCGAGTCCAACATATCTCCCTACTAGACCCGCAGACAACGATCCCCTACCCGGACAATACAACCCACCACCACCAGTCATAGACGACAATGAAGAAGAGTGGCATGTGGAGCAAATCCTCGACTCTCGAGTTCGCCGTAGGAGACTCGAGTACTTAGTAAAATGGGTAGGGTTTGATACCCCGGATTGGGAACCCGCTACCAATATTAATAAGCTACCCGCGGTGCGGGCTGTGTGAAGAGGGGGCGGCTCAGAACGCGGCACACCTGTTGAGCTGCCCTGGGGTGGCGAATGGGAAGGGGCGGAAGTGAGAGCAGATCTGGGAGGACCCGGAGTGGTGTGAGAAGCTGGCGGGAGCGGTCAGAGGGTGATTGGGACGATTCTCCTTTTGTTTTTGCGTTCTGTTGAGGTGCGAATATCTTTCACGGGGGGTATCTAGTCATGTGTATGTAGATACAGGGGCAGGGAGCGTTAGGACAATCCCGTCAGGCTTAACCTGAGGGGATGCGCTGCCTCGTCATAAGCGAGAGCTTCAATACGAGTACTGATTTACCAAAAAAAAAAAAAATATTAATAAGCTACGAGCTATCGATGACTTTCACGCTCGTTACCCCAGCAAACCAGGACCATTACCAGAAAATGAGAGCTGACCCTCAAGAGACTTCGGCCTAAGGCCGGGGCG